>OY757920.1:16346486-16438986 GCA_963585895.1 Sepioteuthis lessoniana | reverse complement strand
CCTCGTATGTTCGCATATATATGCATATGTATGGCTAGAAAGATTCTACCCAAAATGATTGAGACGTATCCTTAACATCAATTTGCAGTCACTGACTCCAGATATTAATGCCCTCTTAAAGAGGCAATGATAATTCTTATCCGGAATTGGTCTGGATACATAATGGGAATCGAAGATAGTAGGTTCTCAAACAGCTTATTTAATAACGAGGAATTAAAGATACGCAAGTGTTGGGTATCCCCTACCTTTTCGGCACAATGAGCTAGTCCATCTGCCATATATAGCAGTAGCTTCTAATACCAGACAGTCTAAGGATCGAGAAGGTTGGGCACCACTGGTGGTGTAACGGTTAGCAAGCTAGACTAGCGAACCTACATGAGTGAGTTCGAGTCTTATTGGGCGCCCCATTCATTCGGCCTTGTGCCACATCGAAGCAAAGAGCTTTGTAAATTACTAAGGATCGAGAAGGTTGGGTACCTCTGGTGGTGTAACGGTTAGCAAGCTAGACTAGCAAACCTACATGAGTGAGTTCGAGTCTCATTGGGCGCCCCATTCATTCGGCCTTGTGCCACATCGAAGCAAAGAGCTTTGTAAATTACTAAGGATCGAGAAGGTTGGGTACCTCTGGTGGTGTAACGGTTAGCAAGCTAGACTAGCAAACCTACATGAGTGAGTTCGAGTCTCATTGGGCGCCCCATTCATTCGGCCTTGTGCCACATCGAAGCAAAGAGCTTTGTAAATTACTAAGGATCGAGAAGGTGAAGAGCCGTTCCTTATACAAGAAGCCAATACTATTGTTGAACTAAATCCTTCTTCTATCCACTCATCATCTTGTTTACTAACCGTCTCTCTCTTGTAAATACTCTTTCCTGGAAATATAACTCTATTTCTTCACATATCGTGGTTTATCTTTTTTTTTTACTACTACAAGCGTACTCTAAACAGAACACAACAAAAAGCGGGTGTGTCCTCGTGGTGTAATGGTTAAACCGATGGACTGCGGAATCGTAGTACGCGAGTTCGTACTCCAGTCGCGCTATTACGTTCACTTTCACTTTCGGGCAAATACCCTTGGGAAAGGTATGAACCCTCTTATCCTCCCAGCTATGGGTTAAATAGTACCACTACTGTTCTTCTAGGAGAATGGCTTTGGCATTAAATAACCTAAAAAGAGTTGATATGGCACTAAACAAAGAAACCAACCAAAGAACAGAAAGTATCCACCTCAAAAGCCTGATTGGTTTCGGCTGGGTTTCTTTGTTTAATGGCATATCAACCTTTGCGGGTTATAAAATGCCAAACCGATCCTTCAAGAAGAACAGTAGTGCTGCTATTTTACCCGTAGCAGAGAGGATAAGGGGGCTCATGCCTTTCCCAAATGTATTTGTCCGAAAGTGAACGTAATAGCGCGACTGGAGTACGAACTGGCTCACTACGATTCCGCAGCCCAGCACATGAACCATTACACCACGAGGACCCCCCCCCTACGAATAATCTGAAGGAAAACTTGATGGTCTAAAACCTGGATGTGCTGGGCTTGGAAGAGCTGACTTTGAATCGCGCAAACTGAAAGCTCTACATTTAGGAAAGATGCAACACCTTTGATGTTAGGTGCCTCAAACATGCCAAAATCAAATGGGATCTTCAAAGGGGCATCTGGATATATATATATATATATATATATATACCTGAGTCTTACGAAGTTAAACTGTTAAATGGTATAACATACTCCTAATACAAATAATTGGCACACGGTTATATGGTTTCGAGTGTTCCTATCAAAAACTAATTTTTTAGCGATTATATAATTTCAAGTAACCATTCCTAATTATTAATAATGATAATAATAATACTGGGAAATGTGCAAGAAATTTAAATTTGACTATGCCAACAAATGGTATATGCACAACACAGCACCTGTCCTAGAAAATGACACGCACAAACTCCTGTGGGACTTTGATATACAAACGGATCACCTAATCTCGGCCCGAAGACCAGACCTTATAATAATCAACAAAAAAAAAAAAAAAAAGAAAAAAAAAAGAAAAAAAAAAGAAAAGAGAATTCGGAAAATTATCGACTTTGCTGTCGCGGCAGACCATAGAATAAAACTGAAAGAATGTGAAAAGAGAGATAAGTACCTTGACCTTGCTAGAGAATTGAAAAAAACTATGGAACATGAAGGTGACAATTATACTAATTGTGATTGGTGTTTTTGGCACGGTAACTAAAGGATTATTAAAGGGCTTGGAAGATTTAGATGTTGGCGGCCGAGTGGAGACCATCCAAACAACAGCATTATTGAAAACGGCCAGAATACTGAGAAGAGTCCTGGAGACTTGAGGAGACTTGCTGTCACTCAATCTCCACTGAAAGACCATCAGCTTCGCTGATGTGAAAAGTTCTAATGAGTAATAAAATGATAATAATAATAATAATAATAATAATAATAATAATAATAATAATAATAATAATAATAATAATAATGTAGATTATGCGGTGACAGAGACGAAACGATCAATCACATAATAAGCGAATGCAGCAAATTAGCACAGAGGGAGTATAAGGCGAGACTTGACTGGGTGGGCAAGGTGATCCACTGGGAAATGTGCAAGAAATTTAAATTTGACCACACTATATATATGCACAACCCAGCACCTGTCCTAGAAAATGACACACATAAACACCTGTGGGACTTAGACATACACACGGATCACCTAATATCGGCCAGAAAACCAGACCTAATTAATAATTAACAAAGAAAAAAAAAAGAGAATTTGCAAAATTGTCGATGTTGCTGCCCTGGCTGACCACAGAATAAAACTGAAAGAATGTGAAAAGAAGGATAAGTACCTCGACCTTGTTAGAGAATTGAAGAAGCAGTGGAACATGAAAGTGACGATTGTACCAATTGTGATTGGTGCTTTTGGCGCAATAACTGAAGGATTATTAAAGGGCCTGGAGGACTTGAAAGTTGGCGGACGGGTAGAGACTATCCAAATGACAACATTATTGAGAATGGCCAGAATAATGAGAAGAGTCCTGGAGACTTAAAGAGACTTGCTGTCACTCATACTACAGTGAAAATCCATCAGCTGACGCTGATGTGAAAAACTCTAAAAGAGTTTTAAAAATTAAAAAATGATAATAACTCCAGTGAAAAACCATTGGCAAATGCTGGTGTAAAAAACTTGAAAAAAATTAAATAATAATAATAATAATAATATACAAACGGAACACCTAATCTCGGCCAGACGACCAGACCTTATAATAATCAACAAAAAAAAAAAAAAAAAAGATAAGAAAGAAAGAAAGAAAGAAAAAAGAATTATCAAAATTGTCGACTTTGCTGTCCCGGCTGACCACAGAATAAAACTGAAAGAATGTGGAAAGAAGGATAAGTACCTCGACCTTGCTAGAGAATTGAAAAACTATGGAACATGAAGGTGACAGTTGTACCAATCGTGATTGGTGCTTTTGGTACAGTAACTAACGGATTATTAAAGGGACTGGAGGACTTGGAGGTTGGAGGACGAGTGGATACCATCCAAACTACAGCGCTATTAAGAACGGCAATTATGCAACACTTTGATTGTTGTTATTCCTGACTGAAGTTGTTTTCATTTACATCAACGGTTTGAAGCAATTAATTCATTTGGAATTTAATTTTCCTGAATTGATTAACTGAAATTATATCAACTTTAACGGAAAAATGTTTTAATTGGTATCAGCTTCTGATAACAGCCCTCTCGCCTCCAGAAACTTGTTTGCATCCCTTACTCACTCACTCTATCTATCTATCTAGCTATCTTGCCCAGTCGGCTGGGGCTGTAGAATACACTGACTGCACCTCTAGAGAGGGGTAAGGCCTCTCCAACGAGTGTTCTGGATATGACACTAAACAATCTGATAGTGAGGTTCCAGTGATGTTGGAGCTTTAGGGAATGTGGAGCTCCTCTTCATTACCATTGCTCCCAGGTCCACTCTCGCCCGGAATAGAAGCCCCTCATAGGGCCCTATCTATGGGGTAAATAGAACTAAACTGCAAACTTATGCTAAACTGAATTATTTGAATTAGAACTGTTTGACTAAACCGAAAAGCTTGAAATAGAAATCTTTTTGACAATTAAACTATGTACTTACATTTAATCTGCGTACTTATGCTAAACTGAATTGTTTGAAATGGAACTGTGTTTGATATTGAAATTGTACTTACGCTAAACTGAATTTTTTAATATAGAACTGTTTTTATTGCTAACTGTGTGTAAACAAAATATCATATTTACCAACCCCTCCGCTCGGGCAGGATATGACACAAGGTCAGTTTTTAAGCGGAGTTTAACAGGTTTGAATTCAGAGTTTTCCTTCTCCTAGACTAGTTGCCTCACTAAAGCTGAAGAACCCAGTCTGTCCTACTATTTACCCATAGCTGGGGTGGGGGGAGAATAAGTGGATTCATATCTTTCCCGAGGGTATTAGTACTATGTGAAATGCAATCAGTCTCGTCCAGGATTTGAACTCGTGTCACCGTGTCCATTTCCTACGACGATAACCATTACACCACGAGCACCTCCCGTGTGTAAACAAAATATATACTTATAGTAAACTGAATTGTTTGAATTAGAACTGTTTAACTAAACTGAATAACTTGAAAAAGAAATGTTTTTGACAATTAAACTGTGTACTCAGGCTAAACTGAATTGTTTGAAGTAGAACTGATTATTTGTATAAAATGGATTTGGCATTAAATAACCTATAAAGGTTGATGTGCCATAAAATCCAACCCATCCAAACCAATCTATCTATCTATCTATCTATCAACAAATATAGTCAGAATTTTTGTAATATACTGATAGACTATAATAAAACTAGGAATTTTCCTCGAAGCAAAACACGAGCAAGACAAAAATAAAAAATCACTACTGACTAATTCTATTTGCTGATTCTATTTGGTATGTGTCTGTGGTGGAAAGAAAATTAGTCGATACTAATGGTTATAGTGGTGGGTGAACAGTTGTTGAAATAGTGATGACTGATGGTGATGTTGGCAAGATGTTGCTCGTGAGATCAGATCAGATAAGGAGTGTCCAGATTTCCTTATCTATCTCCAGTTGATAATTTTGAAATTTACTTTTCAAATTTCAATTCAACTCCTGCGTTTGATTTATATTCAAGATTAGCACATCCACAAAATTTTTTAGGTCCGACACTTCGTAGCTTTCGAGTCTTTCTTTATGTTTATAATTTTCCTTCAGTCTCTCACAAATAACGAGAGAGCATAATCATAGAAATATGTTATGCCATTGTCTACCCAGAAAATGTCTTCTTGCGTTCTTGCAGGCATTTTCACAGTTTTCTGTTTATAAAGGGTCATATATGATCAAAGTTCCACAAGCACCCCACTTTTTTTTAATCTGTGAGGCTGATTTTTGTGGCAATGGTTCCATCCAACACAACGTGGGTTACTGATCATACAGGATCATTAGCTATTTTTTTCTGGACTCTGTTAACTTTCTCTCTCCACTTTTTTTTTATTAGTAGAATAATTTTGAGTATCAAATTGGGGCTGCTATGTTTTGCTCATTCAATTCAGAGTCACTGTTAAAATGAATTCTGGTGTTTTGGGAGTGGCTCTAGCATTTTTCAAGTTCATTTCTTCTACAGCCAGAAATCAATGTAAATGTTTCATGTAAAATTGAATAGTTTAAGTTGGCGTTGCTGGTTTACAAACACACACACACACACACACACACACACACATATATATATATATGTATATGTGTGTGCGTGTGTATGGTGTAAATATATGCATTTCAGTGTGCATACTTGGTTGGTTGTTTGGTTTTATGGCACATCAACCTTTATAGATTATTTAAAGCCAAATCCATTTTTATGCAAATTATCAGTTCTATTTCAAACAATTCATTTTAGCATGAGTACACAGTTTAATGGTAAAAAAACATTTCCATTTCAAGCAATTCAGTTTAGTCAAAAAGTTCTAATTCAGCTGGTTCAGTTTAATATAAGTATAGATTTTGTTTACGCAGAGTTAAATGTCACAACAGTTCTATATTAAACAATTCAGTTTAGCGTAAGTACACTTTCAATGTAAAAAAACAGTTTCATTTCAAACAATCCAGTTTAGCATAAGTATGTAGTTTAGTTCTCTTTAACCCATCGATAGGACCCTCATCAGGTGCTACCACTCCGGGTCAGAGTGAACCTGGGAGCAATGGCAATGAAGGTGTACTCCGCATTCCTCAAAGCTTCAGCATTACTGGAAACTCACCATCAGATTGTTTAGTGTCATATACAGGACGCCCGTTGGGGGTGGTCTTACCTCTCTGAAGAGAAATAGTCAGTGTATTCTACAGCCCCAACCGACTGGTCAATTTAAGTGTATACGTATATATTTGTAAGTGTAAGTTGCTGTTACTGGAGCACAAACTCATATATATATATATATATATGTGTGTGTGTGTGTGAATATGAATATATGCATATGCGTGTATATGTAGATTTATGTATATATGCATGCATATATGAGTATGTAGATATGCACACACACACACACACACACACACACATATATATATATAAATGCATATGTTCGTATATATATATATATATATAGAGATATATATGTGTGTGTGTGGACGTTTTATTGGAGAATGCTAGTTTAGAAGCTAATGTGCTTAATTGAAACATCGTGTTAAGCGAATTTGAACTGCAGTTGCACTTTTGGACTTGTGCCGTGGGGAAAGACACGAACATCCTTATTCCTCCAACATAAGTGGGTATGCAATATAATGGCCGAGGGATTTCGTTTTATATATCTTGCCTTTGGGTTTAGTTAGGCTGAGAACCTTTCGGCTCAGTGCATGGGTTAGTTAGGTGCAAACATGAGCGCAGGTGTTCACACGGGCGCGGAGCTGACGTGTCATTCAGAGATGTCACAATAAAAATCCCAGACAGAGGATGTGACCAGGGATGTGAGTGACGTCACGCACCGGAAGCGTGGGCTGAGATTTGAGAAAAGTCAGTTAGTTGCGATTGAGACCTGGGCGAGCCCAGACGAATTTGCGCTACGGGCGCCGCATTTGATGGGGTGGGGCAGATGAAAAAGTCACCATAGAAAGATTGTACCTCTCTCCTTATGTCGAAAAACCTTTTAACTCAAAGGTAATAAAAAAAGGTTTCGTACCTGAACTAAGAAGTCGTAAGCATTTTTGTGTTTCGTTTTGTGTTATGAACATTATATGTACGTTTCACATATTCATGTATGGGTATGTTACAGGTAAAGTTGGCGACCTTAGTCGAGGGCGATTCCTACTTCAAAAACAACTACGCCGATGTGTAGGGGAAGGCGCTTCTCTTTTCCTTGGATTGCTCCATTTTACCCTTGATATGTATCTCAAAATGCCGAGTATTAAGCAAGGAGGTATCAAATACCATTTTTGAGTCTTTGGTATGACTTTGGTATGACTCGACTTTGGATTAAACCCCAGTCCCTCGGGCCATTTAGCGAACACTCTACCCACGGGAGACGGGACTAGTGCTACGCGTGCCCGGCACGACCAATAATTCAGTCAATGTTATTCAAAATGGATTAAAAATCATCCATTAATTTCAAGCAAACATACTTAGTCTGATCTCAATTAAATTACGTATCTATTTAAGTTTCGATAACTAAGTAGCCAAAAGTTCATAAATATATCTGGGAATAATACAACGATGCTGTTTTGAACGGATGGTCTTTGTCCGGCCACCGTCAGATTCATTGAACATCCTATAAAATCGGCTATAATGTTGAACGCGCTATCCGTGCCAGGCACTAGACCCTTATAATAACAGTAATGTTAGAGAAATACGCTTTTGGCTGTAGCCAATAGCAAGAGCAAGAGCAACCCTAACACCGTGCTCAAAAATCTTAGCACATTCTGACTGTTGATAGATGTCTTGGGAAGAGGGAGAGGGACACAGAGAGAGAGAGAGAGAGAGAGAGAGAGAGAGAGAGAGAGAGAGAGAGAGAGGGGGATAGCAGATTAGAGCCGTCGTCGACGTCATCATCATCGCTATGGTAAATGTTGGTTAAACGGCGTGTTTTACTTCGTTTTTTCACTAATAGATGTCTATTTCTTTAATGAATGTTGCATATATTACATTCTGTAACTAAAATTTGTTTATTTGAATACATTTTCAACAAATAATCTTTATTTTAAGCGAAATTGAAACTACAAGCTGTGTCTGTGTATATTGTCATCAGTCTCTTTATTCTAATAAACATATTTTTCTCGTCATAGTAATGAACATCTTCTCTTTTCTTCTCTACTTTTGAAAGAAAAAAAAATTATCTTATCTACTGTATTAACAAGACTACAAATTGATTGGTTACCAAAAAAAAATACCATGCAAAGTACGTTTGTCAATCTGTGCTATACAATGGAGAATCACGCAATAGCAACTATGATGACTTACTTTGGGTCCACGGACCACGGGTTGGGAACTGAAGTTGACAGAGGGCGGGGGGGGCACGAGTAGCAAAAATAGGCTAGAGTCGCCAGTGATATATATATATATATATATATATATATATGTCGAACCCATATATTAAGATGCTCCTCAAAGGCAATCAGATGCAGCGGGCTGGCCATCTCACGAGAGTGCAGGACGTTAAACTAGTCAAGCAGCTATTCTCTGGAGAGTTGCAACATGGTAGACGTGCCCAAGGCATAAAATTATTAAACGTTTCAATTGTGTCATCAAAAATAACCTCTGGGCTCTATGTAAATACATTATAGACTGAGATCGGACGATAGTAAAACGGTCAATATAGAAGAAAAATGATATATGAAAGCTGTAAAGTATTTGAACCACTGAGAATCAAAAACTCCAAAATGAAATGAGCTCTTCAGAAGCAGGATTTAACCTCAGGTCCTGACGCTTGGTGGCCTGAACATGTTTGTAACATATATACGAAGATCATTAAATTAGTTTCCAGACTTTTTTAGTATGGGCACTTTTATTGATAGTACACACATGAAACTCTAGTCCCCTTCGAAGTAATCTCCTCCGGCTGCAATGCACTTGTTGTACCGTTCCAACAACTCCTGGAAGGCCTCATGGAAGTCCTCTTGTGTGAGCGTGTCAATGACCTTCGTCACAGCCTCTTTCATCTCCTCAATTGTCTCATAACGACAGCCTGTGAGCTTAGGGAATAAGCAAAAGTCACAGGGAGCAAGGTCTGGACTATAGGGAGGCTGAAGAACTGTCTGGATGCCCATCTTGGTCAAATAGTCTGTGACAAGGATGGAGTTGTGGACTGGTGTACTGTCCTGGTGGAAATGCCACTGACCCGATTTGAAGAGTGCTGGCATCTTCCGACGGAATCTCTTCCTAAACTCCTTTAAAACTTAAACACTGTATTCCTTGTTGACTGTCTGTCCAGTGGGAACCCAGTGCATGTAGATTATGCCAGTGCTGTCAAGAAAAGGGATCATCAAAAGTTTGTGGGTGGATTTGCTCTGTCTGGCCTTCTTGGGTCTGGGAGAGTCAGCATGCTTCCACAGGGAACTCTGTGTCTTGGTTTCTGAGTCATAGCAGTAGATCCAGCTTTCATCGCAAGGCATTTTTTCCAAGTTTAAAACAGAATTTTATTGCATATCGTTTTTCTAAAGTCCAGTTTGCATTTTTGAAATTCAGCAGCTGTGACAATCAGGCTTTAGTAGGGTGTATTCGAATTCCTGCTGTAGCTGTTCATTTGAAGCTGAAATCATAAAAATTGGTCAGTCATCTCATAAGATGTATAACAATAACATAGTGAATTTTCAAGATTTTAAGGATGAATGGAATAAAATGTCTGAATAATTTGTTTTTTAGGCATGCAAATCGTTTCGAATGCGTGCTGATACAATAATTTAAAAAAATGGTGGCCGAATTGATTAAATTTACTGTTTTGTGTCTATCTTGTTATCTTCTTGTTTATTTCTTAAAATTAAAATCAATCTTGTTTTATAATTGAGTCGTTTATTATTATACTAGAATATTCCTAATTTAGCATCCACATCCTATAGTATTCAGTCCATCTCTCGTGTGTAGATTCAAATACCTTGGAGAAATATACGAACAAAAAATGTCTTCCCAGGAGACATTTTACCCTTCACTCTTCGATGATTCGACGTTTTGTCAGAATCTGTGATGTTGTGAATTGATTTTTCCAAAAGCCGTTCTGATTTTTCCAAAGAAGTTTCTCAATTTCAAGCTGAACAGAATTAAAAAGCAGGGCATTATGAATCTTTGCAGCTATAGCAGTAAGAGTGTTGCCTCTGTAGTTCTTAGTGATTCCGAAGTCGCTTATCATGGAGAAGAGGAGGATGCAACCTTTCGTCCATTTTTATCATTCTATTTTGTTTATAAGCAATGTTGCATAATTGAAGGAGAATGTCGTAAAATGTTTTTGTCTTTCATACTTCAGGAGGAATTTGTCAGCGCCTGTAGCTTTTCCGCTTACAATTTTTTCAGTACTGCATCAAGTTCTTCCTCCGTTAATTGTCCTAATTTGATGTCTAGTTGGTTATAATTGTTATCAATTTGTTTATCATTGAGGGTGATTTCCAAGCAGCTTTAAATGTTCTTTCGACTTCTGAAGTCTTTCTTCTTGGCTAGCAGCTTTTATCTTTGCTCTCGATGTGCTCTTCCATCCGTTGATTTAATTTTCTATAGGTCATGTCATCTACATTCAACCAAATTCCTGATTTTATTGATTTATCTTTGAATGTATTCTATTTGTTCTTTTTGGTATGTGTTCGTAAGTTCTCTCTGGACTTTCTTAAATTTCTACTCATAGGAATTTGTTGGGTTTCTTTTATTAAGTAAGGATGCTTTTTTTTATGTCATCTCATTTTTCTTAACAGCTGTTGACTCCCACGGGAACTCTAAATTTGGCTACTGCTTCTATATGGGCGATAGCGAAGTTTTCATATGCGTCATTCGAAGTACGTCTTTCAGATGCCACCTGAAAAGTATCAAATTTATTTCTAACAGCTTGCGTACATTGATTGTTTATATTACTATTAGTAAGTGAGGGCCAGTCATATAGTGACATATTACCTGCTTGTTTGTTATTTCTGCGATTGAAATTTCCATGAACGGAAGATACTCCTTAAAAAGAGAAGTCTGCTTCACAGTTCAATGCCTTTTTTTTTTTATCCCTTTCTTTATAAATATATAATCGAGCTGTGCTCAAGAGTAATTTGGGTAGGTGTTTTTGAATTTAGTATTTTAGCATGCAAGCGCGTTCTCGAGAGAAAATTCACTATTTTTGTTTGGCGAGTTGTGTAATTAGAATTTATCGTTTTCATCTTTGCTTCTCTGAGCATTCATGTGTCCACTGATGATCAGAACATTGTGTTTGGGAATGTGTCGGACAAGGGATGATTGCTGATTACAGAAGCTGGTGCTGTCCGTTTAATCATTAGCATTGGTGGTGCTGTAGCAAGAGACGAGTGCTTCGCAGGGATTGCTGTTTGATAAAGCACATAATTCTTTGTGTTTTCTCGATGTTATTTTGTGATTTTAAGGCACGAGGGCTGGGAAGTATTCCCATCTTTCCTATGGTGCCATTGACGGAGTTTTTTCATGTAGATGCTGACACAAATGTCCATCCATAATCAGGATCAAGGAACATTTCTTTATTTCGCTATGGTAATATCTCCGTACCTATAGGCATATGATGCTCATATCCTGCTAGGCTGTAAATGCTATAAGCTATGGTAGCTGGATTGTTGCGTT
The DNA here is from genome assembly GCA_963585895.1 of Sepioteuthis lessoniana. Classification (NCBI taxonomy): domain Eukaryota; kingdom Metazoa; phylum Mollusca; class Cephalopoda; order Myopsida; family Loliginidae; genus Sepioteuthis; species Sepioteuthis lessoniana. The sequence continues at coordinate 16,427,196 of OY757920.1, read as the reverse complement.
TAATGTTCTAACATTTAAAAAAATCGGTTTGTTAAGTATACTTTTTCATTTTAATAAGTTTGGTTTGTGGTCAAAGGCAAATTTTTCGAACATTGGAACCAGAGCTCCAGCCTCCGCATAATACACCCTTTCTTTAACAGCCTGAAGGGCGATGTGGTTTGGATATATGTTTGAATAACTCATGGTAATCTTTCGGGGTTGTTTTTTCCCCCTCATTTATAGAGGTCACCCTTATAGATAAGAAGCAGTATTTTTTGACTGAACTATTTTATCCAGGCCGTTGACCTGTGGGGTTCTTCCGTCTATCATCTGGTGAAGTGTGCCTTTAACCTGCCTTTGGATTAATGCACCTTACTTTACATCCACCATGATGCATCCCACATTTTCCATTGCTATGCGGTTGTACTGACTCCTGAAGAGTCAGTTATCCCCTGACAAGCCGGGGAAGGGTAACTGAGTGATTATGGAGGCATGTTTGAATATTGCGGAAATATGTTCAAGGTTTTATTGTCGTTGAGTTATATATCTCTGGTGCTACGCTTTACTTCCACCATGCTGCATCCCATATTTTTCATTGTTATGTGGTTGTACGGTTCGTATAATACTTTCCTCCCGAAGAGTCAGTTATCCCCTGACAAGCCGTGGAAGAATAACTGAGTGATTATGGAGGCAAGTTTGAATATTGTGGAAGTGTGTTCAAGGTTTTATTGTCATTGAGTTGTACATCTATGGCGATACGCTTGAAGGGTTTTGGTGAAAGGAATTTTCCTTCTGAGAAAAAAGTGTTTTTTCTTTATTTGGTTTTAACACAAGTGAAAGTCAAACTATATTATTTCATTTTAACTTGGTTCAGATCATTCTTTAATTTCACGCGTAGACCGAGTTATTAGTTTCATTGGATCCAGAGTTTTGGGTGTGAGGGAAAAGCCACATTTTTGGGGAGAGCTTTAATTAAAGTCTTTAAAAGCATATAATTAAGCATATATTTTCTTTTTTCTTTAACATTTGGTATTAATTTTCAATCCACATTAAAAAATTTTGTTTATATATATATATATATATACTAGCAGTACCCGGCCACGCGTTGCTGTGGCTCAGTTTGTTTAAATGGGAAAAAAGAAGAAAATGCATGTTTCTAATATGTTTAATTTTCCAATACTTGTGGATACACAATATTTTTGGTAGTTCCAGTTTCTGTGTAGATAAAGAGATTGTCTGGATTGCCAACTCTGGAATAGGCAACATATAATTGCCCATGTGAGAAGCAATCAGTGTGTAAATATAAGCCACACAATTCTAAAGATTGTCCCCGTGCTTTGTTGATCGTGATTGCAAATGCCAATCGAATTGGGAATTGCAATCTCTTAAATTGAAATGACATATCTGTTGGAATCATAGGGATTCGCGGTATTAGGACATCTTCACCTTTGAAAGGCCCAGTCAAAATTTTTGCTTCTATGATGTTGGTCATTAATTTTTTTACTGAAAGACGTGTGCCATTACAAAGCTTGGGCTGGTTAATATTTCGCAATATGATAATTGGCACACCATAAAATATTTATTAAACAACAAAATAAATGCGATATCAATAGTGAAGAAAAAAAATTAAGAATAAGTTTTTAGAATAAAAAGAAATTTACTTACTACTGAATCAACAAAATATGGTTTAAAGTTTATTAACGAAAGAAAACTTTTTAAGGAATGTCTTTCGTTGAAGTTAAACAAAAAAAGAAAAAGAAAATAGAATATTTAGTAAACAATTCGTTACCACTGAACTGACGAAATATGGTGTAAAGTTTAGTGTCTTATCGATGATAATAAACGAAAGAAAACTTATTTAGAAATGTCTTTTAAGAGAAAAAAAATGTCATATTGAAAAAAGAAAATAAAATATTTAGTAAACAATTCGTTACTACTGAACCAACGAAATATGGTTTAAGAAAGAAAACTTTTTAATGGATGTCTTTCGTTGACGTTAAACAAAAAAAAAGGAATGTTGAAAAAATATAAGAAAATATTTTGTAAACAATTCGTTAGAAAAAAAAATTACTTACTACTGAACCGACGAAATATGGTTTAAAGTTTAGTGTCTCTGTTTAAGTCAACCAAAAAAGAAAGAAAAGTGATAAAGCAGAAAAAAAATCACGTGTAAAATTCTTGGAAAACGGAAGTAATGTCTTCCATCATTATTCGCGTTCGACTTTTCACGGAGAAAAACGATTTATTAAAAAAATTTTTTTTTAATTATTGTAAAATTTTTGGATAATAAGTATATAAAAACACTCCTGAATTCGAATAAGATACTCTCTGAAAATTTTAAACCAATTAGTGGTATAAAACTGGAGATTATCGGTTAGTAACAAACATTTACATTTTTATTTATATAGATATCATTGAACAATATAGACACGTTTTGTTTACCTATTTTTGTATATGTCCTTTCCAGTTGCCGAATTGATTTTATGGTATCCGGCGGAAATTAGTTGATGAAAATCACATAACTAATTGTTACCCTAGTAGTTTCTGCCCGATCTTGGGCCATCATCAGAGGTGTTTATATTGTAAAAGCGATGTGACCTTTGAATATACATTACTACTTTGTAAATGTACTTAAATGTCTTTAGCTACTCCTGCTACTTATAAAAACGATTGAAACACTGCAACAACACATCAGTATAATCATGAAGATATGCTGCCCAAATATACACACCGACACACACATATACATATATATCCTATTCGCCAACCCCTCCGCTCGGGCAGGATATGACACAAGGTCAGTTTTTAAGCGGAGTTTAGCAGGTTTGAATTCAGAGTTTTCTTTCTTATAGATTAGTTGACTCACCAATGCTGAAGAACCCAGTCTGTTATACTATTTACCCATAGCTGGAGGGAGAATAATTGGATTCATACCTATCCCACGGGTCTTAGTGCTATGTGAAATGCAATCATTCTCGTTCAGGATTTGAACTCGTGTCACCGTGTCCATTTCCTACGACGATAATCATTACACCACGGACACCTACATATATATAAACATACAGTTAATTGATCAAACAGCTCTCTTTCGAACACGGCAGTTTAGCATAAGTACACAGCTTGAATGTCAAATAGTTCCATTTGACCCATAGATAGGTGCATCAGGTGCGACTACTCCGGGCCTGAATCGATCTCGGATGGATAGAAATAAAGGAGTACTCCTAATTCCCCAAAGCTTCAGCATTACTGAAGCCTTACCATCAGATTGTTTAGTATCATATCAGGACATTCGTCAGGGGAATGATACAGCCGCTGTATTCTTCAGCCTTAACCGACTTGGCCAACATTCATGCGTGTGTGTAAATATAATATATAAAATAAAGCTGGCGACCTTAGTCGAGGGTGACCCGATGGCTCCCTTTTCATTAGCTACTACACTGAGGTTTATGGGAGGGTGCTACTCTATTTCCTGGATTGCTCCAAATTTACCCTTGATCCTTACCTTATAATGCTTAGTGTTAAGCAAGGAAGCCTCAAGTACCATTTTTGAGTCTTTGGTATGACTCGACCTGGGATTGAACCCCGGTCTTCCAGATCATTGGCGAACACTCTACTCATTAGGCCAATGGCCCTGTGAAATATAATATATGATAATAATGATAATAATAATAATATAATGATTACATTATCATAATATAATATGAATATCTTAATGAAAATCACGTGATAAAATTATTGTTTAATGTTGTTTTTCTCCAATGGCTTGGGAGACCAGGGTTCAGTTCCAGTTCGCGTCATAACAAAGACATAAAAATGGTACTTGATACCTCCTTGCTTAACACTTAGCATTATAAGGTACGTATCAAGGGTAAAGTGGAGCAATCCTGGGGAAAGAGTCGTGCCCTTCCCTACACTTCGGTGTTGTAGCTATTGAAAAGGGAGCCTTCGGGTCCCCCAAGACTACGGTCGGCCAACTTATTCTTCGTTTTGCTGCGAGCTTTAAGAGTAGAAAAGAACGTCGTTATATGTTGATGCTAAAAACTAAACACGTTTATACCGAAATGTTATATGGTTATCTGTTAGACCGGTCCTAAATGAAGGAATGGTGTGGCTTTGCCTAGTTAACAGAGGAAAGAAATCACCTTTTTATTCATAAGCCCTTATAACGGAGTTGGTTTCACGTAAATCTCAGCTCTATGACTTTACGCTTATAAGGCCCCTGCTTAAATGCGCAGAATTCGTCTCTCTCGAATCCTACTCGACACATTCCACTCGATTTAAGTTTTTTCCAGTATTTGATTTGGTAGTCGCCTGTAAAATCGTGCGTTCTCAAATATCTTATACCTCAACAGTACAAAGTGCCGAGGGTGGTGGAGTAACGTCAGCCACCTCGCTATCCACAGTTTTCCATTTCATATAGCAAGGCATGAATTTCCTTATGTCATACACTATTACTGTCATTATAATCTGCTGTCATCATCATAATCATTTTCATGTCGGAAACACTTCACCAGAGTACAGGTTTTTAAAAAATACAAGGGTCACACCATAAAAACATTAACCCCGCATCCCCCAAAACACTGGCGCCGTAAAAAGGAAATCCCAAATTAAACAAGGTGTATTACCATTTGCGTTGAACTGATACTATAATCCAAAGATACCTCTTCTCAGACGAATCTTTTTACTCGTTTCATCACTTCCTCTTTATAGTCTCTGAAATCCATTGTCTGAAGAACCACGGCCAACTAGTAAATACGGCCCACATGTCACATTTCAAGGCTGATGGCCGCATATGAAATTAACCGAAAAAGATAATTAACTTTAGAAATTGAAGGTCAACTATTTGGAGAAAGAACTCAAACCAGTTGAAAAGAAATGATAACTCAATACTTCTTGACCCTAGCATCAATCGGAAATACATGAACTCTGTTTGTTAGTAGAAAGCAAAGAAGTGACATACACAATTTCAGGTTACGTGGTACCTTCAATAAGTTTCCAGACTTTTTTGTACAGGCATTTAAATTTGTCGTAGACATTTGAGAATTCAGTATGTTATTGCTATACATCTTATGAGATGATTGTCCAATATTTATGATTTCAGGTTCAAATTAACAGATACAGCAGCAATTGGAATACACCCTACTAAAGCCTGATTGTCACAGCTGATGAATTTCAAAAATGCAATCTGGACGTGAGGAAACTTTAGAAGAACGATATGCAATAAAAGTTTTAAACTTGAAAAAAATGCCACAGAAACGTATGCTTTTGTATCATCTTACATGAATCGAGCATCAGTTTTTGAGTGGCATAAGAGATTCAAGGAAGGCACAGAGTCTGTGAGGGATGATGAGAGGTGTGGCAGGAGTAAGGAAGTCAATATACCAGAGTTGATTGGCCAAAGGGTTAGGGTTAGGGTTACTATGTTGAGGTTTTAAGAGAGTTCAGGAAGAGGCCATCAGTCGGTCAGTGGCATTTCCACCAGGACAATGCTCCAGTCCACAACTCCATCCTTGTCACAGACTATTTGACCAAGATGGGCATCAAGATAGTTCCTCACCCGCCCTATTGTCCAGACCTTGCTCCCTAAGACTTTTGCTTATTCCTTAAGCTCACAGGCTGTCGTTATGAGACAATTGAGGAGATGAAAGAGGCTGTGACGAAGGTCATTGACACGCTCACACAAGAGAACTTCCATGAGGCCTTCCAGAAGTTGTTGGAAAGGTACAACAAGTGCATTGCAGCCGGAGGAGATTACTTCGAAGTGGATTAGAGTTTCATGTGTGTACTATCAATAAAAGTGCCTATAGGAAAAGTCTGGAAACTTATTTAATGATCCTCGAATATCACGAAAATTAAACGTTTTCAAAGTGAAATGTGTTTCCAGGTGATAGTGTGCAATGATAGTGTTGAAGGTACAGAGAAGCAGTGTTTTGACTTACTTTCTTGAGGAGGACTAATGGTTTCATCTCGCCAAATGGCAGAGTTTGTTTGTGCTAGTTTTGCTATACTTGATTATGCAGATAAATTTGTTCCAAGACGGAATCAATCCATTATAAGTTAGTCTGCTGAAAGAATTTTGGAAACTTATTCTCCAAAATATATTTTTACATGGGAACATCTCACTGAAAAGGGACTTAAATTTACTGCAAAATTGTGAATATATTTTACAACAACAAACAAAAGCTTACATCGGATGAAGTTCGAAAACAAACCGTAAAATGTTTTTACAAAAGGCAAAGGTCGAAAAAAAATTGATTTATAGAGAAATTGTTGGTAAGTGTTTATTTTACAAGATCCACTGTCTGTACTATAGCCAGATATGGCTATGTGCAAAACGGACATCGAATGTTGGTAACATATATACATAACGTAGAACGCAGGAATCTCGAAATTCGAAAACACGTAACGACTTCTTTGTTCAGGTACGAAAACTTTTTATTACTTTTGAGTTAAAGGTTTCGACATAAGGAGAGAGACACAATCTTTTTCTGCTGGCTTCTTCATCTGGCCCCTATTTCGTGCGGCACCCATAGTGTGCAAATTCGTCTCGCCTCAGCGAGCCCCAAAAGTCGAACCTCCTCGTTCAGTGTCTAGTTTCAACTCTCTGAACTTTCTTCAAATTCCCAAAATCCTCCGCGCGCTACCTGTGCGTGACGTCATTCGCACTCCGTCACCCATTTCTCTTCTCGGGCTATCGTGACATCTTTGAGTGACACGTCCGCTCTGCGCGCGCCCGCGTTAACACCTGCATCAAGTTTGCACCTAACCCATGTGCTGAGCCGAAAGGTTCTCAGCCTAACTAAACCCAAAGGCATGAACCGAAATCCCTCGGCCATTATATTACATGTCTTTAACTGAACATGCTTATATATATAGTGTATATTTTGGCCGCAAGTGATTATTTATACAAGTTTGGTGAAAGACCATAGAATTTTCCTTTTTTAGATATTCTTACATTTTTCTCTGTCTTTCTTGCTTGTTTCGTTGTATTAGGGCCCAATTGATAGAGAAGTTGACTAAAGATTTTCTCCTAAGCGTTTTCAGTCATATTGATGGGTCATCTTCAGGAGGAGTTTTTGTTGTTTTATTTCTTATAGTAAAGGTGCAATATCTATTTTGTTGGAAGTGTTTGTTACGGACGGAAGTGCTTTAGTTAGCATGTTAGTTGTTTAAGATGTTTAGTATATTAGTGCTTGTGTTGAGGATTTGTGGGTGTTTTTTTTTTGTTATCTTTATATATAATTTTGGTGTTATTGATTAGGAGTTTTGGTATTTTAGCCGAGATAAAAAATCTCTGTTATTATTGTGTTGTAATTATATATTGTTTAATCGCTCTGGTATCAGAGAAGTGGTATGTATGACGACGAGCGAGGGTGGTGGTTGTATGGCTGACGTAGGTATTAGGGATTCGTATGTTGTTTGACAGACACTCCCGAAATGGACATGTGATTTTGTAGACTATATTTGTTTGGTTCAAATAGGATTTAAGGAAGTTTGTATTATGTTTTATTTGTTGTTTTAAATTTGGGGTAATAGATGACGACTTTAATTTTTTTTAGAAAGAAGAACGGCACTTGTGACCAAAGAACATCAGAGATTACAGATTGATATAGCAGCTCTCTTGGAAACTTGATTGTTTGAAGGGTTTGGTTTGGTTTCTTTGTTTAATGGCATATCAACTCTTTTTAGGTAATTTAATGCCAAAGCCATTCTCCTAGAAGAACAGTAGTGGTACTATTTAACCCATAGCTGGGAGGATAAGGGGTTTCATACCTTTCCCAAGGGTATTTGCCCGAAAGTGAACGTAATAGCGCGACTGGAGTACGAACTCGCGCACTATCGATTCCGCTTTAACCATTACACCACGAGGACACCCCCCTGTTAGAAGAGAATCAACTGACTGAAGTAACATCAGATAATAAACTCTTTTGCACAGAAAAGCCAAAGGAGGAACGACATGAGCAGTGGGTGTTGGAGTTGACATTAAAACGACACTGGTAATTTTTTTGAGTCTTCTTTAAGTATTAATGATTGCATAATGAAACTGTGTATACAACTACTGAATGAACGGTATGCAACTTTGTTCTGTGTTTAAATTCCAGTCCTCTTGACTAATGAAGAGACTATCATACATTTTTATTAATCTCTTCGTATTGCTCTTGTGTAAATGCTAAACAATCATAAGTTAATTATCTTCGGTCATTGTAATGCGTGACTTGGTGGGGATTTTGTGATATGGAATATTCTTGGTTGTGATGGCATTAGTAAAGTAAATACAAATGGTCTGATGTTTTTTTTTTCCAGAGTTCAATTTGAATATTTGGAATATTCTTTACTGGTAAAAATTCAGATATAAGATTAGTTGGACCTATTCGAGATCAAAACTTGGCCAATATGATAAACTTCATAATAGCCTGCAGACGTGATATTAGTGATGTCTGTAATTCCCGTGTCGTGCGTGGTGCAAAATTTGACACACGCCAAAGTTTGGTGCTAGGAAGGTTTAAATTCTGCTTTCGTAAAATGATTCATGTGCCTTGTGTGAAAATCCTAAAACGTTTTCATGTCAACAAACTAAGACAGAAAAAAGAATGTTTGTGTGACTGTACCTGAACGACTTGATTGTTAGGATTTTGATGATACATGGGAAAACTTTAGAGACTAATTTTATTCCATTGGTGTGGATTTACTTGGATATTTACTTCAGACTTCGTGGATCTGCAGTTGGATTGACGATCCACGTGAGGGGACATGAGCGGAGGTGTGCTGTTGGTAGAGGAGTGAGATTATGAGGGGCGGTGGTGATCTGTATAATATTTTTCAGTTGCCATGTATGTATATCAGTAAACGGTTACGAATATATATATATATATATATATATATATATATGTGTGTGTGTGTGTGTGCAGGGTGGGTTGTATGCATGTATATATGTATGTTATGTTTTAAAATGCATGGAATGAAATTTAAGTTTGTTAAAAGGTTGATAATTATTTGTGTTTTTTGTCTTATATTTCAGTTTAATGCTTTTAAACAATATATTTGTATTGCAAAACCTCATCCACTCGTGAAAATAAATTTTAAAAAAGCCATAAATTGTTGCTGGCATAATAAGCCACTTCCGTTCTTGTAGGTTTAATTATTACTTTATAAAATAATATCATGTGATGTCCATAATCGTGGCATTCATAATATATATATATATATATATATATATATATATATGTGTGTGTGTCTGTGTGTGTGTATGAAGGTATACATATGTATATATATGTTGATGCGTATCCGACTGACACAAAGTCAGCCGGGTTTCGACCCCATCTTGAAGTATCTTGCGGTTCTAGCCCCACTGAAGAGTTGTGATGCTATGAAACAGTCTGTGGATGACAATACACACACACACATACACACACACACACACACACACACACACACACACACATGTATATATATATTGGTGAAAATGCGTATCAATCAATCTACGTATCAATCTATGAGTGAGTGTACATATAGGATCGTCGTCAAGTTCATGTATGAAAGTATACGTATGAATATATATGTTGACACACACACACACACACATTTATATAGACTTATATATGGGTGTATTTGCATATCTATGTATATGTGTGTGCGCGCGCGCATGTGTGCGTGTTAAGCGCGAAAACGTAGAAATATGAAATACCCATCACGGTGTTTAGGCCAGCAGCAATGAATAACCAATACCTCAGCAAAAGAAATTGAAATAAAAGGAATTTCTATCCGACATGTCTGAATCTCTATTCTCCCTTGATACAGGCAGAAGAGACTACCGCTATTTTTTCAAAATTGAACTCTCTCTCTCCCGCGAAAAAAAAAAAAGAAAGAAACAAAAAACAAAACAAAACAAAACAAAACAAAACAAAAAGAAGATGCTAGATGGTCTCCTGGCATGTAGCTAGGTGGGACGAAAACTCTCACCCACCGTTAATCTAGATATCTTACCTGAAAGGCATTGATAGTGATTTTAGTCGGCAGATATTTTGTTAAGGTTAAGCAGTCTTTAGGTGTAGCTACAAATTGTCGGTTGATTGCATCTTCACCTACAATACCGCGTTGAACAGCAACGTTCCTTATTTGTCTAATATTTGTTTTCTTAGTTGTTTTTCTGTCAACCACGAATCATCATCATCATCATCAAGTCGCGCCATCATCATGGATATCCCTGACCTTTTCTCGCCACCCTTCTCAATCGTCCATTGCTTCTAGCAGGTCTTCAGGGCTACATCCCGTATCGGCACAGAGCTGCTGTATGTAGGTTTAAGCTGATCGTCCTGCCTTTGCACGGCCATGTGAAGGGGTCCACAGGAGTACGTCACTTATGAGTTCATACCTACTTCTCCAGCAGTGTTCCACATGTCTGGTTCGTCTAACTTGGGTAGTTTTCGTGATGAGTAGTAAGTGGCCGTACAGCTGCTGCTTTGTGGGGTGCTGCCTCCAGGACTTGTTCAGTATTGTTCGCAACATTCTTATGTCGTTGCCGTCATGCTTTTTCGCCATACGTTTAGTTAGCGTCCTTGTAGTGCATCCTTACAGCAGTATCGACACGGCCGCTACTTGGAAGAAATTGCGTTTCCTTTTATCGGTCAGGTCTGACTTCCATATGACAGATAGTCTATCGTATCTGTCCATGCCTATGCTAGTCGCGTCTTGATGTCTGTCTAGGTTGATGGGACACTGCTTCCTAGGTAGGTGAACTTGTCTATTAGTTTCAGAGAGCTACCGTTTAGTGTGGAGATGTCACTTCTTTGATTAAAGCACATGTATTCCCTCTTGTGTGCATTGGCATGGAGGCCTATGCCTGTATCTGCTCGTAGTGTACATTTTGTCAATGATTGACCGGAAAAGTCTTTTTTTTTTGGACTCTGGACATAAATTAAAGATAAGGTTTTCATTCTTTTTCGAGTTTTGTTTTTACCTGGTACAAGCGTTTGATTTGTTTTTTTCTCGACTTTGAAAAATATCTGTCTTTGTTTTTTTTCCTTTTCTTTCTTTATTAGGTTATAAACTGTTGTGGAGTGGCTGGAACCGCTACAAAATGGACTGGCCGGAATACTATTTAGAGCGGTGCTCGCTCTAGTCTGTCTTTCCGTCAACAAAACGACTAAGGTTGCTTACATTAGTCAGTAAACTGTATTTCTCTCCGTAACCAAATATATTTTACCTTATATGTGTGTTGGCTCTTACTATTCACGACACAGCATAAACATAAGGCCTTAAAGATCTAAGCGACTTCTCAGATTATGTAAAAAAGAAAAGAAAAAAAAAAAAAAAGAGAAAGAAACGAAAAGAAAAGAAAAGAAAAGAAAGGAAAGAAAAAACACTAACTGAATGTAGAAAAAAAAAAACAAACAAACCCCAAGCTGGCGTGACATTCAGTTCAGGCATCTTTGGTATTTAATATCCTGTATTGAAAATTCTGAAAATATATAATTAGGAAAATGTATAGATCAAATTGACGAAAACTCATAAAATGTGTGTGTGTGTGTGTGTGTGTGTGTGTGAGAGAGAGATAGAGATAGAGAGAGAGGCTGATATTTACCGCGTCATCTCGCTATAGGCAGGATCGAACAGGATTGGTTCGCCGTTTACGAATGCACCGTTGGATAACGTAATAAATGACTTAACCTCGTCGGCATCTCCCTTCATGGGTGTGCGGCAATCATCAGAAAATGAATCTGGACCAAGCCCGTAGTTGAATCATACTCGGAAGATTTCTTTCTCATACACTTCATTAAGAAAATCACAGTGTTGAAATACTTACTCATCTGACTGATATACAGTTAAAAAAAAATCCCGATGTATATTGCTTCCTTTAACTACGCTTTCCATAGGTGATCATAGTCAGTTGTTTAGAAATCAGCCTCCTTTTCTAGCTATGCTCTCATTATCATGTCGTGTTGCTGGCACGGATTTCCCAAACTCTCTCTCGCTATCCGTCCCTATCATCTATCGCTTCCGACGGGTCTTTCAGGCTACCCCCTGTATCCGTAATGAGCAGTTGTAAATAAGTTCTAGCTGGTCGTAATACATTTGCGCTTCTATTTGAGGGAGTCCATTGGAGAACGTCACTTATGAGTTCGCCTTTGCTCCTCCAGCAGAGTCCCGCACGTCTTGTTCGTCTAATTTGGATGGTCTTCGAGATGGGTGGTAGGTGATCGTAAAATTGCTTTTTTGTGGGATGCTGCTTTTAGGATGTGTTTAATATAGCTAGTAGCATCCTTGTGCGATTGCTGTCAACCTTTTTCTCTATACGCTTAGTTAGTGTCTAAGTGGTGCATCCATACTGTAGTATGGACACGACCGACGCTTGGAAAAATCTTTTTATTTTACTGAATAGGTCTGACTTCCATATAATTGGTAGCCTATCGATAGCTGTCCATGCCTTCGCTAGTCGCGTATTGAAGTCATTTTGCGTAGATAAGACGATGTTACTGAGGTCGGTGAATTTGTCCTCTAGTTCCCGAGAGCAATCATTTAGTGTGGAGATATCGCCTCTTTGATTAAAGTGCATGTACTCTGCTTTGTCTGCGTTCACAAGGAGACCAATGACGTCTGCTGCCCGCTTCAGACTATGTAGCAGGGATTCGGCCAGGGCGGGTGTATTTGCCAGAAGCGTTATGTCATCAGCGTAGTCTGCGTCCGTAATAGTTCGTTCGGGGTATCGTCTGCTTCTTGCCGTTTCCAGTGTAAAGCCATTTTCTTTCATTAAAACTATCGACGTCCGAAGAGCGTAGTCTAGGCCGACTATGCACAGGTATGGGGCTGATGTGTCCCTTTGTAACACACCTGCGACAATATCAAAGAAATCTATGTTTCCATCCGGTAAGCAAACTTTTACTTTCGTATGCTCCACAAGAATTTTCAAAGAAAATGTTCAAGTGTCTGAAGTATTTCTATTATGTTAATGAATTGAAGAAAATTCATTAACAAGAGAGACGTTATCGACCAAATGGAAGGACACGTGAAGAAATTTGAACTATGTTGATTTGTCACCTGTGAAGATATATTCAGGGTTTCTTTGTATACGAGTGCGAGCCGGAAGGTGCAACTAATTGGAACCGAATGACACTGGTTATAATGATAGCTGCAGCAGACATGTTGAGGAAATAGACTAAAAGCGTATAAAGTACAAAATTTCACATATGTCTATGCCATAAACATTATAATAAATAGGTTGGGTTGGGTTTTATAGCATATCAACCATTGTAGGTTATTTAATGGCAAATCCTCTTTATACATATATATTAAATATATATGATTTGGTTTGGTTGGGTTTTATAGCATATCAATCATTGGAGGTTATTTAATGCCAAATTCTCTTTATAAATATATATTAGCCATATCCTCTTTATACATATATATTAAATATATATGATTTGGTTTGGTTAGGTTTTTTGGCATATCAACCATTGTAGGTTATTTAATGGCAAATCCTCTTTATACATATATATTAAATATATATGATTTGGTTGGGTTGGGTTTTATGGCATATCAACCATTGTAGGTTATTTAATAGCAAATCCTCTTTATACATATATTTTAGATATATATGATTCGGTTTGGTTGGGTTTTATGGCATATCAATAATTGTAGGTCATTCAATGCCAAATACTCTTTATACATATGTACTAAATATATATGCAATGCCAAAATATATATTTAATGCTAAATACTCTTTATATATATATATATATATATATATATATATATATATATATATATATATATAATATAAATGTATTTGGTTTGGTTGGGTTTTATGGCATATCAATCATTGTAAATTATTCAATGCCAAATACTCTTTATACGTATATATTAAATATATATGATTTGTAAACATATTTTGTTGATAAACTTTTAAAACAAGCCAAAGCTCATTTTTTGCACACAGTTAAATGATTCCAAGTATTACAATTTATCTCTAAAAATTTTATTAAACATCAGTCATTTGTTTGTGCATAGTTAAATGATCGAACAGTTCTTAGTTGTCTGAATTTCAGAGATGAAGTTTGATGATTTTTATCAGTCGGGGTTTTCATCTTTATTATTGTATTCACAACGTTTCGGCCGATTTATCCTTCGGCCTTCTTCAAGTGTTTCTTGTCGAACTGGGGAGCCTACTCAGAACTTCGAACTACGTCCTTTATTTAATCCATTGGTGTCACTTGCTCTGATTCTGTGAACTATAACTGGATACAAGTGTTAAGTAAGCCGGTATCATTACTCGCCTGCAGTCAGGATTGAACATACAACATCCAGATGAACCAACGCTTATAACCGTTACGCTATGTGTCCTGTTTGACAGTTCAGAGTAAATTTTGGGGACTTATAAACTTTATGTTCTTACATCTCTATGGATTACTTCTATTATGTATGATTAGAAATATTTTTTTTACCTGAGCTCATATTACGATTTAAAAAAAGTATCCTTTTTGATTATTGGTTCTCATATTGGATTCATCTCTATACTTGGTCTACTCTTTAGGTCACTGTTGCCCAATATATGTGCCGATTTTTTAGGGCGTCTAATTCTCTAATGTTCTTCTCTATCAATTATTTTGACTTCATCCCATAAGAGCTGATGGTTTCCCTTTTCCTTTCATATATGGTCTGTGTTGCAATTTTGGTTGAAGTAATGAAGGACAACATTTCTTTATAAAGAAGGAGTTGAAGCTTCTGTGTTGTGTGAGACAGACAGACGTAGGGAGGCAAGAGACATTACCATATTGACCCATAACTTCTTCTCTTGACCACAGCACGCTGTGTTATCTTCAAGACCCACTTAGCACTTCTGCTTCTCGGACAGGGTCGCTCAACTGGCGTTCTCGCTGACTGCAAACGAGCTCTCACTCTGGCCTTCACTGTCTCCAACTGACTTAACTGCTACGGGCATCTGCATATATTATTTTATAACGCCCACTTCCGATTAGATCACGTGATCTTCTGACGCTTGTTTACACTGGTGCATCTTTGATTGACAGCTCGGTCAAGGGTCAATATGTCACAGTCTGCCATAACCGACTCTTTAATTTCACTTCGTACTACTGTTGTCCGAAGAATATACAATTGCAAGAAGTTAAATTTAAAACTTTAAGTCTATTTTTATTACAGATCTTTTGTTATAACTTTTAGTCTCTTTTTCATCTTTATGAAATATCATAAAACTGTATGGCATATTTTACTCATAATGTGAGGTTTAATAAATAAAATTAGATTATATATAATATTAGGAAATCCAGTTACTTATAAAGGTTATGTACAGGGTGGAACGATAAAATTGTCGCCCTAGAAAAGACGACATGATTCCATTTCCGTTTAATGAAAACCGGTTTTCTTTTTTTGTTGTAGACCATCTACTAGGTTTACCAGTTGTGTACAAATCCCAAGAGTGATAGGAGCCTTCTATCGTGTGTGAAAGTGACACAATGTTCAACGAGCGAGATCGGAGATGCGCCGCTGTACAACTCATGCGCTCTACCGATCCAAGTTATGACAACAGGACCATTGCCAGCACCCTCAAAATGCAAATCTGGACGGTTCAACGCATGTAGGCACAGCTCATTGCATCGGACGACCCTTTGGAGGTGGTGGAGCGGAAGGACACCGCCAGGAAGACCCGGACCAAGGAGTTCGTCGAAAAGGTCCAGGCAATCATTGATGAAACTCCCCAGCGGCCTATTCGGCAGACTGCCTGAAATTTAGGCGTCTCACACACAATTGTGAATGCATGTGTGAAGGAGGACTTTAAGTGTAAGTCCTACAGGCGCCAGACAAGCCAGATCTTGACTGAGAAGGCAAAGAACCTCAGGCTAATCAAGTCCGTCTGGCCCCACTCCTCCCCTGACCTGAACCCGCAGGACTTCTTCCTTTGGTCATACGTCGAGAACATCACCAACATGACCTCCCACAACACCAAAGCCAGCCTGATCGCCGCCATCCGCCGAGCTCCCGCCGGAGCTTGTGGAAAAGGCATGCTCCCAGTTCCGGATCCGTATCGTGGCGGTGATTGAGGCTGAAGGCGGCTACATTGAATAGATGTCAGCTCTACTACATAATCAAGTTAGCTGAATTGATTTTTTTCAATAAAAGTTTTAAAATAAAGCTGTGGTGTTG
This sequence comes from Sepioteuthis lessoniana, assembly GCA_963585895.1. Lineage (NCBI taxonomy): Eukaryota > Metazoa > Mollusca > Cephalopoda > Myopsida > Loliginidae > Sepioteuthis > Sepioteuthis lessoniana. Next base: position 16,411,062 of record OY757920.1, on the reverse strand, counting down.
TTTTCTTTAGGACGACAATTTTAGCGTTTCACCCAGTAGATGTCAGCTCTACTACATAATCAAGTTAGCTGAATTGATTTTTTTTCAATAAAAGTTTTAATATAAAGCTGTAGTATTGTTTTCTTTAGGACGACAATTTTATCGTTCCAGCCTGTAGATGTCAGCTCTACTACATAATCAAGTTAGCTGAATTGATTTTTTCAATAAATGTTTTAAAATAAAGCTGTAGTGTTGTTTTCTTTAGGACGACAATTTTAGCGTTTCACCTTGTATAATTATTGATATTGTAAGGCACTTTTTAATATCTGCTATCACTTATAGTCAAAAACATATTTGATATGAATTTGATATCAATGAAGTTGTAAATCAGCAGGAAAATGAGAACTACCGACTCAAAATCCAAGTTGAGATATTCTAAAAGAAGCAAAATCATATTTTTAAACATATTTTTTTTTATTATGGTTTCATTGGCATTCTTTTGAAAGAAACTAATTAAGAAAATATTCTTTACGCTTTATCATCTCTGTTGTTTTTTCTTCTTTTTTCACTTTATTTTTCTAATCTTTTCTAAATTCGGCCCACCTTGGGAGAATGGAGACCAGCTTTTAGAGCATCGAGAAGAGAACAAGTCGTTATATCCCGACTGCGCATTGGTCATACAAGGCTTACTCACGCTTTCATACTGAAACAGGAACCACAACCACATTCTTTGACCTGTTAGACAACTTGCACGGTTAAACACATTCTTATAGAATGCAAAGCTTTCGCTGCCATCAGAAAGCGATTTTTCAAAGTGACTAGTTTAACTGAATTGTTCGAAAACATCAAAATAGATGACGTTCTCTCCTTTTTGCGAGAAACAGAGTTGTACGAAAAAATATGACGAATTAAAACTGATTAATCATGTGCAAACAAATGAAATCTTGCTTATAGAAAAAAATGACCTATTAAGTATTCATTGGTAAAAGGTATATATATATATATAGACAGAATTTGGCGTTAAATGACTTACAAGGGTTGATACGCCATAAAACCCAAACAACCAACCAAACATCTAATCTTTATTTTTTCCCCTTTTTTCTTTTCTGTATTTAATTGCAAAAGCAGAAGATTCTTCACTTTTATTTTTTATAATGCATCGTTTTTCTTTCATTATTCTTTTCTTAAATTATTACCATTTAGGTTTTAGGATATCTTTGAATTTTGCAGATGTACATTTGGATATCTGTAAAGAAAAATAGTAACAGATGATATTCTCAGCGTTTCGGCCGATTTGTCCTCCGGCCTTCTTCAAGTGTTTCTTGTCGAACTCGGGAGCCATACCAGTGTTAAAGAACCCAGTCTGCTCAACTATTCCCCCACAGATGGAGAGAAAATAATTTGATTGATACCTTTCTCAAGGGTATGAGCGTTAGATGAAATGCAAGCAGTCTCATCATGGATTTGAACTTGAGTTGCCGTGTGCCATTTTCTACAATGGTAATAATTACACCGCGGCACAGAGTTTAACAGGTTTGAATCCAGAGTTGTCCTTCTCCTCGAGTGTTTGCCATACCAAGGTTAAAGAGCACAGTCTACCCTACTATTTATCCACAGCTGGGGAGAGAATAATTTGATTTATACCTGTAGCTGTCGATTTAAAGCACCATAGTCTGACAAGTATCCTTTCCTCCTTGGTAGATTAACATGGACAGAGTAAGAGAAACAACTATACAAAGATACAACTATTAGAAATCCCAGAATGCAAAGTGACTTCCGCCCTGGCTAGGACCAGTTGTAAGATTTGGAGGGAATTTTATTTGTTAAGAATTGGACTTTAATAGTTCGTTGATACTTGTTACCCAACCCCTCCGCTCGGGCAGTTTAACAGGTTTGAATTCAGAGTTTTCCTTCTCCCAGACTAGTTGCCTCGCCAAGGCTGAAGAACCTAGTCGGTCCTACTATTTACCCATAGCTGGAAGGAGAATAATTGGATTCATACCTTTCCCATGGGTATTGGTGATATGTGAATGCAATCAGTCAGGATTTAAACTCGTGTCGCCGTGTCCATATCCTGTGACGATAACCATTACACCTCCTAATAGTTCGTTGATACTGGTTACGGTGATCAGGTAAATTTATTTTCTCAACTTTCCCGTGAAATTTCTGGACTTTATAAGATTCCTTATTGTAAGAATATTAATTATTAATTGTTGTTTAAACCCTTTTTATTTCAGTATTTCACGCTGTCTTGAATTGAAGCAGAATAAAACTAGCATTCAGTCAAACATCAGTTAAGACTTGTGTTTTAATTATCAACCAGAAAAAGGCGTCAAGGAGCTGCTATAATACCTTTCCCAAGGGTATAAGCAGAAGATGAAATGCAAACAATCTCGTCCAGGATTTGAACTTGAGTCACTGTATTCATTTTCAACAGTTGGATATTGATTTGAAGATCTCTTTTGACATGCCACGTAAAATGTGTGGGTGGCATGCTAGAAGGAACAAAAAAAAAAAAAAACTAACAGGAAATAGACCTGTTTTCTCAAGTAAACAGGAAACTGGTATTTCCCAGCGGAGCAGCGTAAATTAAAGTAGATATGTTTGCGTGCGTCACGTGGGTGGCAGGCCGAAAGAGATGCGACCACAAGAATTTGCGTGAGTATCCTGAATTTTATATAACCAGCAGGGACGAGCGGCGAAGAGAAGGCAAATACGAGACGTCACGTCACTTTGGTATCTGGCCTTGCGCAAAACTGTACAGTGTTTGAAGGCAGTGAAGGACCTGAGATAATGCCAGACTCGCGAAAGTAGAGAGGGAAGGAGAAACTTAGATGATTTGATGCTTTGAAATGGTCTCGCGAAAGTAGAGAGCGAAGAAGAAAAGACAGAAGAGGTTTCACCGCTGATTCATATCTCGGCTTCCGTATGTATGTAAGCTCAGCTGTCTTTCACCTTCTCTTACTCTACCCATATGTACATTTCGGGTAATAAAATGAAAAGAAATGAAACAGATTATATTCTTAAACTTCAGCATTATTGTCATCATTTACTATACAAAACTACAGCGGTAACCATTACGCTACGCCACATCCGTATATCAACCCTTCCCCACCGGCAGGATGTGTCACAAAGTCAAATTTTTAAGCAGAGTTTAACAGGTTTGAATTCAGAGTTTGAATTCAGAGTTTTCCTTCTCCTAGACTAGTTGCCCTACCATCGTTAAAGATCTTAGTCTACCCTACTATATACCCACAGCTGAAGGGAAAGTAATTAGATTTATACCTTTCCCACGAGTATTTGCGATATGTGAAATCCAAACAGACTCGTCCGGGAATTGAACTCAAGTCGCCGTGTCCATTTCCAACGAAAGTAACAATTACACCACGAACGTATCCATGTGGAATTATGATAGCTGTAAGAACAACGAATATAAACGGAAATCCTCCTGACTTATTGTAACATAGGACCAAAATACGTTGTGTCTGAAATAAAGGAGTTCACAGGAAAGAAACACTCAAAACTCGAAATTTAAGGAAGTCGCTTTTATTCATGGGGGCTACAGTGGGCGCCAGTTAAAAAATGTTTGTTCGATAGCGTTATTCCTCCTTCCTCTTCTTGGGGTGACGGCAGCGTCGTTATAGCGGGCTTGTTGATACTCTCATGTCAGTCGTATTGTTGACAGGCTGGGTATGGCATGGGTTGGGGTGTCCTGGACCTCTGTTGAACATGTTTAGAAACCTGCCTTGAACTGCCAAAATCTCGCTACTTGATTTCTTATATAGAGATTTGATGGATCAGTTCGAAGGTTCCAGAAGGCTCGGTGAACACCAGTGAAAACAATAGTGAGGCACGTGAAAGTTCACGCGTGATTATATTAAAATCACGCTTGAACTCTACAGGTCATTCTGCCCGCACGCGCTAGGTTCGTGACTGTTGTGTTCTGGTTAGTGAACACAAGTAGTAGTAATAATAAGACAAACCACGATATGTGAGGAAAAATAGTTATATTTACAGGAAAGAGTATTTACAAGAGAGAGACTGTTAGTAATAAGATCATAGGATTAGTGATAGAGTAATGATATACTTCAACAATAGGAACGGCTCTTCTGGTCTGAAAAGTAGGATTATTCTCAGACTGATCTCCGCTGCTGCCATATGTGGCTGATGGAACAGCTCATTATGCTGAAAAGGTAGGTGATACCTAACAGTGATATTTTTCAATGATTGATGACAGCCGATGTGCTCGCGCGTTCTCAACGACAACGCCTGTCCGTAATATTACATTATCACCGCCCAGACTTATTTCTGCATACAACATGAACTGATTATTCTCCAATATTAAACACATTTTTCGCTTCCTCTCCTTGAAAATCTTCAACGATAATTCATTAACGTATTGAACTTGTTGGCCAGTGTTTATTCTCTGTAGATCCGCTAAAATAAATCCCAATGAGTCATCGAGTTTAATAAAGATATCGTCTAGTGCTATTAATATCCGATAAAAATGGAGACTATGTAGAAGACGGAGACTTGCAAATACAAATTCTTTTCTTCAGCATTTCCTGTTCAAATAACAATTATCTTAAGACGTTCATTCAAATTACTGTTCTAACCATCAATTTTAGTCAGACTGATACAACGTTGAAGATTTTATGGAAGCGATTTTAAAGAGCAAGAGAAAATAAATGTAATTATCAGCAAAGAATGCGACGTTAATCAACGTTGACTAGAATGGAGTCTTTTTCCTGGGAGTATAATTTGTACGAATTAGACGAAATAAAATAAAAGAAAGAAAAACAAGTTCTTGATATTCTTGAAAATGTAATTTTAATCCAATTGAGATTAAGTATTTATATACATCTCTTCCCCACTTCTTTCATTATCTGTCTTTCAATATTTCTTATATTCTCTCTCACTCTCTCTACCCCCTCTCTCTCTAACACACACACACACTCTCTCTCTCTCTCTCTCTCTCTCTAACCCCATCTCTCTCTCGACCCCCCTCTCTGAACTCCCTCTCTCCCTACCCCCTCTCTCTAATCCTCTCTCTCTTTCTCTCTAATCCCCCCTCTCTCTCGAACCCCCTCTCTCTCTCTTATCCCCTCTCCCTTTCTAACCCTCTCTCTCTCTCTCTCTACCCTCCTCTCTCTCATTCTTTATTTAATCTTTATTTTAGACAACATATCTAACAACGTATCTCTATAATCCCCTCTCCCTTTCTAACCTCCTCTCCCTCTCGAAACCCCCCTCTCTCTAATCCCCCCTCTCTCTCGAACCCTCTCTCTCTGAACTCCCTCTCTCTCTAATCCCCTCTCCCTCTCTCTAATCCCCTCTCTTTCTCGAACCCCCTCTCTCTAATCCCCTATCCCTTTCTAACCCCCTCTCTCTCTCTCTCAAACCCCCTCTCTCACTAACCCCCTCTCTCTAACCCCCCTCTCTCTCATTCTTTATCTAATCTTTATGTTAGACAACGTATCTAACAACATATCTCTCTAATCCCCTCTCCCTTTCTAACCCCCTCTCCCTCTCGAGACCCCCCCCTCTCTAATCCCCCCTCTCTCACGAAGCCCCCTCTCTCTCTGAACTCCCTCTCTCCCTACCCCCTCTCTCGAACCCCCGCTCTCTCTAATCCCCTCTCCTTTTCTAACCCCCTCTCTCTAACCCCCCCTTTCTCTCTCTAACCCTCTCTTTCTCTCTAACTCCCTCTCTCTCATTCTTTATCTAGTCTTCATTTTAGAAAACGTATATTTATTTTTAACCTAATATCCCTCTTTGTGAATATATATAATTCAATGATGAAGTGTTTACGATGAATAGTCAAAATTTCAGATATAATCCAGGAAATAACTATAGGTCATGATGTGTGTGTGTGTGTGTGTGTGTGTCTGTGTGTGTGCGTGTGTATGTAATTCGTGGTGTAAAGATTTCTGTCGTGGGAAATGGACATGGTGACCCGAGTTCAAATCTTGGACTAGGCTGTCTGCATTTCACATAACACTAATGCATTTGGGAAAGATATGCATTCAACTATTCTCCCTCCAACTCAGGGTAAATAGCAGTGCAGACTGGGATTGTTTTTACCTTGGTATGGCAACCAGTCCAGGAGAAGGAAACTACTGAATTTAAACCTGTTAAACTCTGACTGAATATTGACCTTTTGTCGCATCCTGCACGTGCGTAGGAATTGTTATATATATATATATATATATATATATATATATATATATATATATATATATATATATATATATATAAGTAAATATATATCAGATATATATATTTAATGGCATGGAATTTAGACTGCAACCCCTGGGTTTCATGGATTTTTTTTTACAAAACAACAATCATAAGGCAGTTAACTAAATACCATGGCATTAAACATATATATCTAATATATATTTACTTATTATTATTCTTATATAATAGCTCTATCCTAGATATTGAGCACTCTCCATATTATATTGCACTTGGTTCGCCACAAACCCACAAAGTGATTTAGTGACAACCAACACTGTAATAATATATTTATATATATATACCGGCTAATTGGTCTAGTGGGTAGAGTGTTCGCCAATGGTGAGGGAAACCTGGATTCAATCCCAGGTCGTGTCATACCAAAGACTTTAAAAATGGTACTTGATACCTCCTTGCTTAACACTCAGCATTATAAGGTACGTATCAAGGGTAACGTGGAACAATCCTGGGAAAGGAGTAGCGCCCTTCCCTACACCTCAGTGTAGTAGTTATTCAAAAAGGAACCTTCTGGTAACCCTCGAACACGATCGCCAATTTTATTTACTTATATATATATATATATATATATGGAATTCCTTAAATGCATAAGTTATCTAAGTCTCTAACTCAAATATTAGACATAAAAACTAATAGAATTTCGTTGTATAATCAAAATGATGACCATGGTATCTGATTTAGAATAGGGAGGATATTCGCAAACAACTGGAGTTAAGGAGTATTGATGCCAGGTTCTGGAAATATAAAGAAGAATATGTACGCACAAAAATATTGAAGGAAATAATGGAATCACTCGGTATGCTATCGCATCATTTTTAAGTCACTAAGGTGAACCAGAAAATCAAAATGAAATTGCCTCGGAAAAAATAAAGGACATTTTCACTAGTATAGCTCTTCCTGTTACGTTCCGCCCTCTGGTCAAACAAACGACAACACGGAATTTGTATATAACAATATATATTTATTTTCTCGACGGACGCTCGTGTGAAGTAGGAGCAGTCAGGAGAGGAATTAGGATCGTTCGTCGATGAGGCTTGAACTTTTCGATGTCAGGAGACGATGGCCGAGACAACGCACACTGCGTGACGACGAGAGAGGTTTCGTGAACAGCGGGATCCTTTTTTCTCTATATTCTTCTGTTCAATTCGTCGGCCTTATATTACCTTCAAACTCCCACGCAGAGATAAAGACACGCCTCTACGCCTCTGCAATCTTCCCGATCTCAGGCGATTGGGATGTGTTACTTCCGCTCATTTGGAATGGCCTGTGTGATCGTCGTCGAGCAGAAATAACTGTCATGCAGTTCACAGGTCACTCTGTTCCGGTGCATCATTGAAGTGGGACCTTCACCTTGTCCCATATTATCAGCCGAGCACACCTGCGCGCTTTCTTTCGATTATTGGCCATTGGGATGTGTCACTTCCGCTATCTTCGGAATTGCAGGTGTGATCATCATCGAGCGGAAATAACTATCATGCAGTTCATAGGTCAATCTCTTCCGGCGCATCACTTTTTTTACTGCACAGTGAGAATTTTTACCCTGTCTCATATTGTGAGCCAAGCTGTATTTTACATTCCCTAATAGCTGAATTTGAAAATTTCTTTCTGCTATGAATGTCGGCCAAAATGTTTGTAAAATCTCATGACTTCTAAAGTTAGCGTAGCTGAAACAGAATTAAACAACAGGTTCAAAAACTGAGAACGAGCATATTGGCCTTTGACAGAGCCGTCATTTAGGGATTTCTACTCAGGATACACCTGAGTAAACAAAGTGATTACAGGAAAACAAGTGGGTGTAAGTAGATCACGATACAATTTCTGAGAGATTCATTGGAATCCAGAAATTAATTTGAAGGTGTTCAACTTCAGAGTTGGAGAAAGAGCACGTTTTTAGAAGTTAAATAAAAGATAAATTATATGCTGACACAACGCCTTTAATTTATAATCATAGAATATCTTGCTGGGTCTCCAACCGTAGCATTTTCAGATCGTTTTTGGAAGGGCAATTTCCACACTCTAATGCAGACGTCATTCTAGCCTAAGCAACAATGCTGTTGACGTCTTTGGGATGAGTTTTCTGGTGAGAAGACAGGCTTTTATATAAACCTGCTTTTCTATTCTGCAAATATCACGGTCATTCATAAAATTCTCTTATTTTTTTTGGTGCGCCTACTCTTTATAGGAAAGGAGTAGGCCAATCTAGAACGTGACAGCAAAGTGTTTCTCTTTAGAGTTACGGGCTGAGATATCTTCCCTTGACAGGAATGGGAGAAGTTTGAGGTTTGAAGCGGGTTTATTTACTAACAACCATAAAAAAATATTACTTAGATATCTGCTAGTTATCTTATTCAATAGGATTTTAACCGAAAAAGGCACTCTCTCGGTCACCATGGTTACATCGATTGATGTTGTTTAGTTGTCTGCGTCCTGGATGTTCTCGTTAGCTGCTGAATTACGGGGTCTGGTAGTTTTTCACCATAGGTTTTGCAGAAGAAGAAGAAGAAGAAGAAGAAGAAGAAGAAGAAGAAGAAGAAGAAGAAATATTGCCAATATTTTCCAAAGTTGCAATCGTAAATGAAAGGTTTGACAAAGTGCATTATGACAAAGTAATCAATAGAATTTCGGCATGAAAGTTTTAAAAACGTAATTTTGACGATTTAGAATATTTTCTGAAACCAATGATGAAAATTTATATTATAAGGATTGACATAATGGTTCGAGTATTTGCCAATGGTCCGGGAGACATGGATTCAATACCAGGTCAAGTCATACCAAAGACTCAAAAAATGGAACTTGATGCTACCTTACTTAACATTCAGCTTTATAAGATAAGAATCAAGGGTAAAGTGGAGCAATCCTGGGAAAGGAGTAGTATCCTCCCCTACACCTTAGTGCAGTAGCTATCAAAAAGGGAGCCTTCGGGTCACCCTCGACTACGGTCGCCAACTTTACTTACTATAATAAAGCAAAAGCGGCACAATGTTGCGAGATTTTCGTTAGTGCCAAATAGTTATTTCTAGTCCAGTCGGCAATTTTATAATAATGTTAATTAGAGGTCTATATTTGCGTTTAATTTAAATGATCCCAGTCGGCAATTTTATAATAATGTTAATTAGATGTCTACATTCGCGTTTAAATGATCCCAGTTGGCAATTAGGGTTATTTCTCCGACCGTAACCCTTATTTATTTGTTTATTTGCAAATACTTATTGTATATAAATATTTGTAGATTTGGAATTAAGCATAATGGCTGCTGATTGTGTTTTTTAAATGAGTCATCAGCTAAATAAAAATAAGAATGCTAAAATGACAATACGGTTGTCTTCAAAAATTTACTTTTTAAAAGTCGAGGTATTGACTGAGTTTTGAAAAATATATTGAAAGAGAAAAAGATGTTTTTAATTGATTGAATTTGTTAAATTTGTAGTGGTATGGCCAATGTAATTTATGTTTTCTTTTATTGTCGGAGATTAATAATAATAATAATAAATGCAGCAAATTAGCACAGAAGGAGTATAAGGCGAGACACGACTGGGTCGGCAAGGTGATCCACTGGGAAATGTGCAGGAAATTTCAATTTGACCATACAAACAAATGGTATATGCAAAACCGGGCACCTGTCCTAGAAAATGACTTGCATAAACTCCTATGGAACTTTAACATACAAACGGATCACCTAATCCCGGCCAGAAGACCAGACCTCATAATAATCAACAAAAAAAAAAAAAAAGAAGAAAATCTGCAAAATTGTAGACTTTGCTGTCCTGGTGGACTATAGGATAAATCTGAAGGAAAGTGAAAAGAAGGATAAGTACCTCGACTTTGCCAGAGAATTGAAAAAGCTGTGGAACATAAAAGTAACGATTGTGCCAGTTGTGATTGGTGCGTTAGGCACAATAACTAAAGGATTATTAAAAGGCCTGGAGGACTTGGAAGTTGGCGGACGGGTAGAGACTATCCAAACGACAGCATTGCTAAGAACGGCCAGAATCCTGAGACGAGTCCCAGAGACTTGAGGAGACTTGCTCTCACTAAAACTCCAGTGAAAAACCATCAGCTAACGCTGATGTGAAAAACCCTAAAGCGTAAATAATAATAATAATAATAATAATAATAATAATAATAATAAATTGTCGACTTTGCTGTCCCGGCTGACCACAGAATAAAACTGAAAGAATGTGAAAAGAGAGATAAGTACCTCGACCTTGCTAGAGAATTGAAAAAACTATGGAATATGAAGGTGACAATTATACCAATTGTGATTGATGTTTTTGGCACGGTAACTAAAGGATTATAAAAGGGCCTGGAAGATTTTGAAGTTGGCGGCCGAGTGGAGACCATCCAAACAACAGCATCATTGAAAACGGCCAGAATACTGAGAAGAGTTCTGGAGACTTGAGGAAACTTGCTGTCTCTCAATCTCTGTGAAAAAACTCTAATGAATAATAATAATAATAATGAAAATAATAATAATTTCCCTCTCACAAATATAATGGAAAAAAAAACGAATGTTATTTTTTAATTTAGATGTCCATTGGGAGAATGCATCTCTGACAATAAAAATAACGATAAGTTACATTGGCCAAGCACAACAAAATTATAAAGGAGGTTCACTGTACACCTTTCAGATTCTAGTTCTATATGTCAACATTAAAAAAAAAACATAATTGTCTTTCCGCACAATACAGAAATATTTTAGTTAATAATACAAAAATACTTTCAACGTAAATAACTTAACCGATCTGTTCGAGAACGTCAAAATAGATGACGTTGTGTCCTTCTTGCGAGAGACAGAGTTGTAGCAAAAAATAGGACGAATTAAAACTGGTTAATCTTGTGCAAACAAATGAAATCCTGCTCATAGTAAATTTTACCTACATAAGTTTTCGTTTAGAAATTGTTGGTTGAACACACACACACACACACACACACACACACACACACATATATATATATATATATATATACAGAATATATATATATATAATATATATATATATATATATATATATATATATATATATACACAATTTGGCGTTAAATAACTTACAAGGGTTGATATGCCATAAAACCAAAAAAAAAAAAAGAACCAACCAACAAAAATACTCTATACGAATCCTTGACGCTTTATAATATATGTATATATATATATATAATGAATTGTGATACCACTTATTGTGATATACATGTATATATATGTAAAAAATATAAGTGGAAATAGATAAAACTGAACACAGACAGCAGGACAGACAAACCATTAAAAAAACTCGCCAGAAACAAAAAAAAACTTGGACCTCCCTCATACTATAACAATAAGTGGTGATACTCGGATTATCTTGAATAATATTTCAGTTTATTGTGATATATATATATATATATATATATATATATATATATATATATATATATACGTGGTGAATTCAATAAGTTTCCAGACTTTTTTGTATAGGCATTTAAAATTGTCGTAGACATTTGTAAATTCAGTATGTTATTGCTATACATCTTATAAGATGTATGACCAATTCTATTGATTTCAGGTTCAAATGAACAGCTACAGTAGGAATTGGAACACACCCTACTAAAGCCTGATTTTCACTGCTGGTGAATTTCAAAAATGCAATCTGGACGTGAGGACACTAAAGAAAAACTGTTGCATAGCCACAATTAACGCCACGTGCGAAATGCACATCGAATGTTGGTAACATATATACATAGAGAACATAGGAATCTCGAAATTCGAAAACACGTAACGACTCCTTGTTCAGGTACGAAACCCTTTTATTGCTTTTGAGTTAAAGGTTTCGACATAAGGGGAGAGACACAATCTCGCTATGCTGGCTTCTTCATCTGGCCCCTATCTCGTGCGGCACCCATGGCGCGCAAATTCGTCTCGCCTCAGCGAGCCCCAAAAGTCGAACCCCCTCGTTCGGCGTCTAGTTTCAACTTTTCAACTTTCTTCGAAATCCCCCAAAATCCTCCGCGCGCTTCCGGTGTGTGACGTCACCCGCACTTTGTCACCCGTTTCATCATCTCAGGCTATTTGTGGAGGTGCCCGTGGTGTAGTCGTTATCGTCGTAGGAAATGGACACGACGGCACTAATACCCTTGGGAAAGGTATGAATCCAATTATTCTCCCTCCAGCTATGGGTAAATAGTAGGACAGACTAGGTTCTTCAGCCTTGGTTAGGCAACTAGTCTAGGAGAAGGAAAACTCTGAATTCAAACCTGTTAAACCCCGCTTAAAAATTGACCTTGTGTCATATCCAGCCCGAGCGGAGGGGTTGGTAAATAGTATCATCTCAGGCTATTGTGACATCTCTGAGTGACATGTCCGCTCTGTGCGCGTGCACGCGTTACCACCTGCATTAAGGTTGCACCTAACTAACCCATGTGCTGAGCTGAAAGGTTCTCAGCCTAACTAAACCCAAAGGCATGAACCGAAATCCATCGGCTATTATATTACAGAACGATATGCAATAAAATTCTGTTTCAAACTTGAAAAAAAAAAAGCTGCCACAGAAACGTATGGAATACTTCAGACTGCTTTTCGACCATCTTGCATGAATCGAGCATGAGTTTTTGAGTGGCATACGAGATTCAAGGAAGCCAGGGAGTCTGTGAGGGATAACGAGAGGTGTAGGAGGAGTAAGGAAGTCAATACACCAGAGTTGATTGGCCAAAGGGTTAGGTTTAGGGTTACTATGTTGAGGTTTTAAGGGAGTTCAGGAAGAGATTCCGTCGGAAGATGACAGTACTTTTCAAATCGGGTCAGTGACATTTCCACCAGGACAATACACCAGTCCACAACTCCATCCTTGTCACAGACTATTTGAGCAAGATGGGCATCAAGACAGTTCGTCACCCTCGCTATCGACGAGACCTTGCTCCCCGTGACTTTTGGTTATTCCTTAAGTTCAGAGGCTGTCGTTATGAGAGAATTTAGGAGATGAAAAAGGCTGTGACGAAGGTCATTGACACGCACACACAAGAGGACTTCTATGGGGCCTTCGAGAAGTTGTTGGAACGGTACTAGAAGTGCATTGCAGCCGGAGGAGATTACTTCGAAGGAGACTAGAGTTTCATGTGTGTACTATCAATAAAAGTGCCAATACGAAAATGTCTGGAAACTTATCGTATGCACCTCGTACTTCTTTTAACTCTTTCTCGTTGCTTTGCTCTCTTAAACTTGGCATTATGAGATTGTACATAGTTTCGAAATAATATCATATCCACGGCTTAATTTCTAGGCCCCGATAATCTTGATTTTAATGTTCAGATATCTTCCCCATAATCTGAATCTTCGAAATTCCTAAGGCTTAAAAACTGTATAATTCTATTGCATATACAGGGCGAAAAAAATCACCTCTTTCAGTTTTCTGACAATAAACAAACATTATTATTATTATTATTATTTGGAAGTTTTTCATATCAGCGTTAGCTGATAGTCTTTCACAGGAGTTTGAGTGACAACAAGTCTTCTCAAGTCTCCAGGACGCTTCTCAGTATTTTCGCGGTTCTCAACAATGCCGTAGTTTGGATGGTCTCTACTCGTCCTACGACTTCCAAGTCCTCCAGTCCCTTTAATAGTCCTTTAGTTACTCTACTGAATGTACCAATCACGATTGGTATAATCGTCACCTTCATGTTCCATAGTTTTTTTTTATTCCCTAGCAAGGTCGAGGTACTTTTCCTTCTTTTCATTTTCTTTCAGTTTTATTCTGTAGTCAGCAGGTACAGTAAAGTCGACAATTTTGCAAGTTCTCTTTTTTTTGTTGATTACTATGAGTTACTATTATTATTATTATTTTACTTATTTGAGAGTTTTTTCACACCAGCGTTAGCTGATAGTTTTCCCCTTGAGTGACAACAGATCTCTCCAAATCTCCAGGACTCTTCCCAGTATTCTGGCCGATCTCCACAATGCTGTAGTTTGTACAGTCTCCGCTTGTCCTGTTATTTCCAAGTCCCCAAGTCCCTGTAGCAATCATTTGGGGACTGTACCAAGAACACCAATTACAATTGGTATAATCGTCACTTTCATGTTCCACAGTTTTTTCAGTTCCCTGGCAAAGGTGTAGGTACTTATCCTTCTTTTCGATTTCTTTCAATTCTACTCTGTGGTCTGCTGGGAAAATTCTGCAAGTTCTGTTTTTTTTTGTTGATTGTTATAAGGTATGGCCGTCTGGCCGAGATTAAGTGACCCGTTTCTATGTCAAAATCCCCGAGGAGTTTTCGTGTCTCATTTTCCAGGACAGATTCTGGGTTGTGCATATACCATTTGTTCGAGACGGTGAAATCCACAATAGAGCAAGTTCTCCTTTTTTGTTAATTGTCCCTAGGTATTATCATTTTTCTCCTTGCGAGTTTTAGACACCATCGTTAGCTAGTGATTTTTTGATGGAGTCTGAGTGACAACAAGTCTCTTTAAGTCTCCAGGAGTCTTCTCAGTATTCGAGCCAATCCGGGCAATGCTGTAATCTGCATTGTGTCGACTCTTCTGATTCCCAGTTCCTCCAATCTTTTTCTTGGCCTTTAGAGACCGTTCCAAGTGCTCTAACAACAATTAGTATCACCGTCACCCTCATGTTTCCCAGTTTCATAGCTTTTTTGGCGCCGTCCAAGAATGGGATTATCTTTTCGCTTTCAAACAGAAAACAGAACATTGACGTTTCTCTAATTCAGCGTTCAGAGCAAATTGTAACAAAACTGACAATAGAACAAATGCTGAACAATAATATGAAAAATTGAAAATAAAACAGTTATGATTTTTTCAAGAGATACACAACATGGATTGCAAGTAAAATTGTTGCATACTCATATACCGATGCATGCAGAATCATAACGACGACACAATAAAGATAAGCGACACAGTTCTTTAGAAAAATATACCTCTCACTTTAAAGAAAGGATTCGAAAGGGTTACTAAAGGTTTTACCGTGTGAGAGATGAGTTGGAGGCTGAACAGAACTGCAACATATTGACCCCCACTCTTATGGCCATAACAGCGTTTCTTTCCCGTTCTCCTAGGCTGCTCAACCGGGGGCCTGGGTGCCTAGCCTTTCTGGGTGCTGGTTCTCTCTACCGCATCTTATCTCCAACTCATTGAACTTCCTGTGTACCAAGTTATGTAATAGTTCAACGTTCACCTTCTTCTTGTGGGCGTCACAAATCGCACTCATTCAACCCGTCCACGGTCAAGGTTATATCCTGATATTCCTCGACCGGATGCACCTGTTATTTACACAGGTGCATTTCCTATTTTGACAGCTTGGCCGGGGTCAATATGTTACAAAATGTCATTAGCAAAGGAAAATAAGAAAGGAAAACAGAATCAACAGTAGATGTTGAACAAGTGTACTACAACACGTTATATCAAAGTAAACAGTAAAAAAAAGAAGTCAGATATGAAGGTGATTCTTGTATCCACCATTAATGACGTACTGAAGACAATTTCGAGGAGTTGAAATCTGAGAAACACTTAAAACCCTTAAAACGATGACAACACCATCAAAAATCATCACTAGAGTATTGAAAATTATCAACTGTCTTTTATATCCAGGGAAAGCAATTAATTTCATTGTGTACATTTTATTTGAACAATCTGATTTCACTTGAAGATTTGAGAAACAAGAGGTCAGAAGTAATGTAACATTGCCAGATATGAATACGTGAAATGTACATAGAATGTTCATAACTCATACATATATAACATATAGGAATCCCGAAACACGAAAAACACCCACGACTTCTCAGTTCAGGTACGAAACTTTTTATTACCTTTGCGTTAAAAGGTTTTTCAACATAAGGAGAGAGATACAATCTTTCTATGCTGACTTTTCCATCTGTCCCAAACCACGTGCGACACCTGCCGTAAGGCCTCGGCGAGCTCGGAAAGCCACCCGTCTTCTTTGGACGCTAGAACTCAACTGACTTTTCTCAAATATCAGCCCACGCTTCTGGTGCGTGACGTCACTCCCTTCCTTGGTCACATCCCCTCTCTGGGATTTTTATCGTGACATCTCTGAATGACACTTCCGCTCCGCGCCCGCGTGAACACCTGCGTTCATGTTTGCACCTAACTAACCCATGCACTGAGCCGAAAGGTTCTCAGCCTAACTAAACCCAAAGGTAAGATATATAAAACGAAATCCCTCGGCCATTATATTACAGTAAATAAGTAAGTCGACGGTGACCCGAAAGCTCCCTTTTCAATAGCTACTACACCAAGGTGCAGGGGATGGCGCTACTCCTTTCCCTGGATTGCTCTACTTTACCCTTGATACTTTCTTTATAATGCTGAGTGTTAAGCAAGGAGGCATCAAGTACCATTTTTTGTGTCTTTGGTACTACTCGACCTGTGATCGAACCCAGGTCTCCCGGGCCATTGGCGAACACTCTAACCATCATGCCAATGTACTTTACGGAAGTAAATAATGGTATCTAAATTTTTGTCTTCTTGTCTATTTTACAAGGGAAGTTCTTTATGTCGACAAAGTAAGTATTTACAACTTATTTAAAATGAACACTTTAAAAAGTCGCTTTTAGCAACAATTAGACTTGATATCAAGTCAGTTCTTGTAAAATTTATATCATAATCATTTGAAAATACTTCACCCTCATCATGGAGTGCTGCTAGCACGGATTTCCCTGACCCTCTTTCGCCACCCGTCTCTATCGTCCATCGCTCTTGGCAGGTCTTCCATGCTACATCCTGTATCTGTACAGAGCTGTTGTAGATAGGTTCTAGCTTATCACCCTACCCTTGTGTTGGGTATCACCCACCTTTTCCCACGCAATGAACGAGTCCATCGGCCATATATAGCAGTAGCTACTAATACCAGGGCAGACTAGAAGGTGAAGAGCAGCTTCTTATAGGAATAGTATTAGAGTGTTGGAGACTGGAGATCGCACTAGATCCCCTTACTTGCTACCGTAATAACGGAAGCCAATACTATCGTTGGACTATATCTTTATTCTGTATTCACTAATCCTATGTTCTTGTCTACTAATAGTCTCTCTATTGTATATACTTTTTTCCTGTGAATATATCTCTATTTCCTCTCATATCGTGGTTTGTCCTTAATTTAATATTACAAGCGTTCACTAACCAAAACGCAACACCTTGCTCGTTCGTGTGAAGGGGCACATAAGAGTATATCGCTTATGAGTTCATCCTAACATCTCCAGTAGTGTCCCGCATGTCTTGTTCGTCTAAAATGGATGGTTTTCGAGACAGGAAGAAGGTGTTTGTATAGCTGCTGCTTTGTGGGATAATATCCCTAAATTACAGGGGTTCTTCCGTGTTTCTTCTCTTTTTCTTCTTACGAAAAAAGGAAACAGATCTATTTTATATATATATATATATATATGTAAGTAAAGTAGAAAAGTTGGTGACCGTAGTCGAAGGCGACCAGAAAGCTCCCTTTTCAATAGCTACTAGAACAGGGTGTAGGGGATGGCGCTACTCCTTTCCCTGGGTTGCTCTACTTTACCCTTGATACGTACCTTGTATTGCTGAGTGTTAAGCAGGGAAGTATCAAGTACCATTTTTAAAGTCTCTGGTATGACTCAACCCGGGATTGAATCCAGATTTCCCGGACCATTGGCGAACACTCTACTCACAAGACCAATGAGCCGAGGCAGTTAATAAATCTGGCATTATCTACTTTGGACTGGCGTATTTGATTATCGATACTTAATTCATTAGAAATTACACCAAAAATATTAAATAAAGGACAAACCACGATATGAGAGGAAATAGAGATATATTCTGAGGAAAAAAGTATATACAATAGAGAGACTATTAGTAGACAAGAAAATAGGATTAGTGAACGCTTGTAATATTAAATAAAGGACAAACCACGATACGAGAGGAAATAGAGATATATTCACAGGAAAAAAGTATATACAATAGAGAGACTACTAGTAGACAAGAACATATGATTAATGAATACAGAATAAAGATATAGTCCAACGATGGTATTGGCTTCCGTTATTACGGTAGCAAGTAAGGTGATCTAGTGCGATCTCCAGTCTCCAACGCTCTAATACTATTCCTATAAGAAGCTGCTCTTCACCTTCTAGTCTGCTTTATTTCGTTGTTTAAAATACAATAAAATACAGTCGGCTGGGGCTGTAGAATACACCAACTGCATAACTGTAGAGGGGTAAGACCCCCTACCAATGAGTGTTTTGGATATGACACTCAAAAATCTTATGGTCAGGCTCCAGTAATGCTGGAGCTTTGAGGAATGCAGAGTACCCTTTCATTTCCATCGCTCCCATGTCCTCTCTGGCCCGGAGTGGTAGCTCTTGATAGGGTCTTATATATGGGTCAAATAGAACTGTTTGACTTTTAAACTAAGACCAAACGAATGACTTATACTAAATTGAATTCTTAGAAATAGAACTGTTTAATCATTTAACTGTGTGTAGACAAATGACAGATGTTTAATTGAATTGTTAGTGATACATAACAATTCTTGAAATCAATTTAATTTGCTGACTTATGCTAAATTGAATTGTTAGAAAAAGAACTGTTTGATCATTTAAATGTCTATATCTAAAAAAATGTGTTTACAAATCATATTATTTAATATATATGTATAAAGAGTATTTGGCATTAAATAACCAACAATGGTTGATATGTCATAAAATCAAACCGCACCAAACCAAACCAAATCGAAAACCGGTTGTCTTACTAAATAGAAAGTTTATTTTTTACCAAGTTAGTTTTACTGTATTGTTATAAAACTAATGCTTTACGATGTGCCGTTTTTCTGCATTGCATTTACGAAAGCATAAGCAAACATACAGAAATAAGGTCGTTGCTATATTTAACATTTAACATTATATTAAACATTTAGTATAAGGATATTTTCATATGAATATTAGATATTATCGATTGGAAAAGTAAGAGTTATTTTTATATCAGCGTTTACCTCGTAGTGATATTAATCTTGTTTCTTTATTTCATAGTAATAATGGCTGATTTGCTAAAGTAGACACGAACTTATGCTAAGTTGTGCATTATAATTAAGAACAAAAATTCCCCCAAAATACCACCACCACCACCACAAAAAATAAAACCAAAAGAAATGAAAACATTAAAAAGAAGGAATTGAACTGTTTGATAACAAATCAATATGGGAGTTTATCACGAAATACTCTGACAAATACAATGGCAAAATCAATAAGTGAAAGAAATAGGAAGCAAAGAAATACTAAAAACCAACAAGAAATTTACTTATTACTAGTAAAGAATACTTCGCAGAATTGATGGATTTCAATTTTAACTAACAGATAGACAGACGAAGAAGTTAAGCAATATACACAAAATATCCACAACCAAAGTAAAAATGAATGTTTTATTGTTATGAAACAAATATTACATCGACGGTCGAAGAAGTGAAGGAGTATACACAAATCTCTACAACCAAAGTACAAATGAATGTTTTATTGTTATGAAACAAATATTACATCGACGGTCGAAGAAGTGAAGGAGTATATACAAATCTCTACAACCAAAGTACAAATGAATGTTTTATTATTATGAAACAAATATTACATCGACGGTTGAAGAAGTGAAGGATTATACACAAATCTCTACAACCAAAGTAAAAATGAATGTTTTATTGTTATGAAACAAATATTACATTGCCGGTCGAAGAAGTGAAGGAGTATACACAAATCTCTACAACCAAAGTACAAATGAATGTTTTATTGTTATGAAACAAATATTACATTGCCGGTCGAAGAAGTGAAGGAGTATACACAAATCTCTACAACCAAAGTACAAATGAATGTTTTATTGTTATGAAACAAATATTACATCGACGGTTGAAGAAGTGAAGGATTATACACAAATCTCTACAACCAAAGTACAAATGAATGTTTTATTGTTATGAAACAAATATTACATCGACGGTTGAAGAAGTGAAGGATTATACACAAATCTCCACAACCAAAGTACAAATGAATATTTAATTATTATTAAACAAATATGATATTGACGTATCATTGATGGATTTCAATTTTAAGTAACAGATAGACAGACGAAGAAGTTAAGCAATATACACAAAATATCCACAACCAAAGTAAGGATTGTGTGAGCATGTCAAACCAAATCATATATATTTAATATATCTGTTTATGCTAAACCGAATTGTTTGAAATAGAACAGTTTTTACATATAACTGTGTGTAAACAAAAAACTGTGTTCTTATGCTAAACTGAATTGTTTGAAATTGAAAGAGGAAAGCAAAAAGAGGTTTCATGAAAGACAATATCTGTGCTGAAATTGTCAAAACGGAATGTGAAAAATAAGTAAAAGAGAGTTATATTAATGATAGGGTGTGACAACTGACAGACACAAAAAATATAAAACAGTCCGCAAGGAAAGAAAACTAGGAAAAGTAATTGAACCTTCACAGATAATTGAAGCGACAGGTAGAAATATTGTAGTTAAGACATATTTATATAGGAATCCTATAAAAGGAAACATAGAATCTCTTATTATTTCAGCCCAGAACAAATGGTTAATTATATCAAAGCCAGAATTGTCAGAAATAACACAAAATGACGCCTTTGGTGTGAGCAAAATGAAATAGTAATTTATATCAAAATATGGTGATCCAGTCGGCTGGGGGTGGCGGCTGCAGAATGCACCGACTGAATCACTGCAGAGGGGTAAGACTCTCCTAACAAGAGTCCTGGATATGACATTAAAACTCTGATGGTGAGGATACAGTAATGTTGGAGCTTTGGGGAATGTGGAGTACCCCTTCATTGTCATCACTCTCATGTCAACTCTAGCCCTAAGTGATTACACCTGATAGAGTCATATATATGGGTTAAATATAACTGTTTAACATTCAAACTATCTTTTTATGCTAAACTGAATTGTTTGAAATAGAACAGTTTTTACATATAACTGTGTGTAAACAAAAAACTGTGTTCTTATGCTAAACTGAATTGTTTGAAATTGAACTGTTTGACCATTTAACTGTGTATAAACAAATAGATGTTTAATTGAATTGTTAGGGATACATAGCATTACTTGGAACCATTTAACTTTTTTGAGTTATGCTAAACTGAATTGTTAGAAATAGAATTGTTTGATCATTTAGCTGTGTGTGAGCAAGTGGCTGATATTCAATTGAATTGTTAGTGTTAAGTAAGAGTACTTCAAAATATCTAACTGTGTGCAAACAAATGATTAATAGTAAATAGCATTATTCGTATTGGATTGAAATATGTGAAACCATTTAACTGTGTGCAAAGAAAAAATGAGCTCAGGCTCGTTTAAAAATGTTATCTACAAAATGTGTTTTAGAAATCATATATTTAATGTATATGTATAAAAAGGGTTTGGCATAAAATAACCTACAATGATTGATCTGCCATAAAACCCAACCAAACCAAATCATATATATTTAATATATATCTATAAAAAGGATTTGGCATTAAATAACCTACAATGGTTGACATGCCATAAACCAAACCAAAGCAAATCAAATCATATATATCTAATATATAAAGAGGATGTGGCATTAAACAACCCAAAATGCTTGATATGCCCTAAAACCCAACCAAACCAAATCCTATATATCTAATATATATGTATAAAGAGGATTTGGCATTATATAACCTACAATGGTTGATATGCCATTAAACCAAACTAAATTATATATATCTAATATATATGTATAAAGAGGATTTGGCATTATATAACCTACAATGATTGATATGCCATAAAACCCAACCAAACTAAATCATATATATTTAATATATATGAATAAAGAGGATTTGGCATTAAATAACCTACAATGGTTGATATGCCATGAAACACAACCAAACCAAATCATATATATTTAATATACATGTATAAAGAGGATTTGGCATTAAATAACCTACAATGGTTGATATGCCATAAAACCCAACCAAACTAAATCATATATATTCAATATATATGAATAAAGAGGATTTGGCATTAAATAACCTACAATGGTTGATACCCAATAAAACCCAACCAAAGCAAATATTACATATTTTATATTTATGTATAAAGCGGATTTGGCATTAGATAACTTACAAGACTTGATATGCCATTAAACCCAACCCAACCAAACTAAACCATATATATTTAGTATATATGTATAAAGAGGATTTGGCATTATATGACCTACAATGGTTGATATGCCATAAAACACTACCAAACCAAATCATACATATTTGATATATATGTATAAAGAGGATTTGGCATTAAATAACTTACAAGAGTTGATATGCCATTAAACCCAACCCTACCAAACTAAAACATATATATTTAGTATATATGTATAAAGAGGATTTGGCATTAAATAACATGTCATGGTTGATATGCCATAAACCAAACCATAGTTCAGAAGGAATACATAAATTGGAATGACTAGAAATCTTTGCAAATTGTAATTTACTTTGCTTTTTTGCTTAAATTTGACACAAGGCCATATGAATGAGGCATCCAATGACACTCGAACTCACTCGTGAAAGTTTGCTTATCTATCTTGTTAACCATTACATCACCTGAGGCGCTCGGTGTAAATAATTTGGATTCGACAAAGCGTGCAAATAATATCATTACTAACAAGAAGATTTTCTTGAAAATAAAAAATGACAGGAAACATCCGATGTTGTAAACAAGAAAAAAAAATGACTCGTCAGTTTGTAAACATGGCTGTTACAGCACAGTTCACTAACCATCTTTGATATGTACGAGATGCATACGATAAGTTTCCAGACTTTTTTCGTATGGGCACTTTTATTGATAGTACACACATGAAACTCTAGTCTCCTTCGAAGTAATCTCCTCCGGCTGCAATGCACTTCTTGTACCGTTCCAACAACTTCTCGAAGGCCCCATGGAAGTCCTCTTGTGTGAGCATGTCAATGACCTTCGTCACAGCCTCTTTCATCTCATAACAACAGCCTCTGAGCTTAAGGAATAACCAAAAGTCACGGGGAGCAAGGTCTCGTCGATAGCGAGGGTGACGAACTGTCTTGATGCCCATCTTGCTCAAATAGTCTGTTACAAAGATGGAGTTGTGGACTGGTGTATTGTCCTGGTGGAAATGTCACTGACCCGATTTGAAAAGTACTGTCATCTTCCGACGGAATCTCTTCCTGAACTCCTTTAAAACCTCAACATAGTAACCCTCAGCCTAACCCTTTGGCCAATCAACTCTGGTCTATTGACTTCCTTACTCCTCCCACACCTCTTATCATCCCTCACAGTCTCCCTGCCTTCCTTGAATCTCTTATGCCACTCAAAAACTCATGCTCGATTCATGCAAGGTGGTCGAAAAGCAGTCTGAAGCATTCCATGCGTTTCTGTGTCATTTTTTCCAAGTTTAAAACAGAATTTTATTGCATATCGTTCTTCTAAAGTGTCCTCACGTCCAGATTGCATTTTTGAAATGCACCAGCTGTGACAATCAGGCTTTAGTAGGGTGTATTCCAATTGCTGCTGTAGCTGTTCATTTGAAGCTGAAATCATAAAAATTGGTCAGTCATCTCATAAGATGTATAGCAATAACATAGTGAATTCTCAAAAGTCTACGACAATTTTAAATGCACATAAAAAAAGGGCTGGAAACTTATCGTATGCACCTCGTAGATGGAAAGAAGGAATATAGAGTTTATTTTGAATAAACCACCTAATCTATAGTTACATGGTTGACTCTGGATGATTATTACCATAAGCTGGTAAAATATAATTAACGGTGATTTCTATCTTGTAATATCAAAGAACAAATTAAAAGTAACCGAGGCATCACAAAAATAGTTCTTGTGCATGATGATAAATACTTATAAAACAAACAAACAAACATCAGCATGAGGCTGTTGGTTGGGTGCTATGGCATATTAACCCTTGTTGGATATTTAATGCCAAATATTGTTCACACACACACACACACACACACATATATATATATATCATGTCATGCCGCCAGCACGGATATCCCTGATCCTCTATCACCACTTCTCCCTATCGTTCATCGCCTCTGGCAGGTATTCAGGTCTGCATCACATATCCTCACATAGCTGCTGAATGTATGTTCGAGCTGGTCGTCCGGCTTTTGTTAGGCCATATGTGGGGGTCCATAGGAGTACATCACTTATGAGTTCGTCTCTGCTTCTCCAGCAGTGTCCTGCGTGTCTGATATAGATATAGATATATATCAAACATATATGATTTGTAACGAATAGTTTGTTGGTAACATTTCCAACAAGAAAGAGATCATTTATTTATTATACACAATCAAATGGTTTCAAGTACTGCTAATAGTAATAGTTTTAGTTGAAAATTTGTTAAATGGTTTCCAGTATTGCTATGCAAGACTAACAATTGAATATCAATCATTTGTTTGAATGCAGTTAAAGGGTTAAACAGTTCTATTTGACTCATAGATAGGACCCTAACAGGTACTACCACTCCGGGACAGAGTGGGCTGAAAATAATGGTATTGAAGGGGCGCTCCATATTCCTCAAAGTTCTAGAACTGGAACCTCACCATCTGATGCATTTTAGTGTCATACCCAAGATACCAGTTGTATTTAATTCATAGATGGGACCCTTACAGGTACTCCCACTGCGGGACTGAGTGGACTTGGGTATAATGTCAATCAGCATGTGGAAAAACAGACAAAATCAACAAATAAGATTCATGCTAGAAACATTCTAAGCCCGGAGAAAATTCGAGAGAAAGAGGTGATTATAAATACATGCAGACGTCTCCATTCGGGAAGAAAGGGTATTGCTTTTCTCTGGCAAAAGCAGTAATAAGGAGTGCTAGAGAAAAGCAATTATAACAACAAATTTGCAATTTGAGCTCTGCTAAAAAATAATGCAATGATAACATCAAAATTGCAATATGAGCACCGGTAAATATGGTTGCTGAAGACATTCGGTTTATAACAAACAGAAATTTATGTCCTCAAGGCTACGTAGCACAGTGGGTAAAAGCGTTGGTTAGATCCAGTGACATACCCAAAATAGTGTGAGTTCAATACCTGGTGAAGGCAGTGACGAACTATCATAGGGGAAATTAACAGGAGATAACTGATGAGTGACATCTATTATACATGGCTCGTGTAACTGGAACAGTCTACTCCGGGGAACGAAATAAAGAGTAAAGTTTGAAATTCAGACCTCCCGATGTAGGCCGGAGCGTACAACGGCTGAAACGTTGTGATAAACAAGGATGACGACTTTCTTTAGTTCAGGTACGCAACTTTTATTATCTACTTAACTTTTAGGCTTTCGACACGAGGAGAGAGAGACACACACACGATTTTTACTATGCTGACTGTTCCTACATCGCCCACAGTCAACTCCACAGAACTGGGCGGCCCAGAGTCAAATCTCAACTCACTGACCCAACAAACGCGCTGCGCATCCCGTAGACCACAACTGGACTGGACTCGCCCAGGTCCGAATTTCAACAAGCCTCGCCCAGAGACAAATCTCAACTAAGTGCCTTTTTCGAAAATCACCAAAATTCCCAGCCCCTCGCTTCCGGGCATGACGTCATTCACACCCCAGTTTCATTTCCTATCTGGGGCTTTTATTTTGACATTTGTGATTGTCACATCCTCCGCACGCGAGCGGGAATACCTGTGCTAATAGCCGAACAGTTCTAAGCCTAACCAAACCGAATGATAAGATATAAACAACGAAAAATGATAATATAAAAAGAATCCTTCCACAATTATATAACATTTCAGCTGCTTTGAAGCGGCGACAGTTTTTAATTTAAAGACGCCTAATGTACGAACTGCGTAAACATTGATAAAATCTGATAAATCAGATAAGACTTTTGTTTAATTTAGTTTAGTTTAGTTTTATGGCATATCAACTATTGTAGGTTATTCAGAGCCAAATCTATCTGAATACATATATACTGTTCTTTCTAAAAATTCAATTTAGCACAAGTACGCAGTTTAAATGTCAAAACAGTTCTATTTCAAGCAATTCAGGCTAGCATAAGCACACAGTTTAGTTCTATTTGACCCATAGATAGGACCCTATCAGGTGCTACCACTCCAGGCCAGAATGGACCTGGGAATGATGGCAATGAAGGAGTACTCTGCATTCCCTAAGGCTCCTGCATTACTGAAGCCTCGCCATCAGATTGTTTAGTGTCATATCCAAGATACTCGTTAGGGGGATGGGTTTTACTCCTCTGTAGAGGTGCAGTCGGTGTATTCTACAGCCCCAAACGACTGGGCAAACAACTTTTGTGTGAAATTATTGCAGTAAGTCAATGTTGATAAAAACTTGAAAAACAATAAAAAACAAAATCTAGAAAGCAAAAATGGGAAGGAAAACAACTGTATGGATAGTTCAAGAGACAAACTGGAGAGATTGAAAACGAGATGACCTATACATGCCTAAGAAAGGGAAACCGCAATAGAGAAACTGTATCTCTTTTGATAGCAGCACAAAACAACGCCATAAGGACGAATTATATTAAACGAAAATTGATAATACGCAACAGAACAGCAAGTGTTATTTAAGTGGAGACAGAGGTGAAGTGGTTAATCCCCTAATAAGAGAATGTAGCAATCTATCAAATGGTATATGTACAAACCAGAGAATGAGTCGCATAAAATTCTATGGGGTTTTGAAAAACAAATGGACTGCTTAATCCCGGCTGGAAGACCAAAACTACGGTAAATTGATAAAAAAAAACCCCAAACTTATTATCTCGTGGATTTTTCTGTTCCAGTCGACCATAAAGTGAAAATAAAAGAAAGCAAAAAGATAGTCAAATACTTGTATTTTGTCAGAGATCTAAAAAAAAAGCCGTGGCGGATAAAGCTGATGGTGCTACCAATAATAGTGGTCGCACTTGGAACAGTTCCCAACCGCTTAGAAAAAAGTGGGGAGGAAATAAAAATCAAAGGAATAAATTAAAACCCACCAAATTACTGAACACTTGTAAAAGCATAGGAGTAAATTGCCCAGTCGGCTGGTGGTGGGGGCGGTAGAATGCACCGACTGCACCTTTGCAGAGAGGTAACTCCTCCAACGAGTGCCCTAGATATGACACCAAACAATCTGATCTTGAGGTTTAATGCTGGAGCTTTGGAGAATGCTGAATACCCCTTCATTGCCATCGCTCTAAGGTCCACTCTGGCCCGGAGTGGTAGCACCTGATAAGACCATATCTATGGGTTAAATAGAAGTAAACTGCGTACTTATGCTAATCTGAATTGCTTGAAATAGAACTGTTTTGACATTTAAACAGCGTACTTATTCTAAACTGAATTGTTTGAAATAGAACTGTTTTTGACTTTGAAGCTGTACTTAATTGTTTGAAATAGAACTGTTTTGGCATTTAACTGTGTGTAAACAAAGACTATACTTATACTAAACTGAATTGTTCAAATAAGAACTGTCTGACAAAACTGAATAGCTTGAAATAGAAATGTTTTTGACAATTAAACTGTGCAGTTATGCTAAACTGAACTGTTTGAAATAGAACTGTTTATTTGTCCAAAAATGGATTCGGCATTAAATAACCTACAAAGGTTGATATGCCATAAAACCCAACTAAACAAACCAAAAATCGGAGTAAAACAACTAAGAGACAATATAAGTAAGACAACTCAACCATAAGGAATAAGCGAAAACATATTCAGTCGAGTCAGTTGGGGCTGCAGAATACACCGATTGCATTTCTGCAGAGGGCTAAGACTCTATACCCAACGAATGTCCTGTATATGACATTAAACTATCTGATGGTGTGGCCCTAGTCATGCTGGAGCTTTGGGAAATACGGAGTACTCTTTCATTGCCATTGCTGTCAGGTTCACTCTGGCCCGGAGTGGTAGCACTTGATAGGGTCCTATCTATGGGTTGAACATAACTGTATGACATTTAAGCTTAGTGTAAACAAATGACTCATGCTAAATTAAATTGTTCGATCATTTCACTGCATGTAAACAAATGTCTGATGTTCACTTGAAATGTTAGTAACACATTGCAATCTTTAGAACCATTTAACTGTATGCAAACAAATCATTCATAGTAAAAAGAATAATTCGTATTAAATAGCAATACTTTATGGAGGTGCCCGTGGTGTAATGGTTATCGTCGTAGGAAATGGACACAGCGACATGAGTTCAAATCCTCGACGAGACTGATTGCATTTCACATAGCACTAATACCCTTGGGAAAGGTATGAATCCAATTATTCTCCTTCCAGCTATGGGTAAATAGTAGGGAAGACTAGGTTCTTCCGCCTTGGTAAGGCAACTAGTCTAGGAGAAGGAAAACTTAGAATTCAAACCTGTTAAACTCCGCTTAAAAAATTGACCTTGTGTCATATCCTGGCCGAGCGGAGGGCTTGGGTAAATATGATTAAATAGCAGTACTTGAAACTATATAACTGTGTGCAAAAAAAAAAAAAAATTAGCTCACAGACGCCTAAAAATGTTTTCAACAAAATGTGTTTACAATTCATATACATTCAATATATATGTATAAAGAGGATTTGGCATTAATTAAGCAATCATGGTTGATATGCCATCGAACGAAACAAAAACATACGGGAGAATTAAAGTAGATACAAATGGGAGTGAAACAGTGTCTCACAAAAGCAAAATAGAACATTCTAAAACAATGACTGTAGATCCTACGAATAAGTAAGGAAATTCAAGCAAGTGGATACAACCAAAAACAGTATTGGAGAAAACTGTAGGAAGAGAGACAAGAAAACAACACAAAGGCCGTCTGGTTAATCGACAGCAAAATCGAATTACAAAGAACAGAGGAAGGACCGGAAGTCAGAATACATCTTGAATCACACTAGTGTAACGTTCAAAAGATTGACCACGGCGGAATTTACAACTTCTAGTTCAAACGATTCACTTCGATTCACGACAGACTAGCTCAACGACTGTACAAATACCTTGAAGAATAAAAAAAGTGCTAAATGAGTGATAAAAAAAGAATTACCCTGATTCAGAAAATCCCCCAAAAGAAACTTCCACAAGAAACTACACACGGATAACGTGTCTGCTAATGGTATGGAAAAGCCCGACCGCGCATATAAGAGAAGAAATTTATTACTCGCTTAAAAACTCCGAACTTTTTTCTGAAGAAGATTAAGGATATCCGAAAGGAACTATATATACAGACGATCTATTGTAGAGCGATTAAAACTTGCTGAAAGAAGAGAAACAAGGTGGATGTAGCAATGTCATTGTTAGTCTACAGGGAGGTATACATGTCCCCGTAGTAACAGATATCAGAATGTATAAATATGTTTAGGATCTCCGAGCAAGTAGTCAAATTTATCGTTAGGTTATGGAAAGCTGGAGGATGGAATTAACAGCTGGAGAGTAACACCTTGTAGAAGTCAAAATACAAAGACGTATCTTCCAGTAACATTCATTGTTCTTTTTACTATGCGCTATCGCTGGGATTCCTACAAATGATTTTCTCTTAGAATGCAAATTGCCCAGTCGGCTGGGTCTGTAGAATACACCGACTGTACCTCTGAAGAGGGGTAAGACTCCATCCCTGACACTAAGTAATCTGATGGTAAGGTTCTAGTGTTGCTGGAGCTTTGGAGAATGCGGAGTACCCCTTGATTGCCATTGCTCCCAGGACTACTCTGACTTGGAGTGGTGGCACCTGATAGGGTCCTATCTATGGGTCAAATAGAACTTAATTGCGTACTTATGCTTAACTGAATTACTTGAAATAGAACTATTTTGACATTTAACTGTGTATTTACACTAAACCGAATTGTTTGAATTAGAACTGTTTGACTAAACTGAATAGCTTGAAATAGAAATGTTTTTGACAATTAAACTGTGTATTCATGCTAAAACGAATTGTTTGAAATAGAACTGATTATATGTATAAAATGAATTTGGCATTAGATAACCTACAAAAGTTGATATGCCATAAAAAACCAACCAACCATTAGAATGCAAAGAGGTAGAAATTTACAAAAACGTAAGAAAAAATTAATCTTCTTGATGTTGTCAAACTTTTTGCCAAAAATTAAAAAAAGCAAAACAAAACAAAACAAAACAAACTGGAAATTTGAATTCAGTAAGAATCTTCATGTAAGACATCAGGATGATATTTAGGATTGAGAAATTTTGCAGTGACTGTAAAGAATAAAGGTAAAAGAGAAAGAACAAACTGAACAGAAAAAGAAAGCAAAAAATACCAAAGAATATTTGATGGTTTGGTTTCTTTGTTTAATGGCATATCAACCTTTGTAGGTTATTTAATGCCAAAGCCATTCTCCTAAAAGAACAGTTGTGGTACTATTTAACCCATAGATGGGAGGATTAGGGGTTCCATGCCTTTCCCAAGAGTATTTGGCCGAAAGTGAACGTAATAGCACGACTGGAGTACGAACTCGCTTACTAGGATTCCGCAGTCCATCGCTTTAACCATTACACCACGAGAACACCCCCAAAGAATATTAGAAGATATTTTCAAACAAAGAGGAATTAAAGAAATAGAATGGAATATTTCAGATCGATAGGTAAATTAGAGGAAACCAAACTCCTCAGCAAAAACTTAAAGAAATACCTGGGCAGGATCTCGTTAAAGATACTCTGGGCTCTTCTCAAACTTGACAAGATAACGTTTAAAAAGGCAATTCCCCCTTGGGATGATGTAATAAAAAGTTAGTAAATTTGGCGGCCGTAGACGAGGGCTGCCCGAATTGTTAGTGACACATAGCAATGCCCAGAAACATTTAATTCTATTAATGTTGGAGCTTTGGGGAATAAAGAGTACCCCTTTAGTGCCATCGCTCCTATGTCCACTCTGGCCCGGAGTGGTAGCAACTGATCTATGGCTCAAATAGTACTAAACTGTGTCCTTGTGCTAAACAGAATTGTTTGAGATGGGGCTGTTTTGACATTTAATTGTGTGTAAAAAAAACTGTTCTTATACTAAACTGAATTGTTTGAAATAGAACTGTTTATTTGTATAAAAATGGATTTAGCTTTAAATAACTGTTGTGGTTTTTAGATAAGACAGGTAGAAGAACAACTCAAACAACAGGTGATAGGTGAACGTTATTGTATTAGCAGAAAAAGGAAGTCATACAAAGGAAGTACTAGCCGTGCTCGGCTTGCAGCCCGTCTGTCAAATGCCTCGTAAGGAACGAGAAGTTGTCTCCCCCGAGCGAGAGAATATGTTTAGGTTGGCGAATTCATCTTTGGGGTATGGTAGGATATGTCCCCATAACAATAACCTACAAAGATTGATGTGCCATGAAACCAAACCAAAACTGGACAAAAGTGGAGCTCAGTAACATGAACCACATGAAGAAACTGGTGCGTATGTACAAGGCCTGACATCAAAGAGATGATATCGACGTCATATATGTCAAAAGAAAAGGAGAGAGAGAGAGAGAGAGAGAGAGAGAGAGAGAGAGAGAGAAAAGAAGAATCTCCAACAGAGGAGATAGTGTAGATACGGCAATTGAGGAACTTGAGGACTACAAAAAAAAAAAAAAAAAAGAGTAAAGTGAAATTAATTACATTAAAAAAAGAGGATGGGAGAACTGGAGATTTATCGTAGTATTGAAACCTTTCACGTCATTGCATTATTGACTGTAATAAAGAAAAGAGTCCGACAGAAATGAGGAAACTTGTTGTCACTTGGTCTTCGGTGAGGGCCTATAGTTAGTATTGATGTGAAAATTCACAAAATTTGAATGATAGTATCAAATTAATCTTTTGCGAACATCGAAACTTGCAGTACCCTACGGGCCGAATGGAACTTTTATCTTCTAAAAAAAAAAAGGAGATATCTACGAGCAGATTAACGGGCTGACAGACAGACAGACAGACAGATTGATAAATAGATAGATAGATAGATAGATAGATAGATAGGGAGAGATTGATAGATAGATAGATAGATAAAGAAATAGATAGATAGAGAGAGAGAGAGAGAGAGAGAGAGAGAGAGATTAATAGATAGAGAAGTTGATAGATAGATAGATAGATAGATCGAGAAATTGATAGATGAATCGATAGATCGATAGATATCATCTATTGGAAAAATAAAAAGCAAACACAAGCAATGGTGTATCATACGTCTTTACATGCACCAACTGGATAAGGATACAGAAATAATTCTTAGTTTTTTCCAAAGTTAATTGCATAAATTCCTTATTTCCTCTAGGCTTTAGCGATATGAATAAACGCTGACACTATTATATAAACATAGGTAAAAATGATAAATAAAAAAAGGTAGATATAATTGGGCTGTTAGTTTTCCTGTTTTCATTTTTTTGAAACGCTTACATATGCATAAAAAGAAGAAATAATTGACAGACAAGTTAACAAAAACAGAAGTATTTCATTCCAACCAAAATTATTACATTAAACTGAAAATAAAACAAAAGATGGTTACTATCCATAACACTATAGACTTGCCTTGAACAATAACAGAAGTACTTTGAACCAAGAGTGTACCGGCCATGCTATATCTGAAAACTTTCTCTCTGATATCCATCACTCTAACAACACAGTATATATATGTATCCTATCTGTCAACACCAGCAAACTAAGCTTAGAAATACTAAATACTCCAATATTAACCCCTAATCTACCAGGCATCAAATGATGCCCACAACGACTTATGCAAACTAGAAATCATGTTCTGCATCTTTTGTATTATAGAAGATTTGAAACAACATTATACTTCAAAGCAGTAATAATACAATGATAGTTTTGTTAAAAGTTTTCTAATGCTCAAATGTGCATAAGAAGAGAACTTTCCCCGAGGAAGTTGGGAAAGGGAAAAAAGGGACTTCCGGAGAGGGACAGTAGCCATTTTGGTACTGACAGCTTCTTACCTTAATAAATGTATAAAAAAACCCACATCCGCGTCATTATCTATTTTCTTCAAGTGGTTATTCCAAATGTTACAATTCTACAAATATGAATAACCACTTAAAACTTAACTTTATACTCTACAAAAAATTACTATAACCAAATATCAATAGAAAATAATTTTGTCAATGGAAGATAAATTACAAAGGTTAAATATCTACTTTCACTAAATACTCCAATATTAACTCCTAATCTACCAGGCAGTTTTGATTGGCTTTCATAAAATGTTTTGATTTACTTTCTTAAAATGTTTTGTACATAAAAAGAAGAAATAATTGACAAACAAGTTAACAAAAACAGAAGTATTTAATCCCAACCAAAATTATTACATTAAACTGAAAATAAAACAAAAGATGGTTACTATCCATAACACTACAGACTTGCCTTGAACAATAACAGAATTACTTTGAACCAAGAGTGTACCGGCCAAGGTAGTACTGAAGTCTTTCTCTTACTGAAGTCCATCTCTCAAAGAAGTCCAACTGACAAATGTCCTTTTCTCAAAAAAGTCCACTCTAACAGCACAGATTTATACTATCTGGAAGTTAGCCATTTTTGTTTACTGGTGATCGGTGTTTAAATGCTCGTGTCTAACTTTATTTCTACATGACAGAAAGGCAGAAATAGCAGATCTCCATTTTTCCACTTATTTTCTTACCTATGTGTAGAAGCAATTATATTTGGGGTGGGTAGGTAGGTTGTTAAAATACATGCTTAGTTAGTCACACTAATCATCATAGAATTATTTTCAAGAAAATAAGACAAACGAAAGATTGTTATAAGAACAGTAAGAGAACTGCTTTGAAATAAGACTGTACCAGCCAAGCTATTACTGAACTCTCTTACTGAAGTCCATCTGACTGATATTCATCTGACTGATATCCGTCCGACTGATATCCTCCCTAACAGTTCAGTATCTCTATTCATACTATCTGGAGGTTTTGCCATTTTTGTTTACTGGTGATCAGCGTTCAGACTCTAGTGTCTCACATTATTCCTATATGTCAAAATGTTTTGATTGAAATCAATTCATAAAAGATACAATAAGATACAAATATACAACAAACCCAAAAGATTCCTGAAGATAAAATAATAGTTGAACCTATATAGTATTTCTACATTTATTAACTATCATAGTTCAAATATTAAAGCCAAATAAGTTTCCGACGGTAAAAGAGATGAGTTTGAGATTTGTACTTTGTTCTTTATTATCAATTTTCTCTGCTTAGTTATCCTATTTACCCAACCCCTCCGCTCGGGCAGGATATGACACAAGGTCAATTTTTTAAGCGGAGTTTAGCAGGTTTGAATTCAGAGTTTTCCTTCTCCTAGACTAGTTGCCTTACCAAGGCTGAAGAACCTAGTCTGTCCTACTATTTACCCATAGCTGGAGGGAGAATAATTGGATTCATACCTTTACCAAGGGTATTAGTGCAATGAGAAATGGAATCAGGCACGTCCAGGATTTGAACTCGTGTCACCGTGTCCATTTCCTATGACGATAACCATTAGACCACGGGCACCACCTTCTCTGCTTAGTAATGCCCATAGAATGAATTGTGGTATTGAAAAAAACTGAGTTTGAAATTGACATGGTACCTACCTTACTGACTATAATGGACTCTTCCTATTACTATAGATCATCATCATCATCATGATGTCGTGCCACTAGTACGGATATCCCTGACCCTCTCTCGCCACTTCTCCCTATCGTTCATCGCCTCTGGCAGGTCTTCAGGGCTACATCCCGTATCTTCACATAGCTGCTGTATGTATGTTCGAGTTGGTCGTCTTGCTTTTGCCCGGCCATATGTGGGGGTCCATAGGAGTACATCACTTATGAGCTCGTCCCTGCTTCACCAGCAGTGTCCTGCATGTCTGGTTCGTCTAACTTGGATAGTTTTCGTTATAGGAGGCAGGTGGCCGTATAGTTGGTGTCTTGTGGGGTGTTGCCTCCAGGACTTGTTCAATATTGCTCGCAGCATTCTTGTGTAATTGCCGTCTAGCTTCTTCTCCAGCCGTTTAGTTAGCAATCAAGTAGTGCATCCATACAGCAGTATCGATACGACCGCTGCCTGGAAGAAACTGCGTTTCATTTTATCGGTCAGGTCTGATTTCCATATGA
Organism: Sepioteuthis lessoniana; assembly: GCA_963585895.1. Taxonomy (NCBI): domain Eukaryota; kingdom Metazoa; phylum Mollusca; class Cephalopoda; order Myopsida; family Loliginidae; genus Sepioteuthis; species Sepioteuthis lessoniana. The sequence continues at coordinate 16,375,778 of OY757920.1, read as the reverse complement.
TCAAGAGCTTGTTGATAGCTGTCCATGCCTTCGGTAGCCGCGTGTCTATAGTCAAATAAGTTTCAAAAGGTAAAAGAGAGGAGTTTGAGATTTTTTGGTTGGTTGGTTGGGTTTAATGGCATATCAACCTCTATAGGTTATTTAATGACAAAGCCTGTTTACGCATATTATATGCACGGTTTATAAACACATAATTTGATGATACCATGCTAAAATCAAACAACTCATTTACTCGCATACTAGTAAGTATTTTCAAGTATTTCTATATGATATTAGTTTATAGAGTGATGATAGTTTTTTTTATATAATTTCTCACTACAATTTCTACTAACACAAACATAATGGTATTTCTATTCAGCAATAATTTGCTTTCAGTTGATTAGTTTGTCGTGTTTTCTGGATTGTAACCAAGTCTATATTTTCTGTTACAATCCGGTCTTTTTCAAGAACGACAAAACATTATCCATGTGGACGTTCTCGAATAAGTCCTTCATGGTATTTGCGTGGAGATAGTGCTTTCTGGTGTTATTAAAAACTTTACACTCAAGGAGAACGTGTTTGATTGTGCAGGGCGTTTGGCATGTCGAGCACTGTGGTTGCTGTTCTTGCTTGAGTATAAAAGAGTGCGTAAGTCTGCTGTGACCAATACGCAATCGCATTATTGTTACTTGTTCTTTTCGCGATTTTCGGAAAGCTGGGTGCCATTCTCCCCAAAAGCTGTGAAACATGAAAGTGACGATTGTACCCATTGTGATTGGTGCTTTTGGCACAATAACTGAAGGATTATTAAAAAAACCTGGAGGACTTGGAAGTTGGCGGACGGGGAGAGACTATCCAAATGACAACATTACTGAGAACGGCCAGAATACTAAGAAGAGTCCTGGAGACCTGAGGAGACTTGCGCTCACTCAAATTCCAGTGAAAAGCCATCAGTTAATACTGATGTGAGAAACTCTAAAAGAGTAAATAATAATAATAATCAGTCAACAAAAAAAAAAAGAGAACCTGCCGAATAGTGAAGCGAGAAGCGAAATAAGTACGTAGACCTAGCTAGAGAACGGAAGAAAAAACAACTATGGAACATGAAAGTGACGGCGATACTAATTGTAATTGGCGCCCCCTATACAGTCACCAAAGGTTTGGTTCAAGGACTGGAGGACTTGGAAATAAGAGGACGAGTGGAAACTATTCAAACGACTGCATTATTTAGATCGGCCAGAATACTGAGAAGAGTCCTTGAGACTTGAGGAGACTTGCTGTCACTCAAGCTCCAGTGAGAAACCACCGGCTAACGCTGGTGTGATAAACTCTCAAAGGATATACATACACCAACATGGTGGAAGGCTGATTACAGTCATCAAAACAATAGAGACAACACAATCATCAACAGAACAGAAATAAACAGAAGGCAAAAAATGGGAAGGAAAACATTTCAAGCGACAAAAAAAAAACGAAATCTCACACGAGAAGACTTTTTCAAGAAAATAAGACAAACGAAAGATTGTTATAAGAACAGTAAGAGAACTGCTTTGAAATAAGACTGTACCAGCCAAGCTATTACTGAACTCTCTTACTGATATCCATCTGACTGATATCCATCTGACTGATATCCGTCCGACTGATATCCTCCCTAACAGCTCAGTATCATGTCCACTAAGGGGAAACCTTTAGGGAGAAAAAGAATCTCTTTTAATAGCAACCCAAAACAACGCCATAAGGACTAATCCTATCAAAACAAGAATAGATAAGACGTAGTAAAATAGCAAATGTAGGCTATGTGGTCTTAGAAACGAAACTATAAATCACATAATAAGCGAATGTAGCAAATTTGTAAAAAAGTATCAGACAAGACACGACTGGGTGGAGAAGGTGATGGTATATGCACAACCCTGAATCTGTCCTGGAGAATGAGACACACAAAATAATCTGGGATCTTGAGATGGAAACGGATCATCTAATCAGAGACAGACAACCAAACCTAGTGATAGTCAGCAAAAAGAAAGAGAACCAACCAAATTGTGGACATTGCAGTTCCGGCTGATCCCCAGTAAAACTGAAAGAAAAGTGAAAAGAGAAATACAAGTACCTTGACCTTGCTAGAGAGAATGAAAAAACCATGTAACATGAAAGTGACGGTGATAGCATTTATAATTGGTGTGCTTGGTACAATTACCAAAGGACTGATAATGAGACTGGAGGACTTGGAAATAAGAGGACGAATAGAGACCATCCAAACAACAGCATTATCAAGATCGGCTAGAATATTGAGAAGGGTCCTGGAGACTTGAATAGACTTGCTATCACTCAGACTCCAGTGAGAAACCATCGGCTAACTCTGGTGAGAAAAACTCTTAAAAGAGTAATGAAAAAAATGCTAATATAGTATTATCATCATTTTTTTTTCACCATACGAACAAATGATATATGCACAACCCATCAGAAGAGAAAGGTGAATGAGACACATAAACTCCTATGGGATGTTAACATACAAACGGATCACCTAATCTAGGCCAGACAACCAGACCTTATAATAATCAACCACAAAAAAAAAAAAAATAAAGATAAAATAAATAAATAAAAAATAAGAAAACAGAAAACTTACAAAATTGTGGACTTTGTTGTACCGGTTGACCACAGTTCGTCACAGTTGTCGCTGATGTGAAAAACTCTAAAAGAGTATATGATAATAATAATAATAATAATAATAATAATAGTAATAATAATACTTGCTGTTCCGGCTGAACACAAAGTAAAATTGAAAGAAAGTGAAAAGAAGGATAAGTACCTGGACCTTGCTAGGGAACTGAAAAAACTGTGGAACATGAAAGTGACCATTATACCAATTATAATTGGTGCTCTTGGTACAAAGACAGGAGGATTTGGAAATAAGAAGACGAGTAGAGACCATCCAAACTACTGTATTATTGAGAACGGCCAGAATACTGAGAAGAGTCCTGGAGACCTGAGGAGACTTGCTGTCACTCAAACTCCAGTGAAAGACCATCAGCTAACGTTGATGTGAAAAACTCTCTAGGAGTAAATAATAATAATAATAATAATAAAAGAACATATTGGTAAAAAAAACGCTGAAAAATATTAGCGGTAAGCGTGGAAAAGTTACAGGTTTAGAAATTAGAAGGAATTAAAAGAGAGAAAGAAATATAACAATCTCTACGGTCCAATGAATGTCATACATCGCTGCGTTATTATCATTTGCAACTACCACAAGTCTATTCCGAGACATTGGTCGACTTGTCATCCAACGGCTTTTTCTCAGAGCCGGTTTAAGACGTTTTGCCTCATTGGAATACCCTTGACTTTTAACCCTTATACCATTTGCATCCTGAATGGCAGGCGTCAACTACGTTCACACCCACGCTTCTTCTTATTTTGGCTTTTCAAATTGACATGAATAAAAATTATTTATAAACATGTTATATGCGAGAGACTGAGAGAAAAATGTCTACAAAATGCTGTAATATATAGAGAAATATTTAAAAGAGGACTTAATTTCCACAACATTTGTACGGAATGTAATCATTTCGATCATAAGTTCATTCTTTACTCTTAAAAAATGATTTCCATCTTTTAATCTCGTCTACAAGAATTAAATTCCGCTATAATTATTTAATAGTGGATTATTTACTATTACTTATTTGCTGTAGAATACACCGACTGCTTCTCTGCAGAAGGGTAAGACTCCCTCAAAAAGTGGCCTAGTCGGCTAGCGCTGAGAATACACCGACTGATTCTCTGCAGAGGGGTAAGACCTACCAAACGAGTGGCCCAGTCGGCTGGGGCTGTAGAATACACCGACTGCATCTCTGCAGAGGGGCAAGACTCCCCCAACGAGTGGCCCAGTCGACTGGGGCTGTAGAATACAACGACTGCTTCTCTGCAGAATGGTAACACTCCCCCAGAAAGTGGTCCAGTCGGCTAGCGCTGAGAATACACCGACTGCTTCTCTGCAGAGGGGTAAGACTCCCCCAACGAGTGGCCCAGTCGGCTGGGGCTGTAGAATACACCGAGTGCATCTTTGCAGAGGGGTAAGACCTACCAAACGAGTGGTTCAGTCGGGTGGGGCTGTAGAATACACCGACTGCATCTCTGCAGAGGCGTAAGACCTACCAAACGAGTGGCCCAGTCGGGTGGGGCTCTAGAATACACCGACTGCATCTCTGCAGAGGGGTAAGACCTACCAAACGAGTGGCCCAGTTGGCTGGGGTTGTAGAATACACTGGCTGCTTCTCTGCACAAAGATAAGGCTCCTACAAGAAATGTCCTGGATAAGACACTAAACAATCTGATAGTGAGGTTCCAGTAATGCTGGAGCTTTGTGGAATGTAGAGTACCCCTTTATTTCCATTGCTCCCAGGTCCACTCTAGTCCCGAGTGGTAGCACTTGTTAGTGTCTTATCTATGGCTCAAATAGAACTAAACTGGGAACTTACGCTAAACTGAATTGTTTCAAATAGAACTGTTTTTTGACATTGAAACAGTGTACCTATGCTAAATTGAACTGTTCAAAATAGGACTGTTTTTGACATCTAAACTGTGTCTTATGCTAAATTGAATTGTTTGAAATAGAACTGTTTTGACATGTAATTATGTGTAAAGAAAAACTATACTCAATTGTTTGAAATAGAACTGTTTTTTAACATTGAAACTGTGTACTTCAGCTCAACTGAATTGTTTGAAATAGAACTGTTTACATGTACAAAAATGGATTTGGCATTAATAACCTACAATGGTTGATGTGTCATAAAATCAAACCAAACCAAACCAAACCAAACTGCAACCTTTAAGTTTCAAGGAGTTTGAAACAGAGACCTATATTTTCTCCGATATCATGCTTAGATACTTTGTATGAGAGTTGGATTCAAAACCGTTTTAACAAATGAAAAGATGGGAAAATACCAAGACCCTGCATGAGAGTTAAATAATCAATGGAACTTGGTGATGATGATATTGATAACAATAATAATCCGCGGTCTTGGAATGTTCTTAAATAAAACGGAGTGAGAAACTGGAGGGCTATCATATAATTGAAACCTTTTAGGCCGTAGCATTACTAGCTAGAGTCCATTTTGATAACCTTTCGCTGTTTATTCACTCAAGTGATTCACCCCCTCATACTTGCCCTTACAACTCCTTGGATTAAAATACTTTTATCTGTAAAAAGACCTTATATGGATAATTTTCCTAAAAATATGTTCTTGTTACAGATGATGTATCCAGATATTTAAGACTGAATAAAAATTAAAAAAAAAAAGGTTTATTTATATAATTCTATTATTAAATAATGAAATATCAAAAACTGTCTACGAATAGATTTTATGCTTGCATTGCAGAAGTATTTTACGTGTATTGAAAAATATTTGGAGGAAGCAACAAGTAATGGCATTTAGTCTATGTTTTTCATCATTATATAAATTGATATACACAATTACATACATACATAAATAGGTATGTATGTCTCTCTCTCTCTCTCTCTCTCTCTCGCTCTCTCTCTCTCTCTCTCTCTCACTTTCTCGTTATCTATCTATCTATCTATCTAAGCAACAAGTAATGGCATTCAGCCTGTTTTTCTTCATTATATAAATTTATATACACAATTACATACATACATAAATAGGTATGTATGTCTCTCTCGTTCTCTCTCTCTCACTCTCTCTCTCTCACTATCTATCTATCTATCTATCTATCTATCTATCTATCTATCTAAGCAACAAGTAATGGCATTCAGCCTGTTTTTCTTCATTATATAGATTTATATACACAATTACATGCATAAATAGGTATGTATGTCTCTCTCTTTCTCTCTCTCTCTCTCTCTCTCTATCTATCTATCTATCTATCTATTGATTAAGTCTGAATTTTTTTTCTATGTTGGTCGTGGTGTCATTGGCATTCAAAAACTAAGAGTATCATTCAACGAAAGAAGCAAACATACAATATTAGAGATTTTTGTTAAAAATTGCATGATTTTTTAACCACAGAATCATATTCTAAAATCTTAAAATGCCAATGACCCCGCCCTCGCTAAAAGTCAAACTTTGTATTTACAGTCAGTAACGCTTTTGTTGACTTTGTCCCCATAATAGATCGAAAAGATGTGATTTCTGCTATATATATAATATATATACAAGTCGTGTCCGTACTACTCTATGGATGCACCCCATAGACGCTGACACAGCGCATGGAGATAAAGCTTGATGGCAATTACACAAGAATGCTACGAGCTATATTGAACAAATCCTGCTATATCCAGCAGCTATACGGTCACCTACATCCCATCTTTAAAACTATTAAACTCAGACGAACAAGACATGCAGGACACTGCTGGAGAAGTAAGGACAAGCTCATAAGGGACGTCCTCTTGTGGACTCCTTCATACGAACGAGCATGTGTTAGACGTCCGGCTAGAACCTGTCTACAACAGCTCTGTTCTGACACAGGATGTAGTCTCGAGGACCTGTCGAACGCGATGGGTGATAGAGACGACTGGAGATGGAAGAGTCAGGGAAATCCGTGCCATCAGCACGACATGATGGGGATCACACACACACACACACACACACACACACACACACACACACACACACACACACATATATATATATATATATATATATATATATACTAACAAAACGGCTGAAGAAGCTAGACAGCAATTACACAAGAATGCAGCGAGCAATCTTGAACAAGTCCTGGCGGCAACACCCCACAAGACACCAACTATACAGCCACCTGCTTCCTATCACGAAAACTATCCAAGTTAGACGAACCAGACATGCAGGACACTGCTAGAGAAGCAGGGACGAGCTCATACGTGATGTACTCCGATGGACCCCCACATATGGCCGGGCAAAAGCAGGACGACCAGCACGAACATACATTCAGCAGCTATGTGAGGATACGGGATGTAGCCCTGAAGACCTACCAGAGGCGATGAACGACAGGGAAAAGTGGCGAGAGAAGGTCAGGGATATCCGTGCTACCAGCACGACATGATGATGATGATATATATATATATATATATATATATATATATATATATATAAACACCAACGTATATGTACGCCTAGAGATATGAATATGGCTTTGTGGACCTGGAAAAAACTCAGGTTGTGTACATTATTTATTTATGCTTGTAGTATAGGCATTTTTTATACGCAAACTTTCACTCATGTGGATAGCATTCCTATATACACGACAAAACCTGCAAAGACTTTTTAATCATTTCCATACTGTCTTATCGTAAAATTGCCGGAGAAATTACTTGGTAAATTGATATTTGCTTCGAAAAGAATCCTAAGAGACCAATATTTACCATATGGCAACAATTATTATCAAAGAGAATCACTGGTTCAGTTTATTAAAAAAAACCAACCCTCCTCCCCCTAAAAAATACAATACCCTCTCGGTTATATATCTTATGTTTCTTTTGCCGAGTCGACTGGGGCTGTGAATTACACCGACTGCTGCAGTAAGATCCCCTACAACGAGTGTCCTTGATATGACATTAAACAAGCTGATGATGAGGTTCTAGTGATGCAGGAGTTATGGGGGAATGCGGAGTAACCATTCAGTGCGATCGCTCCCTGGTGCACTCTGGCCAAGAGTGGTAGCACCGGATAGGGCCCTATCTATGAGTCGAATAGAACTAAACTGCACACATGCTAAACTGAATTGCTTGAATAGAACTGTTTTTGACATTGAAACTGTACTACGCTAAACTGAATTGTTCGAAATAGAACTGTTTTGACATTTGATTGTGTGTAAACAAAAACTATACTTTTACTAAATTAAATTGTTTGTATTAGAACTGTTTGACTAAACTGAATAGTTTGAAATGGAAATGTTTTTGACAATTAAACTGCGCATTTATGCTAAACTGAATTGTTTGAAATTGAACAATTTATATTAAAATGGATTTGGCATTAAATAACCGACAAAGGTTGATATGCCATAAAACCCAAACAAACAAACAAATCTATTGTTTCTTACCTCAACATAAAACTAATTTGTACATTGCATATTTAAACTTTATTGATGCTTTCGATTGCCAAAAACCTATAGACCTATAAAGACTATTGCATAGTCAGCTAGGGCAGTTGAATACACAGACTGCTTTGGGGTAAGACCACTCCCATGAGTGTCCTAGATATGATACAAAACAATCTGATGGTGAGTTTCCAATAATGCTGGGGCTTTGGGGAATGCAGAGTCATCACTTCATTGTCATCACTTCATTGTCATCACTCCCCGGTCAACTCTGTCCCGGAATGGTAGCACCTGATTGGGCCCTATCAATGGGTTACATAGAACTAAACTGTATACTTATGTTAAACTGAATTGCTTGAATTAGAACTGTTTGACTAAATTGAATAGTTTGAAATTGAATAGTTTTTGACAATTAACCTGTACTTACATTTAAACTTCGTGCTTATGCTAAACTGAACTGTTTGAAATAGAACTGTTTTTTGACATTGAAACTATATTTACACTAAACTGAATTGTTTAATATAGAACTGTTTTGACAATTAACTGTGTGTAAACAAAATCCGTACTTATACAAAACTGAATTAGCTGAATTAGAACTGTTTGAATAGACTGAATAGCTTGAAATAGAAACGTTTTTGACAATTAAACTCTGTAGTCATGCTAAACTGAATTGTTTGAAATAGAACTATTTGCATAAAAATGGATTTGGCGTTAAATAACCTACAAAGGTTGATATGACATAAAACCCAAACAACTAACCAACCTATACAAGAATAAAAGGGAAAACATTGCATTTTCAAAATTACAGGTCGCGTCTTGACGAACAGTTTAAGTCAATTCTAAATTATAGTATCTAATTATTTTATTAATTATTTTATTAATTATTTTTCTAATTATTTTACTAATTATAGGATCTAATAATTTTTCTTTTATGAAGAATTTAAAATCAAAGTTTTTCTTAATGTTTTAGAGCGGCAAAAATTATATCCTATAATGACTAATGAAAAGATCACAATATCTATCAATAATATAAAAAAAAACAATCTTCAAAACAAAATCTCTAATTTCTAACTTGTGTAGAAGAATATTTCAAATAATAATAAAGGTTATTTAGAATTTTATGACGCCAACAAGACATGTAAGTCTTATGAGCATAAAGCTCAATAGAACTAAATTCATCGCTTGTAAATTATGAGAAACAGAAAACATTATCGAAGTGATATTACTTAATAATATCATGAGGGAAGAATTAGTATTCTTTTAGGGAACATTTTGGGGATGGCAAAGAAAGGGAAGATAGGATATGTTCAAGTCTTTGATAAGTTGTCAAAATATCTGTAGGTTGGCAGTTATTTTCTGAATTTTTTTCGCCGAATGTCTATTGTTAATATCGAGGCATATTTTCTTTATCTATTTTATTATGTCCTACGAACTACTAATTTGGAAATCCTATTTTTAGTTCTTAATATAACCAATAAAAAAAATACCAAGTGTATGAGTACACGTCTTTGTCCTCCTGCTATAAAATATAAGAAGTTTTTAGTTCGATCATTGTCGACTGAATTTCCATTAGTTATTTTAAGAATTGGCAAGACAGAGGAATTGATAAATACTTACAGATAAAAATTAATGACGCATGACAGCGTGATTTGTTGTGGAAGGAGAAAAAACTCAAATCAAAAATTGATAAATAATCATGTTAAGGAGACATTTGCTAGTCACACACACACACACACACAGACAGACAGACAGACAGACAGACAGACACACACACACAAACACACACACACACACAGACACAGACACACACACACATACACACACGTACACACACACACACACACGTACACACACACACACACACACACACACACACACACACACACACACTTGAACACTCGTAAATACTAATCATATTTGATTTTTACTATGCATAAATATATAATGAAAAAATAGTTTTCATTCATTCAGGAAAGTCTTTCAGAAACATTTCCCCTACTGATAGAAAATCTCTCCGGAATGTACCGAGCCATATTGAATACCTCAACAATCTTTATGTCTTGTATAGGGGTCTTGGCAAAACATCATATTATCAACGGGCCAATTCAGATTTGGTTTCCTGTAACAAAAGTCACCAGTGGGCTTAATGAAGAGGTAACTCTTCACCCCTCTTCTATCCCCTCCCACCCTTCTATCCCCTCTCACTCTCATGTGTCTATTCTAGTTTTTTTTATCAAAAAGATCTGAAGAAGTCCTGTTAATCTTTTTTCGTGTTTTTGGAAATTTCAAAAATGCGTAACAGGATTGAAATAAATTTATAATCCTATGTGACCGGTTTCGTTGTTTTTTCTTAAAGTATATATATATATGTATATATATATATATATATATATATATATATATATATATATATGTGTGTGTGTGTGTGTGTGTGTGTGTGTGCAGCATTTTGTATTTATCCTTTCAAGTCGCTGCATCGATTTTATGGTATCCAGCGGGAATTGGTTAATAAACTTTCCCTGATTAATTAGTTCCCTTGCTCTTTCTGTCCGATCTCGATTCGGTTCCTTTGTTTTAATGGCATATCAACCTTCGTAGGTTATTTAATGCCGAAGCCATTCTCCTAGAAGAACAGTAGTGGTGCTATTTAACCCATAGCTAGGAGGATAAGGGGGTTCATACCTTTTCCAAGGGTATTTGCCCAAAAGTGAACTTAATAGCGCGACTGGAGTACGAAATCGCATACTACGATTCCGCAGTCCATAGCTTTAACCATTACACCACGAGAACCCCCCCTGTCCGATCTTGAGCCATCATCAGGCGTGTATATATTGCAAAAGCGATATGACCTAATAAACGCTTCAACAACACTCCAGTATAAATAATAAACGCTGAATACTTACAAAGTAGCGAAGGTAACAACGCTTTTGCGAAAGGATAAATACAAAAATACGTAGAGAAAGGATATATATATTGTTTAATCAAATATATACGTGGTACATTCAATAAGTTTCCAGACTTTTTTGTACAGGCATTTAAAATTGTCGTACACTCCATCCTTGTCACAGACTATTTGACCAAGATGGGCATCAAGACAGTTCCTCACACTGCCTATAGTCCAGATTTTGCTCCCTGTGATTTTTGGTTATTCCCTAAGCTCAGAGGCTGTCGTTATGAGACAATTGAGGAGATGAAAGAGGCTGTGACGAAGGTCATTGACACGCTCACACAAGAGGACTTCTATGGGGCCTTCCATAAGTTGTTGGAACGGGACAAAAAGTGCATTGCAGCCGGAAGAGATTACTTCGAAGGGGACTGGAGTTTTATGTGTGCACTATCAATAAAGGTGTCCATACGAAAAAAGTCTGGAAACTTATTTAATGATCCGCGTATCAAGTTTTTTATAATTTAATTAAATCGTCGTTGATTTGTTCCGATAGAAAAAATGAATACGAAGATAGGATGTGTACGCAGGAAAATTAAAATATTTAAGAACTCCTATGGAAGGGATCTAGACTCCTGAAGAAATCAATCTCATGGAAAAGAAAATTTAGGTGCACTATGCTTAAATATGGTTCCCCAGTCGGCTGGGGCTGTAGAATACACCGGCTGCACCTCTGCAGAAGGGTAAGACACCCCCAAGAGTGTCCTAGATATGACACTAAACAATCTTATGATGAGGTTCCAGTGATACTGGAGCTTTGGGGAATGCAGAGCATCCCTTCATTGCCATTGCTCTCAGGTCTACTCTGGCCCGGCGTAGTAGCACCTGATAAGGGTACTATCTATGGGTTAAATAGAACTAATGGCATACTTATGCTAAACTGAATTGTTTGACCAATAGCTTAAAATAATTGTTTGAATAGCTTAAAATAAATGTTTTTGACAATTAAACCGTACTTACATTTAAACTGTGTACTTATGCTAAACTGAATTATTTGAAATGAAACTGTTTTTGACATTGAAACTTTACTTCCATTAAACTGATTTGTTTTGTATAGAACAGTTTTGACACTTAATTGTGTGTAAACAAAATCTGTACTTATACTAAACTGAATAAGCCGAATTAGAACTCCCTGACTAAACTGTATAGCTTGAAATAGAAATGTTTTTCACAATTAAACTGTACTTAGATTTAAACAGCGTACTTATCCTGAACTGAATTGTTTGAAATAGAACTATTTTCATAAAAATGGATTTGGCGCTAAATAACCTACAAAGGTTAATATGCCATAAAACCCAAACAACCAATCAACCAACCAACCAACTTAAATATGGATTATTGGCACTCTGATTATCTGGGGAAACTTACTAAATTTTCTCCTCTTTTTTAATTTTTTTAGAAAAAAATCAAGAAAATTGATTTTTACCTTTGTTGTATTTATTTTTTTTTGTTTGTTTATTTTTTCTCGCTGTCGTAATGGTTATTTTGACCTAAAATGGAGTCGTTGTGCCAAGTTCAAATTCTATACGACTATGTTTGCTTCTTTTTTTTTCTTCGCATCAGTCCCCTTAATATAGGAACGTATATATCTCTTCTCCTTTTCTTGGGCGAAATAATAAAGTAGACAATCATTCCTAGTTGAGAAGGAAAATGCCCAGACGTGTTGCACCTTGCTTTTTCTTAAAACAACCCTCGGAGTTGTGAAGATCTGTGGCATGGGCTTCCATAAAAATATCTCAAGCCTGCACCGTTATTCGGAGTCGGAAGCAAAGTTTCGCAAGACTAACAGATTCCATAGATAAACTTAATCTAGAATATCGGACACGAAAGTAGATAAGCTATTAAACAAAGAAACAAACCCAATTAGTATACTGTGGCAAACTCTTTCTCAGAAGCTGGTTAGGGTGTGGTGATCGTCTGATGGTCTAAGAGCAATAAATAGCAACAATTATTACATTGTCAGGACAAATCCAAATACGAATATATCTTATTTGGTGTTATATCAAAATGTGATATGTTATGTCGTCTCCTACGTAGCAATCAAATAGAGATACGTAATATCATTATCCTTTCATCTGAATTACATAGGGGACATAGGAAACAAATATCATTGTTGAAAAAACTATGTTGGGGAAGTATTCTTTATCCTGGGAGAGTTAAAAAAAACGGTAGTAATGATCATCTGTCGAAAAGGAAATCGAAAAACACGACACCTGATTCGTTTTAGACACTGAGAAACTAACTTGTCTATTGTTTAAGTTTTGGTTAGTAATCATTAGAGAAATTTTAGAAAATGTGGAATTCCGAACCTCTTTTTTTTTTTTCATCATACAACGTGTGGAAGCACGTGCGATACCCTAGCCTCATCAGCCGCCATCCAGGGTGATAACACAGTTTCGGTAGCTCAAGGTGGTACTGCCACTCCTGGCGCTACCGAGCAGCTTTTGCCACCGGATAGGGTATTTGAAAAAAACCTATGTATACATAAGATCAACTAAAAGCGGACATTACATTAGACGTTCGTTCATCTTCATTTTGGTGCAGTTTGTGATTTAAAAAACTGCAATTCCGAACCTCGTGTTATTAAAGAATATTTTGTTTTCGTATCTGCATCCGTGTGGGAGTCTTCATCTCTCTCTTTCTTTGCTCAGTCTGCTGGGGCTGTAGAATACACCAACTGCTTCTCTGCATAGGGGTAAGACTCCCCCCAAACGAGTGTACAACACGAAACAATTTGATGGTGAAGTTCCAGTAATGCAAGAGCTTTGGGGAATGCGGAGTACCCCTTCATTGCCATCGCTCCCAGGTCCACCCTGGCTCGAAGTAGTAACACCTGATGAAGTCCTATCTATGGGTCACATAGAACTAAGCTGTGAACTAATGCTAAACTGAATTATGTGAAATAGAACTATTTTTGACATTGAAACTGTACTTACGCTAAACTGAATTGCTTGAAAAAGAACAGTCTTGACATTGAACTGTGTGGAAACAAAAACTATACTTATACTAAACTAAATTGTTTTAATTAGAACTGTTTGACTAAACTGAATAGCTTGAAATAGAAATGTTTTTGACAATTAAACTGTGTACTTATGCTAAACTTAATTGTCTGAAATTGAACTGCTTATTTGTATAAAATGGTGTAGGCATTTAATAACCCGCAAAAGTTGATATGCCATAAAACCCAAACAAACCAAACCCAACTATCTCTCTCTCTCTCTCTAAATTACACTTGCGCAACCATCATCATCATTATCAGCATTATTATTATTATTATTGTTAGTAGTAGTAGTAGTAGTAGATCTTAAAACAATTTTGAGATAGATTAACGAGGAAAGAACTCATCTCTTTTGGAAGATTGCTTTTCCTATGTCGACACAATATAAAAAATCGTTATAATAGAAAAAAACAAAACAAAACTGATCTTCCAGCAAGTCATATACAATATTATGAATACTTCTGATACCTCGAACATCTTCAAAGTTTCAATGATCTAAATGAGCGGCACCGTATTGTTTGACTTCATAAAATAAATCAAGATCATACATCGTGTGATAAGTCTTCGTTTACAGTCACGGAGCGTCTGGCTGAATCGCTTCGACGGCCTTTTAGCGCCCAACTCCGGACGGACCACATTCGGGTGGACGAAAGATCACTGACTAGGTTAGCTCTAGAACTTCGAGTCTAGTGAAACCATGACTAGCAAGGTCACCTGACTTCTTGCCGAAAGGCTTAGCAAAGGCTAGCATAGATTCACATAGGCAACTGGACCTCCGGGTCTGGGGAATCTATGACCAGCAAGGTCACCTGGTATACGTGCTGGGAGACTTGGCAAAGGTTAGCCTAGTTCAAATTACACCTAGTGATCCTATTGCTAGCATTGTCCTGCAGCTCACGAGTCTCGGCTCGTGTGAGACCTCCACTTCTATTACTCTCACTATCAGTTGACCTTGTGTCAAGTTCTGTCTGGTGGGAGGCAAAACGAATACCGACACCCTCTGAGTTTAGGGAATAAACAAAAGTCACAGGGAGCAAGGTCTGGACTATAGGGAGGGTAAGGAACTGTCTTGATGCCCATCTTGGTCAAATAGTCTGTGACAAGGATGGAGTTGTGGACTGGTTCATTGTCCTGGTGGAAATGCCACTGACCCGATTGGAAGAGTGCTGGCCTCTTCCCAAGGAATCTCTTCCTGAACTCCCTTAAAACCTAAACATAATAACCCTAACCTTAACCATTTGGCCAATCAACTCTGGTGTATTGACTTCCTTACTCCTCCCACACCTCACATCATTCCTCACAGACACCCTGCCTTCCTTGAATCTCTTATGCCACTCAAAAACTGATGCTCGATTCATGCAAGAGGGTCGAAAAGCAGTTTTGAGCATTCGATACGTTTCTGTGGCATCATTTTTTCCAAGTTTAAAACACAATTTTATTGCATTCCAAAGTGTCAGATTGCCTTTTTGAAATTCACCAGCTGTTACAATCAGGCTTTAGTAGGATGTATTCCAATTGCTGCTGTAGCTGTTCATTTGAACCTGAAATCATAAGTATTAGTCTGTCATCTCATAAGATGTATAGCAATAACATACTGAATTCTCAAGAGTCTACAACAATTTTAAATGCCTTTGCAAAAAAAGACCTGGAAACTTATTGAAGGCACCACGTATATCTCGTGTCTTCTTTATACAAAATTCTTTTCCAAGAACTGAAATGTCTTAAAATAAAATCGTTATAAAATACAATGATCCAAGAAATTCATAAGTAATTAGTGTATATGTATTTTATTCATATAATTATGTTTGAATGAATGTCAGAGAATCAACAGGCATTTCTGTTGCTGGAAAAATGGTATAAAACAAACCAATACAAATTAGAAAATAACATGTGGACGGAAATGTAATAATATTTTGAGCTCAGATTATCAGCATGAAAACTATTGATCTTTTCAGAGTTGATGATGGTATTTAGATTAATATGGGTAACTACTCTAAATTCTTTTGTTACACAATGAATAGATCGCCAATTAATTTTCTAAAATAAGTGTAGAATTCAAAGTATATGAATTGAAAAAGTTAACAGATAATTCTTTAGAAGAAGTCATGAAAATAACTTGTGATATGATAGACAAGACTTTAACACTTCACTGGCCTTTTTAACAATTCTCTGATTGGCTGGTTCAGTCGTCAGAACGGGTCAGTTAGAGTTAATAAGAGAGAGTCCGGGCGCCGAAACGAACGGAAGCCTAAAATAGCTATTTCTACAGCCGTATGGTTGACGAGGGAAATTGGGTGAATAAAAACGTCGAAAATCAAACAAAGTCTTTTTGTCCATTTATAAGAACGGAAGCCGACATAGATACCAAGATAAACCCATGAACACCCGAAGAAGTTCCCAGATATACGACCAGAGATCTGGTCTGGTCGATAAGTATAAAAAAAGAATAAGGCGCATATAACACTTTGACGGCATTTTTTTTATGTATAGCTCACAATCAAGAATTTTAAAGCTGAACTGCATATTCCTACAAGACAATTTTCTTTAGATTCTGTAAAACTTACTCTTGTCTACCGGGCAAAACTTATGAAGAAAAACAAATTAATGGAGTGACTTCCGGCTTCTTCAGATATTAATCTAACAAAAAAACTTGAAGCCCATCATTAAAAAATGATGTGTAGGACATAATAAAAGAATATTCAGCAATAAACGTATTTGGGAACCAATAAAAAATAGCTGTAAATATCGTCGAAGGAAAAACTGTACATATGTTAACAAAATCAATGCAGGAAAAAAAAATGAAGGTTTTATATTTTTAAGGAACCCATCTTAACTTGGTAGAAAATAAGATAATAAGTTGTTTTGGCGAGTAGAATATTGTTTTAATGAAACATATTTCTCGGATATTTTTTGTATTTTTTACCAAAATTATGCTGCATTCCGAGCAGTTAGAGTGTTCGCCAATTCCAGGTCGAGTCATACCAAAGACTCAAAAAATAGTACTTGATGCCTCCTTGATTAACACTCAGCATTATAAGTTACGTATCAAGGGTAAAGTGGAGCAATCCAGGGAAAGGAGTAGCGCCCTTCCCTACAGCTGGGTGTAGCAGCTATCGAAAAGGGAGCCTTCGGGTCCCCCTCGACTACGGTTGCCAACTTTACTTAGTTTATTTGCTCAGTAAAGCCAGACGCCTCAAAAATCAGTTACTTTTAATAAATATTGACATTTGCGATATATCACGTGATATATCACTTGTATTACAATATCTTGCGAATTTTACCAACGTTGATTGCTTAATATCAATTTTATTAAATTGCCTAAAGATATTTAATGGAAGATAGATAAATAAAATAAGGGAAATGACATTTGTATTCAACAAAGTTACATGAAGGCCAACACTATCGTTTGAAGTTCTTGATTAGAAAGAAAGCAAAATTAGAAAAGAAAGATGATGTAATATAATTAAGGATTGTAATTAATTATATTTGTTACTCATTTTATTTTCAGTGTTGAATTGTGAGCCATGTAAAAACCTCGAGTTGAAGTATAAGTCGCATTCAAATTGTCAGAGGCGTGCTCGTGTCAAACCGAATGTCAGGATATAAAGTTGACAAGTTTGTTTAGAAATCGGCGGTGGACAGGTTATCAAAGATAAACATTTGAGGGTGATGTCAGCTGATATTAGGATGAAGTGGCTAGAAAGTTTTGATATACGTGTTATTATCCGATTAGTTAACAGGATAATTAGCAAAAGACATATAAACAGAGTGAGTTGGTGAGTCTGTTGGCAGTCGAAGAATTATTCGGGCAGTTTCCAGTTTCCAGTCGGGAGGCGAGACGAGTAGCTTCGTAGGGGGTGAAAGCTAGGTCGGTGCAGAAGAAATGAAGTCTGTGGTTTTCGTTCGTCTGCCATGAAAGAAACTCTCTGTGTTTCTGAGAGTCATGACATATCTTCCATCCTATCTCTCTCGTTTCGCAGCTGCTGGTAAATGTTGCAAACAGGAAATAAATTTTCGTATCGAAACAACTGGGTCCGTCTTATACTGGCGTAATGTGACAACTTTCATGTTTGGGTCTCGAAATGTTATTCATATTTATGGAGGTGCCTTGTCGAGTGTTACGTTACATACGTAACACTCAATCATATTTGGTGCGTAACGTTATACTCATCAGATTTTATGCTGTGATGTAACACTTAACGTTTATCTAGTCCCGTAGCGTTACAATTTTTTTCAAAATATCTGAAACCGAAGCAGAAAATGACAATGATTCAGAAAACAAGGAGAGAATCAATAAAGATAGTCGGAAAGAATCTTGATCCGATGAAAACAAAGAATAAAATGATCAGGTTTGATTTCTTTGTTAAATGGCATATCAACCTTTGTAGGTTATTTAATCCCAAAGCCATTGTCCTTGAAGAACAGTATTGGTACTATTCAACCCATAGCTGGGAGGATAAGGGGGTTCATACCTTTCCCAAGGGTATTTGCCCGAAAGTGAACGTAACAGCGCGACTGGAGTACGAACTCGCTTACCACGATTCCACAGTCGATCGCTTTAACCATTATACCAATAAAATGATCAGAGTGTATCATTATTTTAATATTACTAGGTAGATTATTGGAATAATAAGAGTCGTAACTTACAACAAAAAAAGGTTTATTTTATTTTACAAGACGTACAAGGACGAGTTAATGGAAGTATATTGCTTACTGGTCTCGCAAGGAATAGACGGCTGCCCGGCCCACACCGTAACTGTTTATATTCCAATAGAATTGTCCATTCTAATATTGAGACATATCATCTCTTCTCTACAACACTCATCAATAACAATATAAGTCAAGTTGGCGACCGTAGTCGAGGGTGACCCCAGGGCTCCCCTTTCAATAGCTACAACATCGATTGCACCACTTTACTCTTGATGCGTACCTTATAATGCTCAGTGTTAAGCAAGGCGGCATCAAGTACCATTTTTTGAGTCTCTGATATCACTTTGGTGTTTACTTCTATTAAGTTAAGTAAGTAAAGTTTGGCGACCTTAGTCGAGGGTGACCTGAAGGCTCCTTTTTTAATAGCTACTACACCGAGATGTAGGGGAGGGCACTTCTCCATTCCCTGGATTGTTCCACTTGATCCTTACCTTATAATACTGAGTATTAAGCAAGGCGGCATCAAGTACCATTTTTTGAGTCTCTGATATCACTTTGGTGTTTACTTCTATTAAGTAAGTAAAGTTTGGCGACCTAAGTCGAGGGTGACCAGAAGGCTCCTTTTTTAATAGCTACTACACCGAGATGTAGGGGAGGGCACTACTCCATTCCCTGGATTGTTCCACTTACCTTATAATACTGAGTATTAAGCAAGGCGGCATCAAGTACCATTTTTTGAGTCTCCGATATCACTTTGGTGTTTACTTCTATTAAGTTAAGTAAGTAAAGTTTGGCGACCTTAGTCGAGGGTGACCAGAAGGCTCCTTTTTTAATAGCTACTACACCGAGATGTAGGGGAGGGCACTACTCCATTCCCTGGATTGTTCCACTTACCTTATAATACTGAGTATTAAGCAAGGCGGCATCAAGTACCATTTTTTGAGTCATTGGTATGACTCGATCTGGGATTGAACCCCGGTCTCTAGGACCTTTGGCGAACACTGATATAAACGGTATTAAAAAGGCTATAAAATTGAGTGTTTAAGAAGACGCAAGAAATAAAATAGAAAACGTAAAGAGTACACAAAAATAAGAGGAAGTAATAAAAGCATTTTGATGCTAAATTACGAAAGAAAGCATCAATAAATAGAAAAATAAAAAAAGGGGAAACTGTATGAGTGTTGAAATGTGATGGCTAAACACGTTTGTTTACTTCTATTAAGTTAAGTAAGTAAAGTTTGGCAACTTTAGTCAAGGGTGACCCGAAGGCTCCCTTTTCCGAGGTGTAGAGGAGGGCGCTACACCATTCCCTAGATTGCCCCACTTTACCCTTGATCCTTACCTTATAATGCTTATAAGTTTGGCATAAGTAAGCAGTTTAGTTCTATTTAACCCAAAGTGGCATCAAGTACCATTTTTTTGGTCTTTGGTAGGACTCGACCAGGGATTGAACCTCGGTCTCCCGGACCGTTGGCAAACACTCTGTTTATTAGGCCAATGATATATAAAGAATTAACAGGAATTCTTCAGTTCAAAAATTGAAAAATAGAAAATAGAATCCATTTTCTTGTTTGATCAGAAGAAGTCCTGTTAATTTTTTAGAGCATTGATTTATATCAATGATTTTTAACATGTATTCAGCAATGAATAAGTTCCCAAATCGTACGAAACTAGTTTTAAACTTGAAATTGATATTGAAATAAAGTAAAATTATCTATCTTTAAAACTAAATCTCTACTTTTCTAGCCCAGTCAGCTGGGGCTTCAGAATACACCAACTGCATCTCTGCTTGTTTGGCGCGTAAATTATTTTGACCGTTGGTCTCGTCATATAATTTCACCCAATGGTAATGACGAATCCTATTGGCCCGGACGACTTTCCCGGGCATATAGAATTCGGTGAAAGCTCGCCAAACTACCTCTTCCTCAGCAACCTTCAGACAGGACGGATGTATTTCTGTCCGCTCCTTTACCATCAGCAACTCATCACCATGAGGATAGAGCCGTCTTGTTCATGGACTCTTTGGGTCTACCCTTTTCGACCCAGGGGTCCCCAGTTGAAAATTAATTAGACGTATTAATTCCGCCTCTGACAATTCAGCTACTTCATTTCTGGGGCCTTTTCTGGAGACCTTCATACTTCTCTACTATAGCAAACAGGACCACGCATCATGGCTGAATATTTCATTCCCGATCTACCGTCTAATTCATGGACCTTTGGGTCTACACTTCTAGACTCAAGGTTCCACCGTTGAATACGAATTAGACGAATTAATTCCGCCTACTTCATTCCTGGACAACATTAAGGAGACTGCGATTACTTCTCTCCCACAACAACCAGGACCACACATCTACGGCAGAACCTTCATTCCTGTTCTAAGATCAGAAACTCAATACTTGCTATGTCTACATCGACACATATTTCGCCCAGACATTTAGCTGCTGTGATTCTTTCTCAACTCGATAACTATTTCTTCCTTCCTACGAGACTTGTAGCATAAAGGTATCCTTTATTCTGGCTGCCATTAAACCTTCTTGAAAACCTTTCGATATCTCGTTCCGATTCATTTATTTTCCTTTAATTATAACGTGAAGGTAACCCGTTCCACCTTACTATCTAACACAAGTTTGACAGTACAAAACCGAGGATTAAGTTTAGGATTCTCCCTTTTTCCATTAGTTAATTGCACAGAGGTCCCTTTTAAAACATCGTGGATGGTAATGATATCTTACGAATCAAACATTTTCCTTTTTAGATATTCCCTGTAAACGATTCTTTGAATTGGGAGTATAATTTTCTGCACTGAATTTTTATTTTTATTTTCAAGATCTCACGTGTTTTTTTTTTAAATGTGGAAGGTGGAATAAAAAAAAAAAAAAGACGCTATTTCGAAGACTCTAAGTAAAGAACGATTTCCTGCAGGCAAAACCAGATGAATCCATTTCTTTCACTTTCACGGCTCAGACTGTACTGTTTGTCTTTGAATACATTAGGTAATTACAATAAATTTAATATATTTGATTGGTTGGTTGGTTGGTTGGTTGAGTTTTATGGCATATCAACCTTCGTAGGCTATTTAACGCCAAATCCATTTCTATGAAAATAGTTCTATTTCAAACAATTCAGTTTAGCTTGAGTACACAGTTTAATTGTCAAAAACATTTCTATTTCAAGCAATTCAGTTTATTCCAACAGTTCTAATTTAGCTAATTCAGTTTAGTATAAGTCCTGATTTTGTTTACACACAGTTAAATGTCAAAACAGTTCTACATTAAACAATTCAATTTAGTGCAAATAGAGTTTCAATGTCAAAAGCAGTTCCATTTCAAACAATCCAATTTAGGACAAGTACACAGTTTAAATATAAGTACAATTCAATTGTTAAAATCATTTCTATCTTAAGCTACTCAGTTTAGTCAAACAGTTCTAATTCAAACAATTCAGTTTGGCATAAGTAAGCAGTTTAGTTCTATTTAACCCATAGATAAGGTCCTATCCATTTCGGGCCAGAGTGGACCTGGGAGCGATGGCAATAAAGGAGTACTCCGTATTCCCCAAAGCTCCTGCATCAGTGGAGCCTCACCATCCGATTGTTGAGTGTCATATCCAGGACTTTCATTGGGGGGGGTTTTTACCCCTCTGCAGAGTTGCAGTCGGTGTATTTTACAGCCCCAATAATATATTTGAAACATGGTTTAAAGTCGTAAGGTGGGTAAAGAATATTAAAAATGGGATAAGTAAAATAGATGAGAAATAAAAGAAATATCCTACATAAGTGGCTACTTTTTAAATAGAAACCACTTATCAGTAACAGGAAGATATCCATCTCTTTCCCTTTCACAGCTAAGGGTAAACTAGTTGGTCAGATTAAGTTCACTCGGCTTTGTAACCCACAAGCAGAGGAGGAAGGTAACACTGAATTCAAAATTTGTAGGTTCATTTTCGTTTTGACTTCTGCGATGGCACTGATGCCAATCTGAACTGAGATTTAAAATTTTAGCACTTGTCTCTATAGATGTGCATATATACACTTATAATTTTGTATATTAAAATGCGTGTAACTATATGTATCTATGGATGCACCACATGGATGCTGAAAAAGCGTATGGTGAAAAAGCTTAACGGCAATAAGAATGGAGGTGCCCGTGGTTATCGTCGTAGGAAATGGACACGGTGACACGAGTTCAAATCCTGGACGAGACTGATTGCATTTCACATACCTTGGGAAAGGTATGAATCCAATTATTCTCCCTCCAGATATGGGTAAATAGTAGGACAGACTGATTCTTCAGCCTTGGTGAGGCAACTAGTCTAGGAGAAGGAAAACTCTGAATTCAAACCTGTTAAACTCCGCTTAAAAATTGACCTTGTGCCATATCCTGCCCGAGCGGAGGGGTTGGGTAAATAGGATTATACAATAATGCAGCAAGCTGTAATGAACAAATCCCTGAAGAATCATCCCACAAAAAAGCCGTATAGTTATACGGCCACCTCCCTCCAATCTCTAAAACCATCCAAGACCGACGAACTAGATATGGTGGACACTGCTGCAGAAGTAAGGACGAGCAAATGTTGAATAAACAGGTACGAGGATCATATATAAGTTTCCAGACTTTTTTCGTATGGGCGCTTTTAATGATAGTACACACATGAAAATCTAGTCCCCTTCGAAGTAATCTCCTCCGGCTGCAATGCACTTCTTGTACCGTTCCAACAACTTCTGGAAGGCCCCATGGAAGTCCTCTTGTGTGAGCGTGTCAATGACCCTCGTCACAGCCTCTTTCATTTCCTCAATTGCCTCATAACGACAGCCTCTGAGCTTCGTCACAGGAAGCAAGGTCTGGACGATAGGGAGGGTGAGAAACTGTCTTGATGGCCATCTTGGTCAAATAGTCTGTGACAAGGATGGAGTTGTGGAGTGGTGCATTGTCCAGGTGGAAATGCCACTGACCCAATTTGAAGAGTGTTGGTCTCTTCCTAAGTAATCTCCTCCTGAACTCCCTTAGAATCTAAACATAGTAACCCTAACCCTAATCCTAACCCTTTGGCCAATCAGCTCTGGTGTATTGACTCCCTTACTCCACGCACACCTCACATCATCCCACACAGACTCCCTGCCTTCCTTGAATCTCTTATGCCACTCAAAAACTGATGCTCGATTCAAGCAAGATGGTCGAAAAACAGTCTGAAGCATTCCATACTCTTCTGTGACATTTTTTCCAAGTTTAAAACAGAACTTTATTGCATACCGTTCTTTTAAAGTGTCCTCACGTCCAGATTGCATTTTTGAAATTCACCAGCTGTGACAATCAGGCTTTAGTAGGGTGTATTTCAATTCCTGTTGTTGGTGTTCATTTGAAGCTGAAATCATTAATATTGGTCAGTCATCTCAGAAGGTGTATAGCAATGACCGACTGAATTTTCAAGAGTCTACGTCAATTTTAAATGCCTATACAAAAAAGTCTGGGAACTTATTGAAGACTCCACGTAGATCTTATCTACAACAGCTCTGTGTGGGTACAGGTTGTAGCCTTGAAGACAAGCGGAAAGTTATGGACGATAGAGACGAGTGGCGAGGGAGAGACAAGGAAATCTGTGTTAGAGTCACATGATATATATATATATATATATATATATATATATATATATATATTTGTGTGTGTGTGGGTGTTTGTGTAAAAGCACACACACATACATTTGTGCTTTTATGTAGGTGTGTGTGAGCAGGTGCATACGTGCACAAAAAGACTTTCTTTCTTAATTGATTTTGCATTCTTCCCATACATTATCATGGGAAGAAACGACAGAAGATATAGCAATAGTTCGTAAATGTACCGAAATAGAAAAATTAACCTATGAAAATCAGAATATATTAAGAATACAAAGAATTTTGTCTGAATTTCTACTGTTCCTGTTGGCCTGATGCCACACTCATCCGAATATCAATTAATTGAATTTATTTACAAAGACACTGGCTTTCAGGAGAAGAAAATGCAGTCAAAATGAATTTAATTCAAATACTGCATTGAAGTCAATAGTTGCCGTAAGCTCAGTTTTCTTGAGTGAAAAAAACCTTTTGAATTTGTCTCTGATCTTTCGTATTTTGCCTACAGAAATTTAACTATATGCAGGTAGTAACATTTTTAGAATGGTTGCCAATACGTAAATCAGAAGTTTTCCGTTTATGGGTCCATTTAAAAAAAATGCACTGAATATACGAATGACTGAAAAGAATGGATTGAGTGATTGAATTTTATTAACAAAATGCTGAAGGATTTTTTAGTTCTCTTTTGCTTGGTTTGGTTTTATGGCATATCAACCATTGTAGGTTATTTAATGCCAAATCCTCTTTATACATATATATTGAAGATATATGGTTTGGTTTGGTTGGGTTTATGGCATATCAATCATTGTAGGTTATTTAATGCCAAATCCCCTCTAAACATATATATCAATATAGGTAATTTGCTTTAGTTGGGTTTTATGGCATATTAACCATTGTAGGTTATTTAATGCTAAATCCTCTTTATACATACATATTAAATAAAGTGATTTGGTTTAGTTGGGTTTTATTGCATATCAACAATTGTAGGTTATTTAATGCCAAAACTGTATTAAATAGATATGATTTAGTTTAGTTGGGTTTTATGGCATATCAACCATTGTAGGTTATTTAATGCCAAACCCTCTTTTTACATATATATTAAATATATAGGATTTGGTTTGCTTGGGTTTTATGGCATATCAACCATTGTCGGTTATTTAATGACAAATCCCCTCTAAACATATATATTAAATATACGTGATTTGGTTTAGGTGGGTTTTATTGCATATCAACAATTGTAGGTTATTTAATGTCAAAACTGTATTAAATAGATATGATTTGGTTTGGTTAGGGTTTATGGCATATCAACCATTGTAGGTTATTTAATGCCAAATCCTCATTATACATATGTATTAAATATATAGGATTTGGTTTGATTTGGTTTTATGGCATATCAACCACTGTAGGTCATTTAATGCCAAATCCTTTTTATACATATATATTAGATATATATGAATTGCTTTAGTTGGGTTTTATGGCATATCAACCATTGTAGGTTATTTAATGCCAAATCATTTTATGTGTATATATCAAATATATGATTCCTTGACACATTTTGAAGATAATATTTTTAAACAAGCCAAAGCTCGTTTTTTTCGCACAGTTTAAGGGTTTCACTTAATTTCAAACAATTTAGTTTAGCATAAGTATAGTTCTTAATTTATACTCTGTTGAGGGATCAAACAGTTCTATTTCAAAATAAACATTTTGCATCTAACCACTCCATATCGACTAAAAAAAATGTAACATTACGCATGAAAAAACATTTTTTTTTGCAGTCAGCATAACAATGTATGCCTTTAGATTTTCTGTGAATTTTTTTAGCAGAAATAGATTATTTAGAACAAGGTTATTACTACAATTGTTGCATATTGACCCTCGACCGAGCCGTAAACCAAGAGACGAAACAGGTGGATCCGGTCGAAGGTATCGGAATATCACCTTGACCCGTGGACGTAGTGGGATTCGGTGCTGATGCGTACGCCCACAGGAAGCAGGTGGACGTCAAACAATTATATAACCAGGTGCCACTGATGGCTTGAGTCAGTTTGAGGTTAATCAGTTCGAGGCAGTTCGAGTCAGTTCCAGTTCAGTTCCAGTCGCAGTTTAGTTCTGTTTAACACATAGATAGGAACCTATCAAGTACCACAACTCAGGGCCTGAGTGGACGTGGGAGCGACGGCAATGAAAGGGTACTCTGTATTCCCCAATGCTCCAGCATTACCGAAACCTCACCATCAGATTGTTTAGTGTCATACACAGGACACTCGTTGGGGGAGTCTTAAGCCCCAGTAGACAGGGTCATCATTTTTTTTAAATGTTGGAATCTACATTTATAAATCGTGAAGTAATAAGAATGTTTTTTAAAATTTTTTTCTCTTGCTCAGTAGATTAGACATACCAAGAAAATTGATCATTTACAGTTTGTTTATATCATAACATATTCGAAATTCAACAGAATAAATATTTACCTTCATATAAGTCACTTGGTTAGACTTTCTTAACAAATTTTCAAAAAACACTTCAGAAACTAACTTCTAGAGCCGTTGAATGTTTTTCGCGAAGAATTTTATTTTTGATTTTATTTTCCTTTAGTAGGTACAAAGTTGATGGTCAATATAATATATCGTTTTGGATCATTGGTTTTGTAGCATTTATCAAATTGTAGCTGGTGACTTCTTCAAAAGATAAAGTAACAGAATTCTACAGAATTTTCTGTGACGATTTCTTAGGTCCAAAATTTTAATAATTGTTAAGCGTAGTCAGTTCAAGCTTGCAAGCTTTTGTTTCACGATATGAACTTTTTTGAGTCCAGTCGGCCTTGAGGGGGGGGGAAAGAGCTGTAGAATATACCGACTGGATCTCTGCAGAGGTGTAAGACTCCCCCAACAAGTGTCATGTGGCCCAGTCGTCTCGAGTTGCAGAATACACCGACTGCATCTCTACATAGGGGTAATATCCGCACCTCCTGCAACGAGGGCCTTGTCGGCTGGGGCTACAGATTACACCGATTACATCTCTGCAGAGGGGTAAGACTCCCCCAACATGTGTCCTGGATATGACACTGGACAATCTGCTGATGAGGCTCCAGTAATGTTGGAGCTTTGGGGAATGCGGAGTATCCCTTTATTGCCATCGCTCCCAGGTCCACTCTGGCCCGGAGTAGTAGAACCTGTCCGAAGAGAGAGAGAGAGAGAGAGAGAGAGAAAGAGAGAGAGAGAGAGAGAGAGAGAGAGAGAGAGAGAGAGAGAGAGAGAGAGAGAGTCTAAGAAGCTGTGTCTTCTTGAACAACGGGGAACATAATCAAAGATAATGAACGAACGAAAACACACTTCTTTATAAAAATATATCTCTGCACCCCCCTTGCACGCCTCTGAACCTCTGCGTGTCCTTCGCTCGACTCCCGATTCTCTGGACTCTGTCTAAATCTCCCCGCGTGTTTCTCGTCACGTGGTCTCCTTCCAGTTACATACCTGTTGGACCCGACTACCCTGAAGCGCTGTCATCCCCCTGTTTACTAATCACAACGTGACAGCTTGTCAAAGCACACGTGGTCATTAGGAACGAACCGAAAATCCATGTCATATGTTATATAACATTCGTATACGATGTTGTTCGTGATATTTTTACCTGCTTGAATGCAACATTTTATCATCTATAAAGTTATGGATCATTTTATTGTTTATATTCTTAGCTAGGAATTTCGTCCACCTGTTAAAAAGGAAAACCAATTATACTTGTCAGAATTACCTCTCGGTTCGATAAAAAAGAAGAAAAAAAATAATATTCTCCTGGAATCAACAATAATGATAATATAGAAAAAACCATTGAAGAACCAGGTGGTCCAAAAAGAAGAATTTAATATATAAGAAAGTCAACGCTATAACGTTTCGGTTCTAATGAACCATTATCAGGTCTAGAAAAGGATGATATCAATCAACATTAAATCACCGAAGGATGTTTGATAAAATACAAAACAAGGACGAAATATTATATACACAGAGAAATTATAGCGTAATGGTTATAGGCGTTGGTTCCCTAAGCTTCCCAGGAGACTGTCATCTGGAGGTTGCAGGTTCAATCAGGAATATTTAACACTTGTACCCGGTTATGGCTAACGGGATCAGAACAGGCGTCCCCCGTGGATTCAATAAAGGACGTAGTTCGAAGTTCCGTGAAGGTTCCCAAGTTCGACAAACACCTGAAGAAGGCCGGAGGACATATCGGCCGAAACGTTGGTGAAATAAAAATAAAGATGAAGACAATAGTCCGAAAACCCTTAATGATAAAAATCACCAAGCTTCGTCTCAGAAATTTCGACAACTAATATTATATTATATTATAATTATTATTATGATAATTATATTATACTTATATATACAGAGAAATTCGAGGATATAAGATGATATAATAGTATCAGAAATATGTTCATTATAATATCCTTATCGAATAAATATACAAAGGCTGGATAAGATACATGTTAAGTTGAACCTATTTACCAACCCCTCCGCTCGGGCAGGATATGACACAAGGTTGCCTCACCAAGGCTGAAGAACCTAGTCTGTCCTACTATTTCCCCATAGCTAGAGGGAGAATAATTGGATTCATACCTTTCCCAAGGGTATTAGTTCTATGTGAAATGCAATCAGCCTCGTCCAGGATTTGAACTCTTGTCACCGTGTCCAGTTCCCACGACGATAACCATTACACCATGTTAAGTTGAAAGTCATTTGGTTTATCATATTTACCAACCCCTCCGCTCGGGCAGGATATGACACAAGGTCAATTTTTAAGCGAAGTTTAACAGGTTCGAATTCAGAGTTTTCCTTCTCCTAGACTAGTTGCCTCACAAAGGCTGAAGAACCTAGTCTGCCCTACTATTTATCCATAGCTGGAGGGAGAATAATTGGATTCATACCTTTCCCAAGAGTATTAGTGCTATGTGAAATGCAATCAGTCTCGTCCAGGATTTGAACTCGTGTCGCCGTGTCCATTTCCTACGACGATAACCATTACACAACGGACACCAAGTCATTTGGTTTATCTTAGTTGGAAAATTGGAAAAAAATTGACAAGGCAAATAGATAG
>OY757920.1:16076486-16341486 GCA_963585895.1 Sepioteuthis lessoniana | reverse complement strand
ATAGCAAATATTGACTAAACAACGGATAGCCTGGCACAAGTCCCAGTGAAAAGCGCATCCCCTTGCTAAATTAGTTTACTAGACGTTACTTATTGTCAGATACTTTTGAATCGTTTTGTATTAAGAATAGAACATTAAAAGAATGACCTTAAATGTCAAACTTATAATAAAAGTGTTGGGTAAAGAAATAGTCATTCATTCTTTAAATACAGAATAAATATTATAAGGCGTTGGTTCAGGTGAGAATCACAAATAATGTTTTTACTTGTCTGTTTAAAGAACAAATGATGTTGATATTTTTAAAGCAAGAATTAAACCATAAAACTATTATTGACAAAGGTAATAACAATAAAATCTATGAAAATTTGTTTATACATACATACATATCTATCTATCTATCTATCTATCTATCTTTAAAAATCTATCTATCTATCTATCTATCTATCTATCTATCATTTTTAATCACAATGCTATATTTGACTCTGTGTGTGTGTGTGTGTGTGTGTGTGTGTGTGTTTCGTGGAGCCATAGGTCCGTATAGTCTATTAAAGTATTCAACAAGATTTTGACCTGAAATTTTACTGAATAAAAAAAAATTACACTGAATTTATGCCGAAGAATTCGGTTAAGTGGTTTGGTAACGCAAGAGATTATGTAGAAAAATTATATTTTTTCTATGAAATAAATAAAGGCTTCCTTATCACTGAGCTATAGAACAACTGTCGAACGAACACACACACATACACACACACACACACACACACACACACACACACACACACATATATATATATATATATATAGTGATGGAATTTTATGGTAAACTAACTAAATAAATGTTCATCAGAGATCGAAGTTCCACCAAGAATAAGTAAGGTTTGAATTTAAAAAATAATTCTTCAAAAATAGACCAGCAAGCAGGTAGACGTCCATAATGCATCTAAGTTGATGTGGTAATTTCAAAAACTAAAATAAAAATGGGTGTTCCATAATGAATAGGTTGCCTAATAGTTTAGTAAAGTAAGTGAAGAATTCAAAATATATGAAAATATATCAAAAGTTAACTGATGATTCATTTGAAGAAGAGTCGCGGAAAATAACCGTGGATATGACAGAGAAGACTTGACGCTTGGCTGACCATTTCAGCTGATTGGTTCAATCAGTCGTGATAATGGGTCAGTTAGGTAGAGTTAATTAGTGTAGTCCAGGCGTCGTAATGAACGGACGCCTAGAATAGCTATATCTCTAGCTGTGCGGTTGACGTGAGAATTTGGGTGAATAAAGACGTCGAAAATCAAACCAAGTTTTTGTGTCCAAGAGCAGACGTCGGCATGAAGACTAAGATAAACCACCTGACCATCCGAAGAAGTCCCTGATAGAAGAACAGAGATCCGGCCTGATTGATAAGTATAAGAAAAAGAATAAGGTGTATACAATAAGGGGGTAGTCCCTGTGACGACATTGTTGTTAGTCAGTCGAAAACCGGAACAAAAAGAAGAAAATGGTTTTGTAAGAAGTAATTTTCAGGATTTTTACAAGAGATACAAATTACGTAATCTTATGGTAAAATCAAAACCACTAGTTGATCTAAAACTCTTTTCCAAAATAATTTCATGCTGTACACGGATTAGTGACCTTATTTTGGTTTTTATTGTCACATTATTCTGGCCATTGTCAACCCGTCTTTCTTCCAGTGTTGAAAATCTTTTGGAAATTCTGAAATTTTCATACACAGGGTTACATCGTTCTCCTTCCGCTGTCTGTGTTTGGAAGAAAACTTGTATCAGTTAATTATTAGTCAATTCGTTCTTGAAATGTCGCTTGTCTTAATAAGGGTTCATGAATTTTCTTGCATTACCTGATTCAGGGATTGAACTGACGACCGCCATGAAGATACTGACAGACGCTTTTATACACATAGGACAATTCACCGGTGAGAACTTGGTGCCTTAAAATGAATGCTTTTTTCTGTTGAAGCAGAGTATATATTTGTAGTACTATCTATCTAATTGGTATATTGTAGATTTCTTAAACATTCTATTTTGCAGATAACGAGAGAGAGAAAGAGAGAGAGAGAGACAGACAGACAGACAGACAGAGACAGAGACAGAATATATATTTGTTGTACTATTTATCTACTAGATATATTGTAAAATTCTTAAGCAATTTATTTTGCAGATAACGAGACAGAGACAGAGACAGAGAGATAGACAGACAGACGGCAAAATAATTAAGATATTGAATGAAGTGACCAAAAATTAGTAATCGTTATATATATATATATATATATATATATACGAGGATCATTAAGTAAGTTTCCAGACTTTTTTCGTATTGGCACTTTTATTGATAGTACACACATGAAACTCTACTCCCCTTCGAACTAATCTCCTCCGGCTGCAATGCACTTGTTCTACCGTTCCAACAACTTCTGGAAGACCCCATGGAAGTTCCCTTGTGTGAGCGTGTCAATGACCTTCGTCATAGCCTCTTTCATCTCCTCAATTGTCTCATAACGACAGCCTCTGAGCTTGGGGAATAAGCAAAAGTCACCGGAGCAAGGTCTGGACAATAGGGAGGGGGAGAAACTATCTTGATGCCCATCTTGGTCAAATAGTCTGTGACAAGGTTAGAGTTGTGGACTGGTGCATTGTCCTGCTGGAAATACCCCTGAGCCGATTTGAAGAGTGCTGGCCTCTTCTGACGGAATCTCTTCCTGAACTCCCTTAAAACCTCCACATAGTAACCCTAACCCTAACCCTTTGGCCAATCAGCTCTGGTGTATTGACTTCCTTACTCCTCCCACACCTCTCGTCATCCCTCACAGACTCCCCGTCTTCCTTGAATCTCTTATGCCACTCAAAAACTCATGCTCGACTTATGCAAGATGGTCGAAAAGCAGTCTGAAGCATTCCATACGTTTCTTTGGCATTTTTTCCAAGTTTAAAACAGAACTTTATTGCATATCGTTCTTCTGAAGTGTCCTCACGTCCAGATTGTATTTTCGAAATTCACCAGCAGTGACAATCAGGCTTTAGTAGGGTGTATTCCAATTGATTTGTCATCTCATAAGATGTATAGCAATAACATAGTGAATTCTCAAGAGTCTACGACAATTGTAAATGCCTGTACAAAAAAGTCTGGAAACCTATTGAAGGCACTATGTTATATATATATATATATATATATATATATATATATATATAATATTCTAGATGGGGTAGCTTTTGATGATTCAAGTCCTTTCACGAGCTATGGGGCCGATGGTTGAATTTATCTGGAGTAATAAAATAAAAAAATAAAGTAATGTTCGGAGTGACAGAATAAGTAACTTAGGAATAACCAAAATCAGGGAATAAAGAATAAAAGAATGTCTGGGGTAACAGAATAAGGAACTTATGAATGCTCGAAATCATGGAATAAAGAATAAAGGAATGTCCGGCGTAATGAACTAAGGAATAAAGGAATGTTCAGAGTTATGGAGAAAGAAAACTAGGAATATCCGGAATCATAGAGTAGGAAATAAAGAAATGTCCGGAGTCATGGAGTAGGAAAAAAAGGAATGTCCGGAATCAGGGAGTAGGAAATAAAGAAATGGAGTCATGGGAGTAGGAAATAAAGAAATGGAGTCATGGGAGTAGGAAATAAAGAAATGTCCGGAATCAGGGAGTAGGAAATAAGAAATGTCCAGAGTCATGGAGTAGGAAATAAAGAAATGTGTGTACACAAGTAAATATCTTCGAATTTATTATTTTCAGGATCGAACCATGTCGGGAGAAAATGGTATTTTGAGAATGGTAAAAACATGAAAAAAAAAGAGGATAGCCATCCAATGATATAACAAATATTTACTTTCACTATTAACTGTTTAGTTGGTTCATTTCATTCGACGCTTATGATCGTATATTATATACTGAAAAAGTTCTGATCAGAATTCAGTTGATAATTGTGCCTGTTTTTGGACTTGTTGATCCATCTAAATAAACAAAACATTTAAATGAAAATAAGTGACTTTCTTCTATGGACACCTACACGTGGACGGGCCAGTGTTGGCCGACCAGC
The DNA here is from genome assembly GCA_963585895.1 of Sepioteuthis lessoniana. Classification (NCBI taxonomy): domain Eukaryota; kingdom Metazoa; phylum Mollusca; class Cephalopoda; order Myopsida; family Loliginidae; genus Sepioteuthis; species Sepioteuthis lessoniana. Next base: position 16,337,424 of record OY757920.1, on the reverse strand, counting down.
CAAAACATATTTACATCAGCTCTGTGCGGACACAGGATGTCATTTGGAGGACCTTACAGGTGCGATGAATTGTAATATTACGGACGGGCGCTGTCGTTGAGAACGCGCGAGCACTGTCATCAATCATTGAAAAATGTCACGAACCTAGCGCGTGCAGGCAAAATGACCTGTAGAGTTCAAGCGTGATTTTAATATAATTACGCATGAACTTTCACATGCTTCACTATTGTTTTCTCTGGTGTCACTGAGCCTTCTGGAACCTTCGAATTGATCCATCATATTTTTATATAAGAAATCAAGTAACGAGATTTTGGGGAGTTCAAGGCAGGTTTCTAAACAGGTTCAACAGAGGTCCAGGACATCCCGACCCACGCTACACCCAACCTGTCAACAATACGACTGATATGAACGTATCAACAAGGCCGCTATAACGACACTGCTGTCAACCTCAGAAGGGGAAGGAAGAAGAACGCTATCGAACAAACTTTTTTTAACTACCGTCCGCTGTAGTCCCCATGAATAAAAGCGACAACTATTTTCTTCCTTAAATTTCGAGTTTTGAGTGTTTCTTTCCTGCGGACCCCTTTCTTTCAGACTCAATGTATTTTGGTTCTATATTACAGGATGATAGGGACGGATGGGGAGAAAGAGAGTCAAGGAAATCCGTGCTGTTAGCGTTACTTGATGATGATGATGATGATCTTATCAATGACGATTTTGAAAACATGAAAATATTATTTTGTGCATCAAATTATCCCCACAAACTTGGCCTTGTGTGTAGAGTTTTCGCCAATGTCCCGGCAGACCAGTGTTCGATCTCTAGGTCGATTCATACCAAAGGTTCAAAAAATGGTACTTGATACTTCCTTGCATAAACATTCAGCATTATAAGGTACGTATCAAGGGTAAAGTGGAGCAATCCAAGGGAAGGAGTTGCCCCCTTTCCTATACTTTGGTGTTGTAGAGCCTTTGGATCACCCTCGACTACGGTCACCAACTTTACTTATATATATATATATATAATAACTTATTGAATATTAGCACTTACGGTGAGGGAAAAAAACCCGCCAGTAATTCGAAGATAAAAATATACAACGACTCACTGTCTAGGGGAAATATATATATATATATATTTGGAAAAAAAGAAAAGGCCAACCATGTCATACCAATTGAAAAAAATCAACAGATACGCAATTGATTGGTCAAAAGAAAAAAATACAGTAATTGCTGCTAAGCTACAAGTGCAAAAATGTGCTCAATACTAAGTAGAGCAAAATAGTCGTGATTAGGCACCCTGATGAGCCGCTTAGGCGGAACTGTAGTAGGTTAGTTCCTGACTAGCGAAATAATTTTTGTCACTATATATATATATATGTGTGTGTGTGTGTGTGTGTGTTTAAAGGTTCCTGAGAATAGACCATATACAGGCAGTACAACAGAATTAAAGTAACGTATTTTAACTAAGAGTTTCACGCTTTCTAAATTGTCAGGTAAAATTCTAAAGAATTTTGAGTCTTACGGAAAAGTAGAACATGAAAAAGTTAGAATAAAAACAAATTTCCATTACTCTATATCTTCGAATGTCAAATGTAGGTTACAAAATACATAAAAGCTTAGAAATCATTTTAATATATATATCCTTATGGTAGTATTGTTACAAGCTTTCTTTCTTATTTTCAAAATATGTAGCTATAATAAACATTATATGGCAATAATAAACATTGCGTAGATAAGAAGTTTGATAGAAGAACCCCAAAGGGTTTCTTGACATTAAAACGGCCGTGTGCTTTTCCTTAAGTACTCTTTGAAACTTGATGAAAAGAGTTGTCGCCGAACAAAAAATGGAGAATTATACAAGGCGAGCCCAGCCTCACACTTAGGTTCATACATGGGAAATGTCACAATGCCATAGACAAAAGGGAGATAAAATTTCAAAAGAGAGGATGGCACTCATTAAACTCTCTGAGGTAATTGATAGATATACGTGGAACATTCAATAAGTTTCCAGACATTTTTTACAGGCATTTAAAATAAGATTTGATTGAGCTATGTACTTTAAAGAGAAGGATAACAACAAGCAAATTATCCAGTAGAGAGAATCAGCCTTTATAAGGATAAGAATAAATGTAATGTTATGATAACCATACCGTCAGCGGCTTGCTCTAGAGAAGATTATCCGTAGATATACGTGGAACATTCAATAAGTTTCCAGACATCTTGTCGTAGACTCTTGAGAATTCACTATGTTATTGCTATACATCTTATGAGATGACTGACCAATTTTCATGATTTCAGGTTCAAATGAATACCTACAGCAGGAATTCGAATACACCCTACTAAAGCCTGATTGTTACAGCTGGTGAATTTCAAAAATACAATCTGGACGTGAGGACACTTTAAAAGAACGATATGCAATAAAATTCTGTTTTAAACTTGGAAAAAATGTCACAGAAACGTATGGAATGCTTCAGACTGCTTTTCAACCACCTTGCATGAATCGAGCATGAGTTTTTGAGTGGCATAAGAGATTCAAGGAAGGCAGGGAGTTTGTGAAGGATGACGAGAGGTGTGGGAGGAGTAAGGAAGTCAATACACCAGAGTTGATTGGCCAAAGGGTTAGGGTTAGGGTTACTATGTTGAGGTTTTAAGGGAGTTCAGGAAGAGATTCCGTCAGAAGAGGCCAGCACTCTTCAAATCGGGTCAGTGGCATTTCCAGCAGGACAATGCACCAGTCCACAACTTCATCATTGTCATAGACGTTTTGACCAAGATGGGCATCAAGACAGTTCGTCACCCTCCCTATAGTCCAGACCTTGCTCTCCGTGACTTTTGGTTATTCCCTAAGCTCACAGGCTGTCGTTATCAGACAATTGAGGAGATGAAAGAGGCTGTGACACGCTCACACAAGAGGACTTCGATTGGAGCCTTGCAGAAGTTGTTGTAACGGTACAATAAGTGCATTGCAGCTGGAGGAGATTACTTCGAAGGGGGGTAGAGTTTCATGTGTGTACTATCAATAAAAATGCCCACAAGAAAAAATGTCTGGAAACTTATTTAATGATCCTCGTAGAAATGTTAGCGTCTTGAATATCTCAGGTTAGATTCCAGCAAATTCATTTTTTTATTACCGAAGAAATGCTAATTATTCATCTCAGAGATACAAACAATAATTATAAAAGGTTATAAAAAGTATTTATTTTGATTTTTTAAATTTGCATTTAAATCACTTTCTTACGTATTTAAAGAAGTTTTTATTTCATTACCATAATCACCAGGCTTCGTATCTACAGGTTATAATTTGTTGTAGGCAATAGAACATCAAAAAAAAAAAAAAAAAAAAAGAAAAAAAAAAAAGAAAAAAAGAAAGAAATCTGTCAATTAGTATCAGTTTTAAAAGTACATTGGGCTACTGTTATAGTTAATGATGTCGATTATATCATTTCTTAACAGTATTGTTGGTTGGTTGGTTGGTTGACTGGGTTTTATGGCATATCAACCTGTGTAGGTTATTTAGCGCCAAATCCATTTTTATGTAAATAATAAGTTCTATTTCAAACAATTCAGTTTAGTCAAACAGTTCTAATTCAGCTAATTCAGTTTAGTGTAAGTACAGACTTTGTTTACACACAGTTAAATGTCAAAATAGTTCTATATTAAACAATTTAGTTTAGTGAAAGTAGAGTTTCAATGTCAAAAAACAGTTTCATTTCAAATAATTCAGTTTAACATAAGCACGCAGTTAGTTCTATCCAACCTATAGATAGGGCCCTATCAGGTGCTACCACTCCGGGCCAGAATGGACCAGTAAGCTATGGAAATGAAGGAGTGCTTCGTATTCCCTAAAGCACCAGCATCACAGGAACCTCACCATCAGATTGTTTAGTGTCATATCCAGGACAACCATTGGAGTGGGGTCTTACTCTTCTGCAGAGGTGCATTCAGTGTATTCTACAGCCCCAACCAGCCGACTGGGCAATTAAGAATATTGAATTTGATCCCATTTGCACCAGTTTTTATTTCTTTTAAAAAGTGTTTTAAAACGATTTACAGCTCATTTGTTTGCACATAGTTAAATGGTTAACCAGTTTTATTTGACCCATAAATGAAATCTAAACCTGTACTAGTGTGGACCTGGGTGTAATGGCAATTAAGTGGTACTCTATATTCGCCAAAGCTCCAGGAAATTCCAAACAATACTTTCATTGAACAACATAGACATGTAATTCAAGAGCAAGTTTCAAACTATAAAATCAGAAAAGTTGGGTGTTTGGTTGGGTTTTATGGTATATCAACTTTTGTGGGTTATTCAAGACCAAATATTGTTTATATATACATATTTATAATAAATATGATTCAAAAGCGAATAGTTTCTTGGTAACAATTTTTAAACGAACCAGAGCTCATTTGTTCACACGCAGATGAATGGTTTCAAGAAGTGCTATGTAATACTAATTCAATCTAATATCAATCATTTGTTTGTTTGTTTGTTTGTTGGTTGGTTGGTTGGGTTTTATGGAATATCAACCTTTGTAGGTTATTTAAAGCCAAATCCATTTTTATGTAAATAATCAGTTCTATTTCAAACAATTCAGTTTAGCATGAGTACACAGTTTGTCAAAAACATTTCTATTTCAAACTATCCAGTTTATTCAAGCAGTTATATATAACAATTCACTTTAGTGTAAGTACAGTTTCAATGTAAAAAAAAAAGTTCAATTTTTAATAATTCAGTTTAGCACAAGCACGCAGTTTAAATGTAAGTACGGTTTGTCAAAAACAATTCTATTTCAAGCAATTCAGTTTAGTATAAGTATGCTGTTAGTTCAATCTAACCCATAGATAGGGTGCTACCACGCCGGGCCAGAGTGGACCTGGGAGCGATGGTAATAAAGGGGTACTCCACATTCCCTAAAGCTCCGGCAACACTGGAACTTCACCATCAGATTGTTTAGTGTCATATCAGGACACTCGTTGGGGGGGGGGGTCTTACCCCTCTGTAAGAGAAGCAGTCGGTGTATTCTACAGCCCCAGTCGACGGGGCAACATTTGTTTGTACACAGTCAGTAAATGGTTTTACGTATTGCTATATAACAATAAAGATTCTAAATAATTCCGTTTGATATTAATCATTTGTTTGCACACAGTTGAATAGTTTCAAGAACAGTAAATGACTAAATAGTTCTATTTGACCCTTAGATGGGATCCAAACGGATATTACCACTCTGGATCCGAGTGGACCGGGGAGTAATGGCAGTGAAAGGGTATTCCACATTCTCCAAAACTTTAGGACTGGAGCCTCACCATCTGATGAATTTTAGTGTCATATCCAAAGCACTCTTTGGGTAGGGGTCTTATCCCTCTCCCATCAGCGTATTTTATTGCTTCAGCCGACTGAGTTGGCTATTGTAACAAGTGACGGCTTTCACACACAACAATGGGTTTATATAAAAGTTAAGATGAATTTGAATTCGGTTGTAGATATTTTTTCTGAAGAAACTAAATATGTTATTGGCACTTTTGAGGGGAAAGTAGTTTTTCAGCGCCGGGTTGATTTTCGATAAGCAATTCCCCAGTGATGTATTTTTACTTATTGATGTACAAATTCTATTTGCATTCATAATAGCGGAAATAGTGGGTTTTATTATTTGCTTTGATCTTTTCAGAGAAACAATTTGGTGGGTGGATAATAATTGATACCTTATATAATTTATATAAGAAACTATATTGATATTTGATATACTATATTTTTGTATGATATATTGATACAAACAAGCGCATACAAATAGTTTTTGTTTGCGAAAATCAGAATCTATCACATATACAAGTACACATAAGTTATTTTATATATACGTACAGTTTGCAAACAAGAAAGATTGTTTATTATTTTTGTTTATTAACTATGGTGAAAACCTTACAATAAGTTAGTATTCCTAGATTTTCACTCGACCTTCAAAAATATGGTTACTATATTTGTTTATTATACTAATTGTGAAAAGAAAATATCTTTTAAAATAAACAAAAACGGAATATTTTCTCAATTTTACAATTTAAAAATAATGAGAATTAAAAAATAACATTTATTATATAAAAACTTCAATAAAAAAAGTGTTTATAGACTGTCAAGGTTACTCCTGGATATGACATTAAACAATCTGAGGGTGAGGCTCCTGTTTTAGGGCTTTGGAGAATATGGACACCACTTCATTGCTATTGCTCCCAGGTCCACTCTGGCCCGGAGTGGTAGAACCAGATAGGGTTCTATGGTCAAATAGAACTAAATTGTATACGTATGCTAAACTGAATTGCTTGAAATAGGACTGTTTTAACTTTTAAACTGCTTCCTTAGATATAATTACATCTGAAAAAGAATCATACGCACTAGAACGTTTTTTTCGACACTTGAATTAATTTTTAAAAATAAAAAAGGTTTTTAATTTTGTTAGTAAAATTAGAATCAAAATGTATTTATCAAACATAAATTGAACTTTTTCCTTTTTGCCAAATTAATTTTGAAGTGATTTTGATTACTGTTAAAACTGGGTATTGCTCGACAATGTAATTTCCTCTTGGTTTGGTTTGGTTTGGTTTCTTTGTTTAATGGCATATCAACCTTTGTTGGTTATTTAATGCCAAAGCTATTCTCCTAGTAGAACGTTTGTGGTACTATTTAACCCATAGCTGGGAGGATAAGGGTGTCCATACTTTTCCCAAGGGTATTTATCCGAAAGTGAACGAAATAGCGCGAATGGAGTACGAACTCGCTTACTACGATTCCGCAGTCCATCGCTTTAACCATTACACCACGAGGACACCCCACCGTAATTTTATTGGCATTCGTAGAATTTATTATTGTCCGTTGCAATATCAGTCTTATTTGAGGTGGATTGAATGAAGTAACCTATATGTTTCATTTTAGGCAAGCTGGTTTCATTCTCTTAGTGATATATATATATATATATATATATATATATATATATATATATATATATATATATATATATATATATATATATATATATATATATATATATATATATATATATATATATATATATATATATATATATATATATATATATATATATATATATATATTGAACGGATGTCTGTAAACAATAGTAATTGTAATTCATAACCGTTTAAAATGTACTTCGTAGCTAATATCTCCTCGTGGCTAAATGGTTAGAAGCTTTGGCTTGGCTTTTGAGTCAACCGGGTTTCGATCCCAGCTCCGGGGAGATACTGTCTAGCCACACTGATGAGTTCTGATAGAACGAAACAGATCTGTCTGTGGATGACTATAAATATATATATATATACATTTACTTGCATACATACATATATATATATATTAACGTCGACTAGGCAGCCCACTTTTGTGTTATAGAAATACTACTATTTGTCTTTATGTATTGGAGTCATTTTTCCTTTTTCCTGTCTGTTTCTTAATGTTAATAAAACATTTCAAACGTTTCATTTAGTTGACGATAACTTTTCTTCCAAACCTGAGCATAGGGTGGTTGCTATAACTACTATTTGATATCGTATAAGTAAATATTTACAGAAGTGATCCCATTATTCATTATGTTATAAATATATGCGACAATTATTCGTCCAATAATATATTTAAAATCGCCAGCCACTCACGAAACTTTCCCGAATGATCTCAATTGGCACGAAAAAAAAAATCACTTATATTCACTTGGAGAACATTTTAAAATAGTTCTACAGCAAATAAACACACACACACACACCCACACTCGAGGTGGGTTATAAATAAATTCCGTTTTTTAAAAGCAAATTGTAACCCTTATTTCAAACTTCCAATCTTTTAAACTGAATTTGAAATTACCTGATTAGAGAGTGCTTTCATTGTCCACCCATATTTTAGAAGTGAAGAAGTACGTATTAAAATTTACTCTGTAATCCCACGCCTCTAAAATAGAATAACTGAAAGTATATATTTGACATGCAACTTTGCGGGAGTTTTGAAATATCAAAAAACGCCTCAGAAACACCTAAAAAAATTTTAAGTGTTCATAGTAATTTTTTACCGCCAAGTCTGAAAATGGTTTTCAAAGTTTCTTTCAGGTGATACGTCACTGAGTGATGCAGGATGACCTGGAAGCTCATCAGAACTCGATCAAGATGATTGAAGTGAATTATTGTAATGTAATCCTCACAAAATTACTCGAGATATAACGTCTAACACATCTCAACACATAATCTGCCGCTACTTGGAATAAGGTTGGAAAAAATGAGCAAGCTGGCTTCTTCATTCACTTAGTGAGATTAATAAGGAAGATGGGAATTCTTAAAATCATTTAACTATGTGCAAATAAATCAGTTCTGGTTTGTAAAGAATGTTTAACTAGAAACTGTTGGTTAAATCATATTGTTATGGGAACATATCCTACCATACCCCAAAGATGGACTCGTCCAACCTACACATATTCGCCGAGCCTAGCTCGCTGGCTCGGAGGAGATAATTTCTCGTTTCTTACGAGACATTTGACAGACAGACAGACAGACAGGCTGCAAGCCGAGAACGGCTAGTACTTCTTTTGTATGACTTCCTTTTTTTCTGTTAATACAATAACGTTCACCTATCACTCGTTGTTTGAGCTGTTCTACCACCGGTCTTATCTGAAGACCACAACACATATATATTTAATATGGAAGATGATCCGACAATGTGGAGATAAATATTGAAAAACAAAGTAATCTAAGGTGAAGAATTTAATATAAAAGAAAGTCGACGTTTCGGGTTCAATAAACCATCATCAGGACTTAGAAAAGATGTTATGAAGTGTCGTTAGATCCCCGATAGATACTTAATGAAATACAAACAAAACAAAGGAGGAGATTATATATAACATTGGAATGAGGGTTAGAGTATTCGCCAATGGCTCGGGAGACCTGGGTTCAATCCCTAGTGGAGTCATACCAAAGACTCAAAAATGGTACTTGATGCCCCCTTGCTTAACACTGAGCATTATAAGGTACGTATCAAGAGTAAAGTGGAGCAATCCAGGGAAAGGAGTAGCGCCCTTCCCTACACCCTGGTGTAGTAGCTATCGAAAAGGGAGCCTTCAGTTCACTCTCGACTACAGTCGCCAGCTTTACTGATATGTATATATTTAAACGGGATTTGACATTAAATAACAAACAAGGGATGATATGGCATAAAACTCAACCAGCCAACCGACCTATATATATATATATATATATATATAAATATATACACCTCCACCATGGGGATTGAGCACTCTGGTGAAGGAATTTTCGGCTGCCGTTCGCATAATGCAAAGCTCTTCGAACGAATTGAGCACTCTGGTCCCCGGTAGGGTAGAAAATGTAAACAAACGAACGCTGCTGCTGCTGTTGCTACATAATACCTTATAATTTCCTAAGCAGACGTGGTACGCTTGTTGGCCGAGCGGTCTGATACTAAGTCTGACGTAAAGTTGGGCGGTTTTCGATCTCAGCTTCAAGCGTCCTACCTGTCTAGCCAAACTGAAGAGTTGTGATACAACGAAACAGTCTGTCTGTGGATGATAATATATATATATATATATATTGACATTTTATGAAAATAAAAAATACAATAATTATTAAACTGATGGTTCGAAAGTCACAAAAAATTGGGAAAATGTAAAGTTTTTTTTTGTGTACACACACGGTTGTAAATGTTTTAAAATCCTGAAATCTTTGGTCACAGCATGGAGTAAAATTGAATTTATTCTTAACAATATAAAAATAATCAAATAGTGTATATATGGGCAGCAGCTTTTCTTTAATCCATGTTCCTTTGCAAAAAAAAAAAAAAAAAGGGAGAAAGGACTATGTTAGACTTCATTCTTTTCTTTTCTTTTTTGTATTTTCCTTTTGTACGAAAAAGGGGACGTAACTCTGCGTCGATTGAATGTAGAACTTATATTCGGGGTTTTGGGTGCTTTTGTAAGTGTTTGTAGCCATTAGTAAGAATTTTTTTTTACGGAATTTAAACAAGTTTAATTCTTATTGTCGTAAGTCATATGGTGTGAATTGGCTTTTTACATATTTGTTTTAAACAAAATTAATGTGAGTCCCTGAAACATCAGTTGAGATTGTGAAAAGGTTCTAATGGAATTGTATTTGTCGGTGTGGCACCGATTAACAAGGTAATGTTTGAAAGGGGTGAAGTTCTAAGCGTTAAATACATTTAGGACTCCTAAGACAATTTTGTTTAGGGTTGGATTTTTTATCTTATAGTTAATACCGCTAGTAATTTTGAGTATTTTTACTGTTGGTCATGGATAATATGCAGCTGTTTTATAGAAGAATTTGAACTGTTTTGTGTTTGTTGAGATGATTTCTGATAAATAACAGGTAAGATGTCTAGATAGGGTAGTAGTATTAGTTTGTTGGATAAAAGAATTCATTGGTTGTTTTGGATGGATGAAGTATTTTTACAAGAGGCAAGTGAATTCATTTATGACATTTGTTTGGCTGGTAAGTTTTTTTTGTTGAAGCAGGTTGTTGTCTATTGCTAAATTAGAGTTCTTCAGTGTCAATTGGAGGTTATTGAAGAAAGGGAATTTATTCTTATCAAATTTGTAAGTGAATTTTAAGACAGAATTCCATTTAAAAGCAGACTTTAAATTGTTTATATCTTTTATGTTATTTGATAAAATAATTATCTTCAATGTTTTGGACATTTGGGTTTTTACAGCTTATCAAAAAACAAGTTTTCAACATGGGACATATAAAAGACTATCTTTATCAACATTATTGTTTTGTGAATAAATATTTCTATTAGGGTTGTAAAATGGTACTTGTATGGTATATAGTAATTTTTTAGGGGTTGTGGAGGTTAAGTTAACCATCATTAAGTTAGGGGAATATGGAGTACCTCTTTGTAACCATTACTCATAGGTCTACTTTGAATCGTAATAGTAGAACCTATTAGAGTCCCATCTATGATCCAAATACAAATAATTTCATCATTTACAATGCTTGAAACCTGTTAACTCTGTGCAAACGAATGGGCTCCGGCTCGTTTAAAAATGTTACCTACCAAGTATTTCCTTAAAAATCGTGTAGAAAGAGGATTTGGCATCAAATAACCAACAATAGTTGATATGCCATAAAACGCAACCAGCCATCTACCTAACAGTGTGTGAACAACTGACTGATGTTTAATTGAATTGTTAGTGATATATAGCAATACTTGAAACCATTTAACTTTGCTGACTAAACTGAATACTTTGAAATAGAACTGTTTTGAGATTTAAACTGTTTACTAATGCAAAATTGAATTGTTTGAAATAGAACTGTTTTGAGTCTTAAACTATGTACTTATGCCCCATTGAATTGTTTGAAATAGAACTGTTTTTACATTTAGCTGTGCGTAAACAAAAAACTTTATTTATTCTAAACTAAATTGTTTGAAATAAAACTGCTTATAGGTATAAAAAGGGATTTGGCATTAAATAACCTACAATGGTTGGTGTGCCATAAAACCCAACCAACCAACCATCAACCATCAGTCTGCAGTTTGTAGACTTTTATTTAACAAAGAATTCGACAGTTGTACTGTGAGTCGAAGCGGTTTTGTGCATGAAAATGACTTTTCAGTTGAATGCTACAGACTACTTAAGCAATGTCTGAAGTTTGACATTTAAGAATTCAGTGTCTTTAGAAGAGATCATTTTTAATGCGGAGGCGCCGGTGGTGTAATGGTTATCGTCGTAGGAAATTGACACGGCGACACGAGTTCAAATCCTGCACGAGACTGATAGCTTTTCATATAGCACTAATACCCTTGGGAAAGGTATAAATCCAATTATTCTCCCTCCAGCTATGGGTAAATAGTAGGACAGACTAGGTTCTTCAGCCTTGGTTAGGCAACTAGTCTAAGAGAAGGAAAACTCTGAATTCAAACCTGTTAAACACCGCTTAAAAATCGACCTTGTGTCATATTCTTTACTACTCCTAAGTGGTTGAACATAATAGCACGACCGCAGTTCGAACTCGCGTACTACGATTCCGCTGTCCATCGCTTTAACCATTGCACCACTGGAACACCCTAATATCATTTTTGACGTTGATTGGCCTCTTTGTAAACGATTCGTTTGCAAGGCTGAAATTTAATGTTATCTATCAGGTCATTATGATCTTCATGGTGAATTTTTGCGATTGTTTATCAGTTTCTGTGAATCAGGAGTCCCTTCCTATCCAGAAGTGCGGTATGCAGTCAAATGCTTTAAAATTAATCCATGTTTTTAAGTGCTTTTTATTTTACTTGACCTTATTTACTAACCCCTCCGCTCGGGCAGGATATGACACAAGGTCAATTTTTAAGCGGAGTTTAACAGGTTTGGATTCAGAGTTTTCCTTCTCCTAGATAGCTGCCTCACCAAGGCTGAAGAACCTAGTCTATCCTACTATTTACCCATAGCTGGAAGGAGAATAAATGGATTCCTACCTTTCCCAAGGGTATAAGTGCTATGTGAAATGCAATTAGCCTCGTCTAGGTTTTTGAACTCGTATCGTCGTGTCCATTTCCAACGACGATAACCATTACACCACAGGCACCTCCTTTTTATTTCATTTGACCTTTTGCGATAGTTTGCCTTTGCATCTGTAACTTTCACTTTTACATTGTTTTTGTTCTCGTAGCATTTTGTTACTTTGGCGCATTCTGTTAAAATTTCCTGCATTCGCTTATTATGTGGTTGTCTGCTTTCATCACTCTAATTACATAACCTGTGTTCTTATGGCGTTATTCTGGTTTGCCATTAAGAGCTATTAAGTAACTCTTTTTATGTGACCTTTTCGTAGCCATATCTATTTCACATCGAGTTGTAATTTCTTTAGATTTGTCGGCTGAAGTATCCTGGTTGTTGCTTTCTTCCTATTTTTATTTTTCGATTTTTTGATTATTCTTTTTCTGTTTGTCTCAGTGTTAATTACTCTCTTTTCTTTTTCTTTTTCTTTTTCTATTCTTCAAGACTCTGATTTGACTCATTTACCTAAATTTTGATGCTGAGGAGTCCTCTTACACCGTCTCTTATTTTAGCATATAGTCAGTCGACTTTATCCGGTGTAATGTCTTGAACGAGGATCATTAAATAAGTTTCCAGACTTTTTCCCTACAGGCACTTTTATTGATAGTACACGCATGAAACTCTAGTACCCTTTGAAGTAATCTCCTCCGGCTGCAATGCACTTTTTGCACCGTTCCAACAACTTCGGCAAGGCCTCATAGAAGTCCTCTGGTGTGAGTGAGTCAATGGCCTTCGTCACAGCCTCTTTCATCTCCTCAATTCTCTCATAACGACAACCTCTGAGATTAGGGAATAACCAAAGGTCACAGGGAGCAAAGTCTGGACTATAATGAGGCTGAGGAAATGTCTAGATGCCCATCTTGGTCAAATAGTCTGTGACAAGGATGGAGTTGTGGACTGGTGTATTCTCCTGGTGGAAATGCCACTGACCCGATTTGAAGAGTGCTGGCCTCTTCTTGCCGAATCTCTACCTGAACTCCCTTAAAACCTCAACATAGTAACCCTAACCCTAACCCTTTGGCCAATCAACTCTGGTGTATTGACTTCCTTACTCCCCCCACACCTCTCATCATCCCTCACAGACTTCGTGCCTTCCTTGAATCTCTTATGCCACTCAAAAACTCATGCTCGACTCATGCAAGATGGTCCAAAAGCAGTCTGAAGCATTCCATAGGTTTCTGTGGCATTTTTTCCAAGTTTAAAACGGAATTTTATTGCATATCGTTCTTCTAAAGTGTCCTCACGTCCAGATTGCATTTTTGAAATTCACCAGCTGTGACAATCAGGCTTTAGTAGGTTGTATTCGAATTCCTACTGTAACTGTTCCTTTGAAGCTTAAATCATAAAAATTGGTCAGTCATTTCATAAGATGTATAGCAATAACATACTGAATTTTCAAGAGTCTACGACAATCTGTACAAAAAAGTCTGGAAACCTATTGAATGCACCACGTACGTAGTGATTATTATTCTCATTTTCTGATCCATGCCCCTCTCTCTATCTCTCTAGAACTGTTTACGAAGGGTTCAGAGTATCTTACAAAAGCAACTGCTTAAGTATTAACTTCTTTGGTTAGGTTTTTCTAACAGAATTTGGGTTACAGTGGCCGTATCATCTCTTTCCGAATCTTTCATACAGCTAGTAACTTGTTGCCCAGTCGGCTGGGGCTGTCAAATACACTGACTGCATCTCTGCAGAGGGTTAAGACTCTTCCAACGAGTGTCCTGGATATGACATAAAACAATCAGATGGTGAAGAGTACTCCTTCATTGCCATCACTCCCAGGTCCACTTTGGCCCGGTGTGGAAGCACCAGATAGGGTCATCTCTATGGGTCAAATAGAACTAAACTGTAATCATGTTAAATTCAATTGTTTGAAATAGAACTGTTTTGACATTTAAACTACATACTTATGCTAAATTTTAATTGTTTGAAATATAATTGTTTTGACATTTAGATTGTGTACTTATGTTAAACTGAATTGTTTGAAATGGAACTGTTTTTATATGCTAAATTTAATTGTTTGAAATAGAACTGTTTTAACATTTAACTGAGGGTAACCACAACTATATTTATAATAAACTGAATTGTTTGAAATAGAACTGTTCGTATGTATAAAAATGGATTTGGTATTAAATAAACTACAATGATTGATATGCTATAAAACCAAACAAAATCAAACCAAAACAAACTAGTAACTGGTGGCTTTCACTGAAGACCAAGTGACAACAATTTTTTTCAGCTCTCCAAGAATGTTCTTTCAAACTAATCGTAGCAGTTCTGACGCATGGTCAGTCTCACTTTTTTTCCCACGGATTTTCACTTCTACTATCTTTTTCTTGGTTCATCAGGATTTTCCCCAGTGTTCTAGCTGTTATTGGTATCACTGATCTCTTCATGTTCCACAATTATTTGGTACTCTGGACAGATCCAGATCTAGTTTTCCACTTTCTTATTCTTTAACTCTGTGATCTACTGCAATGGCGAACTCTACAAGTTGACAATTCAAAAGATTAGGATTAGGTCTGGCCGGAGTTGAGTGATGCATTTTATCTAAAAATTCCAGAGAATATTATATGTATTGTTTGGAACACGCAAAAATGACTTTGGCTAGGGCATATATCACTTGTATGTTTAACCAAAGTTTTGTTGCTTGCACAATTCTCGAGAGATCCCTTTCCCGCCCAGTCGTAACTGCTCTTGTACTCCATCTGCACTTGTTTGTTGCATTTGCTTGTGTTGTTGACTATTTCTTCTCTCTCATCATTACCTTGACTTTTCTTATTTATTCTAACCTTAACATAATTCATTCTTATGGTATTATTCCTACTGCTGTAAATAGCGATTCAGTTTCTCTTTGGGATTTCCTCAACGTCGCCGTGTCCTGGCAATTTCGCTCTGTCCTGGCAATTCCGAGCACATTTTGTTTATCTTCTGAGATGAACATGGCGTTGTTTTTTCCCCCGCGTTTTCTTTCCTCTATTTATAAACACCTGCTTTCCTGTTTATTCTTGTGATATTTCTATTGTTTCTTTTTACCGTTTTTTGTACATTCTTCATGTTCTTGAATTGCTGCTATCGACTCAAACCAAAGCTGAAAGCTAGAATTTGAGGTGATATAATAGTATTTTCTGATAAAATGTGCGCTTCGGCTTTCATTGGGAAGAGATCCAAATGAAAGATAAGGAACTCCTCTTGAAATGTCAAAGGGTGAAGAAGACATATCAAAGGAACCGAACCACTTCAACGCAAGATGGCTCCATGTACTCAGTATATAAAACATCTGATTCTCTGCAGTAGCAGGAATGGTATTTCCGGAGCTTATTGATTTGGTTTGGCTTCGTTTTATGGCATATAAACTATTGTAGATTATTTAATGATAAATCCTTTGTATACATATATATTAGATATTTAAGATTTGGGTTGTTTGGGTTTATAGCATATCAACCATTGTAGGTTATTTAATATAAAAATCCTCTTTATACATTTGTATTAAATATAACTAATTTCGTTGGGTTAGGTTTTATGGCATATCAACCATTGTAGGTTATTTAATGCCAAATCCTTTTTATACATATACTAGATATATGATTTCTAAACACATTTTGTGGATAACATTTTAAAACAATCGTAAGCTCATTTTTTTGGCACGCAGCGAAATAGTTTCACTTTATTTCAAACATAAGTATTTAGCATAAGTATTTTATTTAAATACAGTCGTTTGTTTAAATATAATTTTTGTTTGCAAACAGCTGAATATAAAACAGTTCTATTTCAAACAATTCAATTTATGATAAGAACAGTTTAAATGTCAACAGTTCAATTTCAAACAATTCAGTTTAGCATGTCAACAAAGTTAAATGGTTCAAATTATTGCTACGTATCACAAACAGTTCCATTAAAAAAGGTCATTTGTTTACACAGAGTTAAATGTAAAACAGTTCTATTTCAAACAATTCATTTAACATAAATGTCAAATTTCTATTTGACCCATACATAGGACCCTATCAGGTGGTGCCACTCCGGGGCAGAGTAGACCGGGGAGCGATGGCAATGAAGGGGTACTCCACATTCCCCAAAGCTCCAGCATTACTGAGGCCTTATCATCAGATTGTTTAGTGTCATATTTTGGACACTCATTAGGAGAGTTTTACCCCTGCGGAAATGCAGTCTGTATTCTACAGTCCCAGCCGACTCTACCGTCAGTCATTTGTAAATGTAAAAACAGTTCTAATTCAAAATATTCAGTTTAGCATAAATACAGTTTTTTGTTCACACACGGTTAAACGTAAAAACAGTTCTATTTCAAACAACTCCGTTTAGCATAAGTACATAGTTTAGTTCTATTTAAAAACAGTTCGATCTCAAACAATTCAGTTTAGCATAAGTACACAGTCTAGTTTTTTTTACCCATATATGTGACCCTATCAAGTGCTACCATTCCGGGCCAGAGTTGACCTGGGAGTAATGCCAATGAAGGAATACTCCGCATTCCTTTAAGTTCCAGTATCAGGTTGTTTAGTGTCATATCGTTTAGGGGAGTCTTACCCCTCTGATGAGATGTAGTGGTATATTCTGCAGTCCCAGCCGACTGGGTCAAGAGTTTAATAAGGACACCTAACAAACAAACTTACGTGATGGTCAAAAATGAATTTTGAGCCTGTTGTTTTTTGAATGATTGATTAGTCATTTCAGAAAAACAGAATCACGCAGGAATCTGACCCCCAGGTCCAAAAGCACATCTAATATAAATCCTTTCTTATCGAATATGTTATGCATCTGAGGAAGGCTGAAGAACGTATCGGCAAAGATAAAAATATTCGTGCAAGCAACTTGCAGAATAATCTTGACAACTGACATCCTCATCCCGTGCATAGTCAAAATGGCGGTAAGTGAAATGCACACTCAATCTATGTAGATACACAAACCTTTCATTACCCAATCGGCTGGGGCTGCAGAATACACTAACTGCACCTCTGCAGAGGGTTAAGCCCCACCCCAACGAATATCCTGATATGACACTAAACCACATGATGGTGAGTTTCCACTGTTGCTGGAGCTTTAGGGAATGCGGAACACACCATCGCTGCCATTGCTCCCAGATCCACTCTGGCCCGAAATGGTAGCACCTGATAGGGCCCTATCAATGGATTAAATAGAACTAACGGCATACTTATTCTAAACTGAATTAGCTGAATTAGAACTGTTTGACTAAACTGAATAGCTGGAAATAGAAACGTTTTTCACAATTAAACTGTACTTACATTTAAACTGCATGTTTATGCTAAACTGAATTGTTTAAAATGGAACTGTTTTTGACATTGAAACTGTACTTACACTAAACTGAATTGTTTAGTATAGAACTGTTTTGACATTTAACTGTGTGTAAACAAAATCTGTACTTTATACTAAACTGATTTGTTTAAATTAGAACTGTTTGACTGAACGGAATAGCTTGAAATAGAAATGTTTTTCACAATTAAACTGTGTACTCATGCTAAACTGAGTTGTATGTATTAGAACTGACTATTTGCATAAAAATAGATTTGGCGTTAAATAACCTAGAAAGGTTGATTTGCCATAAATCCAACCAACCAACCTTTCATTTCAGACAGTTTTATTAATTGCAAATGTAACCAGAAAACGTTTTGGTATTTAGCCGAGTTTGAACACAAAAATAAGTTTTCGATCGAACATTTTAACTTTAAATTAATAATAATTCAAATAGTTTCATAAGAATATGAAAGTATATGCATTGGTTTGTAGTCACTCACTTATATCGAAAAGTATGCTCTGTTAAATGTTAGTAACGAAGACTTTAATGTACGGTCTGTTTAATACGCCCTTTATCTAATGTATGGATATATGAATTCAAGTCCAGCTGAAAGTAATGGTTGGCGAGCGTTATCCATTGTTTTCAAAGCCAGTGCCTAACAATATCATTCTTTATCTGCAATGAGTTGTGCGAGTATATCATCCCTTAATGTGCCACCATGTTTGCAAAGAGCGCGATGATTACTTTGCTTTAAGCGACAGTTTTTCTTCATACAGTCAGTTAACGTTTAGGATACGAGATAGGCATTTATTTTCGAGGTAAATAATTTATGCAACGCAGAAATTTTCACTGGTAAAAAGTGGAAACTGAAGTATAGCTGTTTTTATTTTATGCAACTTATTTCTATTTAGCCAACGCGCTACAAGAGTAAGTAATTTGAAAATATAATTGCCATTCTTAAATGGAAAACCAAACGTTAGTTGGAAAGGATTTTACCTGTTTGGAATTAAAAAAAAATGTTAATAAACTAACCTTGGCTTGTCTCCTTGTTGTTCTTTATTCTTTGTAAGATTTTTTTATGTTGCTCGTTGTGTTTTTTTTTTTTTTTACATTTCTTGTTGATGGATTAACATACAATACAACAGAGAGACGCGGCAGCCATTTTGACTAAACTAAAGACCCAGCAAAGTTTCATTATAAAATAATAGAGAGAAATGGATGTTGGCAACAGAAAAATCATCCGAAATACCACACACACACACACACATATATATATACGTACACATGCACGCATGAATGCAGAGTAATAAAATCGAACACGCTTTTCTTGGTAGATGTTGAAAATGCCTAAAATGATGTATTCGTTAAATGATACATATTTTCTTAGAATTTTTTTTTTTTTTTGTGATAAATATAAAAAAAAATAGACAATAGAAAGTTATAAGAGAGAGAGAGAGAGAGAGAGAGAGAGAGAGAGAGAGAGAGAGAGAGAGAGAGTAAGTTAATAATGTTTCGGTCGATATATACTTTAGCTTTCTTCAGTAAAAGAAAAGATTCTTCTTTCGAAATGAAGACAAAATCAGTCCGAATACAAAGCACCCGGTTTATTTCAAATATTGACCACAGTGGTAAAATTTGCACCTACTTTGTCGATCTTAGCAATGATGTGGTTTGGGTTGTCTCGATTCTTCTGATTTCCAATTCATACAGTCTTTTTTTCACAAGTCTTTGGGGATTGTTCTACGCAAACCAACTACTATTGGTACCATCGTCACCCTCATGTTCCACAGTTTTTTCTTTAGTTCATTGGCAAGATGATTTGATCTAGTTTAGTTTTATGGTAAGTCAACCATTGTAGGTTAAATGCCAAACCCATTTTTATACATATAATCAGTTCTATTTCAAACAATAAAATTTTGTATAAGTATAGTTTTTTGTTTACACACAGTTAAATGTCAGAATAGTTTTACAAGGCCCATTGAATAAGTTTGCTGACTTTTTTCGTATTGGCACTTTTATTGATAGTACACACATGAAACTCTAGTCCCCTTCGAAGTAATCTCCTCCGGCTGTAATGCACTTATTGTACCGTTCCAACAACTTCTGGAAGGCCCCATTGGAAGTCCTCTTATGTGAGCGTGTCAATGACCTTCGTCACAGCCTCTTTCATCTTCTCAAATGTCTCATAATGACAGCCTCTAAGGTTTTCCTTGAGCTTAGGGAATAAGCAAAAGTCACAAGGAGAAAAGTCTGGACTATTGGTAGGTTGAGGATGCCACTGAGCCGATTTGAAGAGTGCTGGCCTCTTCCGACGGAATCTCTTCCTGAACTCCCTTAAAACCTCAACATAGTATTCCTTGTTGACTGTCAGTCCAGTAGGAACCCAGTGCATGTAGATCATGCCAGTGTTGTCAAAAAAAGGGACCATGAAAAGTTTGTGGGTGGATTTGCTCTGTCTGGCCTTCTTGGGTCTGGGAGAGCCGGCATGCTTCCACAGGGAACTCTGTCTCTTGGTTTCTGGGTCATAGCAGTAGATACAGCTTTTATCGCAGGTCACCAGAGCATAAAGAACTGCGGGATCTGAATTGATCAGCTCGACCATCTCCCTGCTGGCGTGACAATGTGTTGTATTCTTACTGACGCAATGATAAAGACAGACGCAATGACAAAGACGCAGGAGAGGACTTTTTTATAACAAAATATTTTACCTCTCACTTTATTGCAAGGGTTCGAAAAGGGTTACTCAAGGTTTGCTTGTGAGAGGGAGATGGAGATCGAACATAACTGCAATATTTTGACCTCCACTCTTTTGGCCGTCACGTTGTGTCTTTCTCGTTCTCCAGAGATGCTCAACCGGAGGCCCAGGGGCTCACTCTGATGGCTTTCTTTACTGCATCTTACCAGCATCTTCTCTGGTCCCCAAACTCCATCGGGGTTCCCGAGGGCCCCCTCGGCCGGGTGTGGCTTTCCCTACCACATCTCGTCTATAACTCCGTCTCCAACTTTACTGCAACTGCCAACTCACTTGACTTCTGTCTTGACTGAGCTATATTATAGTTCAACGCCCACTTGATCGCCCACTCGATCTTTGAAATCGCATGTTTAATCGTCATCAAGCGGAAACAACTGTCATGCCGTTCAGAGGTCACTCTCTTCCGGTGCGTCAGTCTATGAGAGTATCATGGGATTTTTTAGCTCGTCCCATTTCATCAGCCAATTTCCGCCCACGCGATTTCCTCTCATAACTGCCATTAGAATGTGTCACCTCCTTCCGGTGCATCACCTTGGAATGGCATTTTTGGCAGGGTCAAAAGGTCAGAATATAACAAGTGTCTTTCTTTCTGATCTTCTCTGAGCACCCTTGGGACAAACTTCGCGCAAATCTTCCGCATCTTCAGTTCCTCGCGAATAATTGTGTGTACAGCTTCCACACTGACATCAAACTGTGCACTTACTGTCTCTATAGACACACGACGGTCCTTATCCATGAAATTCTTTATTTTGCCAATCAACTCTGGTGTTCTGTCTTCCTTACTCCTCCCACACCTCTCATCATCCCTCACAGACTCCCTGCCTTCCTTGAATCTCTTATGCCATTCAAAAACTGATGCTCGGTTCATGCAAGATGCTCCAAAACAAGTCTGAAGCATTCCATACGTTTCTCTGGCCTTTTTTCCAAGTTTAAAACACAATTGTATTGCATATCGTTCTTCTAAAGTCCAGATTGCATTTTTGAAATTCATCAGCTGTGACAATCAGGCTTTAATAGGGTGTATTCGAATTCCTGCGGTAGCTGTTCATTCAAACCTAAAATCATAAAAATTGGTCCGTCGTCTCATAAGATGTATAGCAATAGCATACTGAATTTTCAACAGTCTACAACAATTTTAAATGCTAGTACAAAAAAGTCTAGAAACTTATTGAAGGCACCTCGTATTTCAAACAATTTAGTTTAGCAAAAGTACACAGTTTAAATGTCAAAAACAGTTCTATTTCAAACGATTCAGTTTAACATAAGTACACAGTTTACTAGAACCCCACAATCAGATTGTTTAGTGTCATATCCAAGATATTCATTGTGGTGAAGTATTATCCCACTGCAGAGAAGCAGTTGGTGTATTCTGCACCACCAGCCGACAAAGCAATATATAAAGTACAATATAAAAACAGTTCTATTTCAAACAATTTAGTTTAGCATAAGCATACAGTTTAGATATCAAAACTGTTCTATTTCAAGCAATTCAGTTTAACATAAGTACACAATTTAGTTCAATTTGACTCATAGATAAAACCCTATCTGCTACTACCACTCCGGGCCAGAGTGGACTTGGGAGCGATGGCAATGGAGAGGTACTCCGCATTCCCCAAAGCTCCAGAATTACTGGAGCCTAACCATCAGATTACTTTGTGTCATATTAGGATACTCGTTGGAGAAGTCTTACTATTTTTGAAGATTAGCGGTCAGCCGATTGGGTAACTAATCTTTTTGCTTTATTTAATTTTACAATGTGGTGTACTGGAAGGGCAAAATTTGCTAGAAGGTTAGTTCTTTTTTACTTGTTAAAGAACACTAGGTTTGGTCTTCTGATCTGGATAAGGTTATCTGTTTTATTTCAAAATTTCAGAGAATTTTAAGAGTCTTGTTCAATAGGACGGACTCTGGTTGGTGCATATACCATTTTATAGAATAGTCAAATTTTAATCTCTTGCATAATTCCCAGTGGATCAACTTCCTCATCCAATCTTGTCTTGTCTTGTTCTCATTTTTTTTTAACGAATTTGCTGTATTCGCTTATTATTTGATTAACATTTTAATCTCTGTCTCCACATGACTTACGAGTTGCATACGATAAGTTTCCAGACTTTTTTTCGAATGAACATTTAAAGTTGTCGTAGACTCTTGAGAATTCACTATGTTATTGCTATACATCTTATGAGATGACTGACCAATGTTTATAATTTTAGGTTCAAATGAACAGCTACGGCAGGAATTAGAATACACCCTACTAAAGCCTGATTGTCACAGCTGGTGAATTTCAAAAATGCAATCTGACTCTTTAGAAGAATGATATGTAATAAAATTCTGTTTTAAACCTGGAACAAACGCCAGAGAAACGTATGGAATGCTTCAGACTGCTTTTCGACCATCTTGCATAAGTCGAGCATGAGTTTTTGAGTGGCATAAGAGATTCAAGGAAGGCACGGAGTCTGTGAGGGATAATGAGAGGTGTGGGAGGAGTAAGAAAGTCAATACACCAGAGTTGATTGGCCAAAGGTTAGGGTTAGGGTTACTATGTTGAGGTTTTAAGGGAGTTCAGGAAGAGATTCCGTCGGAAAAGGCCACCACTCTTCAAATCGGGTCCGTGGCATTTCCACCAGGACAATGCACCAGTCCACAACTCCATTCTTGTCACAGACTATTTGACCAAGATGGGCATCAAGACATTTCCTCAGCCTCCCTATAGTTCAGACTTTGATCCCTGTGACTTTTGCTTATTCCTTAAGCTCACAGGCTGTCGTTATGAGACAATTGAGATGAAAGAGGCTGTGACGAAGGTCATTGACACACTAACACAAGAGGACTTCTATGGGGCCTTCCAGAAGTTGTTGGAACGGTACAAGAAGTGCATTGCAGCCGGAGGAGATTACTTTGAAGCGGACTAGAGTTTCATGTGTGTACTATCAATAAAAGTATCCATACGAAAAAAGTCTGGAAACTTATCATATGCACCTCGTACCCTTAATATTTCCCAGTATGTTTTCAATTTTTGCTAAGACATAATTAGTCCTGATGGCATTTTGAGCTGCTATTAGAAGAAATTCAGATTCGCTCCTGAGGTTTTCCTTTCTTAACCATGTTCAGGCCTGCTCTGTGCAATCTCGGCAGTTTGTCCCTTGAAGTATCCATTCATTTATTTTTCTTCCCATTTTTGTTTTCTAGTTTTTGCTTTTCTGTTTATCTTTTTATTGCCATTGCTGTTTCTGGTTGCTGTAATTGGTTCTTTTTAACGTTTCCTTGGCTTCTATCGATGCATATACTTGATATTATTGTCTGTTTATGTCTTCTCTCTGGTTCAGGGCTTTGTGAATAGTCATCAATTTCCTTGTCCCTTGGTCAATTTGTCTAAGTTCCTCTCTAGTTCAATTTAAGAATGGTTCTGAGTATCTTACAAGGCGACTGCCCAGTTTTTTTATTCCTTCAATAAGATTTCTGTCATAGCCCTTCTGTGATACTGAATCCTGGAGGGAGCTAATCATATTTACCAACCCCTCCGCTCGGACAGGATATGACACAAGGTCAATTTTTAAGCTGAGCTTAACAGGTTTGAATTCACAGTTTTCCTGCTCCTAGACTAGTTGCCTCACCAAGGCTGAAGAACCTAGTCTGCCCTACTATTTACCCATAGCTGGAGGGAGAATAATTGGATTCATACATTTCCCAAGGATATTAGTGCTATGTGAAATACAATCAGTCTCGTCCAGGTTTTGAACTCGTGTCGCCGTGTCCATTCTCTACGACGATAACCATTACACCACGGGCACCTCCTGAAGGGAGCTAATCAAGGAATTGAAAATATGCGGAGCAAGTGGAAAGGGTAGGGTTGAACTATTTTTGAAAATCCAAGTTACTGAACAAAGAAAATATTTTGGAAATCGAAAAGATTAAATGACTTAAACAGCTGGGGCTCGGGCGAAAAGTTCATCTAGATTGTCTCTGAGATTGTCAGAGAGGAACTGATTTGTTTGCATTAGAAAATTCCTTGGGTGGAAAATATAAGAAAATCTTAGTCGCCTGATATTTTCTGGATGAGGAAAATACCTAGAAATCAAAATATGTAAAATGACTTAGCAGACGGTAGGGGTGATCAAGATTGTCTCTGAAGTTATTAGAGAGGGGCTAGGTTGTTTGCATTAGAAAAATGTTTGAGGTGGATCATTTGAGAGGAAAATACAGGTTGCTTGATAAGCTGGGAACATTCTCTTCCCGACGTATGTTTTTAAAATCAGATATGTCACAAAAGAGAGTTGTCTGTCTTGGAAAATGATGACTAGGTTGAATATAGAAAGATGGAGGAATAAGGGATCGCTAAGACCCAGCTGGAACCAAGTGTGAGTGAGAAATACAAATCAAAGTCGATTAGATTTGGGAGAGTTGATCCAGC
Organism: Sepioteuthis lessoniana; assembly: GCA_963585895.1. Taxonomy (NCBI): domain Eukaryota; kingdom Metazoa; phylum Mollusca; class Cephalopoda; order Myopsida; family Loliginidae; genus Sepioteuthis; species Sepioteuthis lessoniana. The sequence continues at coordinate 16,312,435 of OY757920.1, read as the reverse complement.
TCTCAAACTACGAAAGAGACAGGATAATTCCTCAGATTTAGAAAAACATTCATCAAAGAAAACTGGAATCATGAAAAATCAGCTCTGAGGATGAAAAGATAAATGAGCTGAAGACTGAACAGGAGATTTTGACATCTCGCAAGTCGATTTACCACCGTTGTTGGAATCCACATCGCTTTGCAAGACCTCCTGAATCTGAGACCTTGTGCCAGCCTCCGAGCTCTAAAGAGTTTATTACGAGACCATTAAGAACTGGGTTTTGACATTTCACACGTCGATTCACCGCCATTGTTGGATTTCACATCGCTTTGCCGGACTACCTGAACCTGAGACCGTGTAGCAAGCTCCGAATACGAAAGGCTTGACTCACTACTTGACCGTTTACAAGTGTGTTGCAGTTTCCAGTGTATTTCGAGTAAGACCGCAATGAGAAGGGTTTAAACGGCTATATACAATAAATGATATAAGCAAAAAAACTTGTTACATTTGTAATCCATTGTTGACTTTGTGTTTCGTGTTAGTAGAATTATTTTGATGTAACCACCGGTTGTAGACCAGTTCATCACTTCAGTGACTTCATCCACCGACTTTTTAGTCTCTTGTGATTAAAAACTCAATGTGGTAGATGGTCGTTAAAAACACTGACGCAATCAAGCCACGCTGAATTGTACCTAACAACAGCAGAGAGCAGCGCTTAGTATTTGGTTGCCTATTGACCAGGATCGACCTAGGAAGGTTACACTTTGTTTCGAAAACTTTTCATATTCTCTTGAAGATTTTTTTCCTAGTTTTTTTTTTCTTTCTATTTGCTGGTGTTCGTTTTTAATATTATCAAGTACTTCTAATTTTTCTTCTCTATATTGTTATAATTCCCGAAGTATTATAACACCACCGTTAGCTGATGGTCTGTCACTATAGTCTGAGTAACTGCAAGTTTCCTTAAGTCTCCAGGACTCTTCTCAGTATTTTGGCTGATCTCAATAACGCCGTAGTTTGGATATCATTATTATTATTATCATTATTATTATTATTATTATTATTATTATTATTCCAAGAGAGTTTTTCACATCAGTTTTAGCTGATGGTCTTTCAATGAAGTTTGAGTGACAGCAAGTGTCTTCAGGTCTCCTGGACTTCTATTTATTCTGGCTAATATCTAAAATTTTGAGAACTGCAAGTCTCCTTAAGTCCCCACGACTCTTCTCAGTATTCTGACCGATCTCAATAATGCAGTAGTTTAGATGATCACCAAGCCTTTGATGATGGTATCACCCATCATCTGTACGTTCCACGGCTTTCTCTCTATTTTTTGGCAAAGTCTAGGTATTTTGTTTACTTTTATTTTCATTCTGTGGTCTGCCGGTTCTCGTTTTTTTATTTGTTAACTATCACTAAGTCTGGTCTTCTGGCCGGAATTACATGATCTGTTTGGGTTTCAAAATCCCAGAGAATTTTATCCGTCTCATTCTTCAGGACGAATCCTTATAATTATTATTATTATTATAATTATTATTAAAGATCGATGTTTGATTGTGGTTGTTGGACGAGACACTACATCCTCACTATTAACGGGGGCGATCCCATAATTGATTCAAACGAGAACTTTTGTTTATTATATTTCCATTCGAGAACGACTGGTTCTATAATAATAGTCTTTTGAGAGTTATTCACACCAACGCCAGCTAATGTTTTTCCACTGGAGTCTGAGTTAAAGCAGGTCTCCTCACGTCACCAGGACTCTTCTTCGTATCAAGCCGATCTCAACAATGCTGTTTTATTTATTATTTACTCCTTTACAGTTTTTCACCTCAGTGTTAGCTGATAGTTTTTCACTGGAGTTTGAGTGACAGCAAGTCTCCTCAAGTCTCCAGGATTCTTCTCAGTATTCTGGCCGTTCTCAGTAATGCTGTCATTTGGATAGTCTCTACTCCTCCGCCAACTTCCAAGTCCTCCTGGCCTTTTAATAATCGTTTAGTTATTGTGTCAAAAGCACCAATCACAATTGGTACAATCGTCACTTTCATGTTCCACAGCTTTTTCAATTCTCTAGCAAGGTCGAGGTACTTATCCTTCTTTTGACATTCTTTCAGTTTTATTCTGTGGTCAGTTGGGACAGCAAAGTAACAATTTTGCAAATTCTCTTTTTTTGTTAATTGTTATAAGGTCTAGTCTTCTGATCGAGTTTAGGTGATCCATGTCAAAGTCCCATTATTATTATTATTACTCATTAGAGTTTTTCACATCAGCGTAAGCTGATGGTTTTCACTGGAGATTGAGTGACAGCAAGTCTCCTCAAGTCTCCAGGACTCTTCTCAGTATTCTGGCAGTTTTCAGTAATGCTGTTGTTTGGATGGTCTCCACTCGGCCTCCAACTTCTAAATCTTCCAGGCCCTTTAATAATCCTTTAGTTACCGTGCCAAAAACACCAATCACAATTGGTATAATTGTCACCTTCATGTTCCATAGTTTTTGCAATTCTCTAGTTATAATAATAATAATAATGATAATGATTATTATTATTTACTCCTTTAGAGTTTTTCACATCAGTGTTAACTGATGGTTTTTCACTGAAGTTCGAGTGACAGCAAGTCTTCTCAAGTCTCAAGGACTCTTCTCAGTATTCTGGCCGTTTTTAGCAATGCTGTCGTTTGGATAGTCTCTGTCCGTCCGCTTATTTCCAAGTCTTCCAGGCCTTTTAATAATCCTTTAGTTATTGTGCCTAACGCACCGATCACAATTGTCACAATCGTTACTTTCATGTTCCACAGCTTTTTAAATTCTCTAGCAAGGTCGAGGTACTTATCCTTCTTTTCACTTTCCCTCAGATTTATTGTGTGGTCCGCCGGGACAGCAAAGTCGATAATTTTACAAATTTTCTTTTTTTTTGTTGATTATTATGAGGTCTGTTCTTCTGGCCAGGATTAGGTGATCCGTTTGTATGTTAAAGATCCTTAGGAGTTTATGTGTGGCATTTTCTAGGATAGGTGCTGGGTTGTGCATATACAATTTGTTTGTATGGTCGAATTGAAATTTCCTGCACATTTCCCAGTGGACCAACTTGCCGACCCAGTCGTGTCTCGCCTTATACTCTCTCTGTGCTAATTTGCTGAATTCGCTTATTATGTGATTGATCATTTCGTCTCTGTCACTGCTATTATTATTATTATTATTATTATTATTATTATTATTATTATTATTATAAACAAGTTCCTAATTTTTGGAAAATTATTATATCCTTACGCTATTTTTCAAAGAACAAATTAAGCTAATGATTCTATAAAAAATAAAACGTACAGCAAACCTTTACATTTTCAAATACACTTGGGACATCTTTTCTAAGAAGAGTAATTTTAAAGATGTTTTATGGTGAGCTTTTGTCAATCAAAATTATGAAAATGATGTTCATATGAAACTTAGTCACTTTTCCAATTTGCGTTTTTACTGACGAATTTAGCCCAGCAAGTTTAGCCTCATAGTACAATCAACGTTGCAGTAGAAGATAGATTTTATTGGATGTTATTGGACGATTTTACCTGCTCATACAATAGCAAATTGATAAAATTAATAAAACAGTTTTCCTTTGTCAAGCTAATTTGTTCTATAGACGGCCATTTTTAAAAAAAATCGATCTGCTACTTTTGTGATTTTGTAAATTTGCTGGACATGCACACAAAGAGCGAAGCAGTTATTTGCTATCGTGATAGTCTGGATCTTCTGTTTTGCCCTCGCTGATCAATTTGGTTTGGTTTGTTTTCTTTGTTTAATGGCATATTAACCTTTGAAGGTTATTTAAAGCCAAAAGCCATTCTCCCCTAGAAGAACAGTAGTGGTACTATTTAACCCATAGCTGGGAGGATAAGGGGGTTCATACCTTTCCCAAGGGTATTTGTCCGAAAGTGAACGTAATAGCGCGACTGGAGTACGAACTCGCGTACTACGATTCCGCAGTCGATCGCTTTAACCATTACACCACGAGCCCCCCCCCCCGCTGAACAATTTGGTAAACTTAGACAGACTTGCAGAAAATAGAACTATGAAATAAAAAATTAGATAAAATAATGCCATCTTTTGTTAAATGACATATCAACCTTCGTGGGCTGTCTAAGACCAAAGCCATCCTTGTAGAAGAACAACAAGGATACTTTTTAACCCATAGCTTGGGACGGATAAGGGGGTTCATGTCTTCCCTTGGATATAAGTCCGAAAGTGAAACTAATGACGCGACTGGAATTCGAACTCTCTTATTATTATGTCACAGACCGGCACATTAGCCACTACACCACAGGGACTCTACCGGCTTATTTTCATTAACAAAATTATTTATGAATGAACAACGAAACAACATATGTCTTCTATTTATGAAACTATATTGATTAAAAATTACACGTACTATATCGGTAAGATCTTCTACTCGACCATTAGATAAGACGTTATCACTATCAGCAAAATATACCGATTATAGAATATGTCAGGATTTCATAATTTTAGTATTAATGTGCACATATGTATATCATATAGTTTCTCTCATGAAATGAAAACTTATCTGGGAAAGGCAAAAAGTAATATTAAAATGAGAAAAACCTTATATTTTTCATGGAATGGGGAGTGTCCGTCAAAATAGTGAGAAGAAATAAGAGGCTAAGAGAGAGAGAGAGAGAGAGAGAGAGAGAGAGAGAGAGAGAGAGAGAGGGAGACAAGGATATATATATATATATATATATATATATATACATATATATATATATACATTCATATATATATATATATACATTCATATACATTCATATATATATATATATATACACATTCATATACATTCATATATATATATATATATATATATATATATATATATATATATATATATGAGAAAAAATAAGTGGAGAACGAAATATCATTTTCGAATCCGTTGTCAGTATTTTGGTTTATCTAATTTTTTAACTTAATTTTTTCTCATCTGCCATTTCTCCATATATATATATATATATATATATATATATATATATATATATATATATATATATATATATATATGTGCGTGTGTGTGCGTGTGCGTAAACATATATATATATATGTACGCACACACACACACACATATATATAAAGATATATATATATATATATATATATATATATATATATATGTACGCACACACACACACACCCACACACACACATATATATATATATATATATATATATATATATATATATATATATATATAAGTGTGAAGATGGAGAATAAGTCAAACATTTAGATATATGGTGACAGGATCATAAGAAAAGAGAAAGAGAAGAAAAAGAAATGAAAATTATTTGAAGGAAAAAGGAGAATAAAAAAAAGAAAGAAGAAAGACAGGAAAAAGAAAGAAAAACTGGAGAATAATCAAGTGAAGAAGAATACGGACGAAATGGGAAAGAAGTTCCGTCGACACAAATAAAGTAAATTTAAAGCTACAAAATAGATATATTGTCAAATAAATCCCCCCCGCCCCGCTCCGCCGCCCAAGAAATGGATCGAAGAAAGTGGCCAAAGCTAATAAAAGTCTAGAAAAACTACACGGTCGAGAAAAGAAAAGAAAAGAAAAAGAAAAAGAAAATATCTAGAAATACCAAAAAAGAAAAACACAAAAAAAAAAAGATAAAGAGGAAGGTAAACAATAAAAAGAAAGAAAGAAAGAAAGAAAGAAAGAAAGAATTTGAATAAAGAAAAAAGTGGAGAAGAGAAAAGAAGAACAATAAATTATAAGCTCGAAGAAAGGGAGGACAACACACACACACACACACACACACACACACACACACACACACACACACACGTACGTATTACACAAGTAGATTGACTCGAAATCCATGGTTGCCAAAGAGAAATACACACGTTGTTAGCAGCAGCAGATAGATGCGAAAACCCTTTTTCTACAAGCCCGCCACCCACGGGAAACTTCACTCACATCGCAAACACCATCACCTCCGCCTTCGACACGCATCAAACCAATAGCACCAAACATTGTCGTTACTGCTTGTCAGTTCGATTTCAATATAGCTTCTATTACTACTTTTACGAGTCCCGGTTCCATCTCACCAGCACAGTCGCTAGTAGTGGCACTACTTTCAATAAGTATTAACTAAGTTACTATTTACTACAACAACCAACGAGAAAATCTACGGTCGGACATACACTGTCACCTGTGTGTATGCTCAGTTCCTTGTTCTGGTACACCTGCTGTTGCTGTTGTTGTTGTTGCTGCTGCTGCTGCTACTGTCTTTTCCAGGTAAGTTGCCTGCCAATATTTTCTTTCAACAACACTTAGTTTATCAGCGGAGAGATTTTAATTCAAGTTAAAATCAATAAGCGGAGATAAACGTTGCAACATTCTTTTTTGGTATTTTTGTTACACGTTCTTGCAAGTTGCTTTATAAGAAAAAATTTTTTGTAATCATTAGAACATTACTCAAGCTTGTTGGTCTTCTTGGTAATATTTACACAACTTCGGATTAATTCACGAAAATCAATGTGTTTTGGTGTCGTGTGTGTGTGTGTGTGTGTGTGTGCGTGTGCGCGCATGCGCGTGTGTGTACATGTGTGTGTTCATATAACACTGAGTTACTGGTTTTTAATTAGATCAACATATTGCCCAAGTTTCTTTCTCGAGAAAATGTAACATATAAGAAGCTGAAAGATGACAGAATAAAAATTCAGATCTTATTTACAATTTTATCAATGATTCAAATTTCACAGTCATCCTGTTTATCATGATTTCAGCTTAGAATTCACACATTCTTAAATACCTTTTTATTTCAGATTTTACAATAAAAAGAAAAATCATGCCTTTCTTTAAAGTACTTCAAAAACTTAGGAAGGTAATAGTTGATTGACGAATTTTGGTAAAATTAATTCAAGAATTTTATTGAACTATACAAATACACGCACGCATGCACACTCACTCACACACATACACACAACCACACACACACATATACACATACACATGCATGCACAAATTGGCACCACACACACTTATACGGCAAATATTCTACTACGCCACGAAGGCATCGAGTCAGTCAGTTATCTGTATAACTTCATATCCTTATAAACACATGTAGTTTCAGTTTCAGTTTCAGTTTCATTTTCTCGTATCAACACGTGTATGTACATATAATTACTGTTTTTGCTAAACTTTATCTCTTTTTACCCTTTAAATTTATTTTATCTTTGTTATTGAAATAGAAATTGAGCCAAAATACTCAATAAGTCCACTTATTTCCTTCCATCTTTTCAGCTTCAATTTTTTTATAAGACTTTCTTTCTTTCTTTCTTTCTTTCTTTCTTTCTTTCTTTCTTTCTTTCTTTCTTTCTTTCTTTTCCAAATGTTGACCCTTTCGAGTTCTCTCATTCATCATTCTTATTGATTTAAAAAAAAAAAAAATTCCTCCGGTTCTGCTTTATTTACGATTCATTTCATCCTTTGTATCAAGGTCGTAGGCTGCCTAAAAACATTTTATTATCAGTCATTACGTCCGATTATTCATTTTAAAAATGCCGAACGTCAATTAACTCTTCCATTGCTTTACACTAATAGCATAAAAAGAAAGTATTATAAAAAAGAAATATGAAATAGATGGATGCACAATTTTTGTCGTTCAGTTTCCAATTCACTTCTTCTTCAAATTCTGTATACAATAAAAGAATAATCATTTTATATACTGAACGAAATTTCATCTTCTTCCAAGTGAAGAGTTTTGTGAGAAGAATTTCTCTTATGATGTATACACATACGATCGAACATGGTAATACAATTGATAATACTATTTCACTTCCATGTAATTTTAATCGCAGAAACATTACACATCTCAATTATTCATTTTAATATAATGTAAAATATATTAAATGTTATTTTATATGAGGCGTGATACATACACACATACATACATTCATACATACACACACACACACACGCGAACACACACATGCACACACTTATATATAAGTTCACACACATATATATGAATATATATATATGTGTGTGCGTGTATGTATGTGTGCGTGTGTGTGTGTGTGTGTATGTGTGTGTGTGTGTGTGTGTGTGTGTGTGTGTGTGTGTGTGTGTGTGAATGTATAGTCATACACACATAGAAAACGCCCGAAATTTATATATATATATATATATATATATATATATATATGTATGTATGTATGTATGTATGTATGTATGTATCTGCTCATAAATATACGCTTTCTGAAAATAAACTCATTATTTGCCAGATTCAGGCACTTTCCACAATCATATATATATATAAATATATATATATATATATATATATATATATATATATATATATATATATATATATATATATATATAATATATATATATAATATATATATATATATATATATATATATATATATATATATATATATATATATATATATATATATATATATATATATATATATATATATATATATATATATATATATATATATATATATATATATATATATATATATATATATATATATATATATATATATATATATATATATATATATATATATATATATATATATATATATATATATATATATATATATATATATATATATATATATATATTATATATATATATATATATATATATATATATATATATATATATATATATATATATATATATATATATTAAGAGAGTCAATTTAGCAATTTTAGCCGAAGTTTGACTGATAAATTATACATCCCCCTAATCTCATCATTCATTTTTTTATAAATTTATTTTTTCCGTGTTTGTTGTTCTCCTGATAATGAACAGAAATTTTTACTTGGAAATGAAAGATAAAGTCAGTGTTATATCTTCGTTAAACAGTGATGTGTCGGTAGAATAAGCTTTCGTTTTATTAAGTTGCCTATCTTTAAAAAAAAACTGAGATTTATTTTTATTTTATTTCCAAGATACAACGCAAAATAAATTTTAAATAATTTTTAAATGCCAAAAATAATTATTCAGTAAATCATTCGTTTGATTAAAAACCTTGCCTTGTGTATTGAATATCTGCTTTTATTTTCTGTTGCTGAAACCGACAATTATATAAATCCTTATCGTCTTCAGCTTTTAGTATTGGTTGATTTTTTGTGAACACCTATGAAAGTGTATTCATCTAACCATGCGATTAAGAGTTTTACGAATACAAATCATTAAAGATAGATTTTTTTCTGACACCTGATATATAAATTTGTAAACTAATGTCAATTGTACTCAGAATAAACTGGAATACAAAAACTGAAACAGACTAGAGAAAACAGAATGGAGGAATTATACAGTTTCGGGCCACATTATGTAATCCCTTTATTCAGCAGAAAATAAATTACTATAGAGAAACTAAAAGATTTTCCTTTCTTTTGTTTCATGTAAATAATCCTGCTTTAAATTGTCTTGTTAATCTTCACACGGAAACTATTATCTGATTATCTAATGCATTAAAGGTTTTGCAGAAATAGAACAAATCCAGGAAAACAATACCGCTTCTCGAAAAGTTTATTTGAATTATAAAAATCATCGAATATAAATCGAAAAGTACATTACTAGTACAGATAAAAAACTAATATGTAAATTTGGTTTTCTAGGAAATGGTTGTAAGTAGTATTTTAAGCCCGAATGAATGGGGCATACAAAGAGACCCGAACTCACTATTAGTAGGTTTGCTCGTCAAGCTTGCAAACCATTACACAAAGCGAGACGCCCTTGAAATGATTATAGGTAAAAACACCAATAAAACACATTTGTATTTGAATTCGTTGTTGATGTTTACGATCAGATAGAAACCAGATTTCAAATGTTGAATGTCATGTCCCTCGTATATTCCAAATTTCTCATAAAGAAATTAGTATATATTAATATTTCATAACATATGGCACAAATCTACAAATTAAATCGTTTCAGAAATTTTGTTTAAAATGCTTACTTAGATTATTTAAAGAACGTGTATTTATGGACTGATAAAAATATATATTTAAAAAAAATTAGTTGGTTTGATCATCTCATGGTTATCAATCAATATTGTTTCAGGTGTCATACGAGAGAAACAGTAATTGGTAGAGAGACGCGCTTCGAACGAAAAGGCGCGCTTCGAACGAAAAGGCGCGTATGCGCGTACACACACACACACACACACACACACATATATATATATATATAGAGAGAGAGAGATTTTTATGGCATACCAATCATTGTTGCTTATTTAATGCCAAATCTGTTCTTATACATATAAACAGTATTTCAATTATTTCAAACAATTCAGTTTAGCATAAGTACTGTTTTTTGTTTATATACAGTTGAATATAAAACCAGTTCTATTTCGAGATATTCAGTTTAGCATAAGTACGCAGTTTCAATGTCAAAACAGTTCTATTTCAAAGAATTCAGTTAAGCATAAGTACACTGTTTAGTTCTATTTAAACAACAGATAGGACCCTCTCAGGTGCAACCCCTCTGAGCCCGAGTGGACCCGGGAGCAATGCAAATAAAGTGGTACTCTGCATTCCCCAAAGCTCCAGCATTACTGGAGCCTCACCATCAGATTGTTTAGTGTCTTAGCCAAGACACTCGTCGGGAGGAGATCTTACCTCTTTGCAGAGATGCAGTCGGTATATTCTTAAGTCCCAGCCGATTGGCCCAAAGAGAGAGAGAGAGAGAGAGAGAGAGAGGGAAAGAGAGAGGTCCAAATAAGTATTCATTATTTGACTTTTGACGTGTTTGAGCCGAGAAATCTTTCTTGCAATTATTTTTAGTTCAGTTATGCTTATGAGATTAAGAATGTTTATTATCACCACAAAATTCTAAAGACGAACACAAATATTTGTCATTGGTTAGAGTGAAACACTTAAGGCACTTAATGCACAACAATATTGCATTCAGTAAAAAAAAGGTCGAGTAAAAATATTCGCTCATGAGTACACAATATAATTAATAAAACTGATCCAAAACGTTTACATATACACAGAGCGGCAAAGCATTTACCCCCCCCCATATCTCTCTCTCTCTCTATATATATATATATGTATAACTAAATAACTTATTGAATACTAGCACTCACGGTAAGGGAAAAAAACGCAAGTAATTCGAAGATAAAAATATACAACGAATCACTGTCTAGGGGAAAAAATTATATATATTGGAAAAAAAAAGAAAAGGCCAAACTTGTCATACCAATTGAAAAAAATCAACAGATGCGCCATCGATTGGTCAAAAGAAAAAAACCCACCATAAATACTGCTAAGCTACAAGTGCCAAAAAGTGCTCAATACTAAGTAGAGTCGGGATTAGGTACCCTGATGAGCCACTTAGGCGAAACTGTAATAGGTTAGTTCCTGACTCACGAAATAATTTTGTCTCTCTCTCTATATATATATAAGGAGAGAGAGAGAGAGAGAGAGAGAGAGAGAGAGAGAGAGAGAGAGAGAGAGAGAGAGTGTGTGTGTGTGTGTGTGTGTGTGAGGGAGAAACAGACACAGATAAACGGACGTAAGATCAGCAACATACATAAATATATTTCTTGGATGGTTTGGTTTAGTTTCTTTGTTTAATGGCATATCAACCTTTGTAGGTTATTTGATGCCAAAGCTATTTTCCTAGAGAAACAGTAGTGGTATATTTAACCCATAGCTGGGAGGATAAGGGGGTTCATACCTTTCCCAAGGGTATTTGCCCGAAAGTGAACGTAATAGTGCGACTAGAGTTCGAACTCTTTATTTCCATCTTATACAAAATGGTGGGCACGCGGTACAATGGTTTTGTAGGGGAGGGGAAGGGAGTGGTCCTGTCATAACTATATTGTCTAAGGGGCTCTAGCTAGCCACGTTCGCCGACCCATTTAACAGTACCATATATAATCAACCATTCTTCACCAAGCGCGCGGCAGCCACCAAAATACTACACTTGCTCTGTGAAAAGATCTACTTAAAACCCCGAATGGAATGTATGATTTTATTTACAAAAAATGATTTTATATACAAAAATGTGGTGTGTGATGGTGATGGGAGAAAAACTGCGAAAAATTCCCCGTTCGGTTGCCCTCCCATCCCCCCTTTCTACGGTATGGAAGCCGACTGTTTTTCGGTGTTCTTGGACACCGAAAAACACGCTGGACCTACGCTAAATGGGAGAGGGATCTAATCTACTGGGATAGAAAAAGATAGGGTTGGGCGTGATGAGGACAGGCTGCATGAATTTATACAAGTGAGATTCCAACATCTTCAGAAAAAGCTGGCTGGAGTAAGGGTTAGGGTATAAAAAACAATAGGGATGGGGAAGATCTAGGAGACTAACAACTTGGTGACGGGGATGATGACTCACAACATACTGTTAACTAGGGTTCGACCTTGCTTATTATGATTCCGCAGAGTAATGGTTATCCGTGGAGTAATGGTTATCATCGTAGAAAATGGACACGGCGACACGAGTTCAAATCCTGGACGAGACTGATTGCATTTCACATAGCACTAATACCCTTGGGAAAGGTATGAATCCAATTATTCTCCCTCCAGGTATGGGTAAATAGTAGGACAGACTAGGTTCTTCAGCCTAGGTGAGGCAGCTGGTCTAGGAGAAGGAAAACTCTGAATTCAAACCTGTTAAACTCCGCTTAAAAAATTGACCTTGTGTCATATCCTGCCCGAGCGGAGGGGTTGGTAAATATCATTACGATTCCGCAGTCCATCGCTTTAACCATTACATCACGACGACACCCCCATACTCAGAGGTCTAATTCTTTTTATAAAATGCCTGATAGATATGGTTAGGCTTGATGAGTTAATAAATCATTCAATTTATGATATTTGAGGTCAAAGCAATAAAAATCCGTCGGCTACGTCACTTAGGATAAGATATGTAATTTGATTTTTACTCTGGATGGCTCAGTTAAAAAAATCAAAATGTGAAAAATAAACTGAAATCCTCGTGGCCACGCACATTTAAAATCCAAAGATAATTTAAAGAAATTGCTTGTAAGTTTACATCAAAATGTTCACGCAATCAACGAAGTTTGCACCTCGCCTGTGCTGACCTTCTCCAATTTCGTTTAAAACAAATACATAAGCCAATTCTCATTATTCTTTATATGACACGTGACAACCAAAAGTATTTAAAAGTGTTTAATTCCATAAAAAGAAACAAAAAATTATTGTAGAAGGATTCAGGGTTTTTAACACTTTCGACTGTGTCTTTAATCATTTTCAAAAATGGTACACTTTCTTGGAAATGGTTGGAAGGGTTTGAATCTTGGGTCGATTTTTTCATTTATTCGATTCCGGAATTAAAAAACAAACTTTTTTAAAAAGTCCAAACTTGTCGGTTCTTTTAAATCACTCACTCACTCTCTCTCTCTCACACACACACACACACACACACACACACACACACACTCATACAACATGCACACTCTCATACAACACATACCAGCACGCACACATACGCAAACACACACAGACACACACAAACACACTCACGTAGATTATGTAGGTACAAAATAATTGCAGTTTTTAGACATCAACTTTAAAGTAAAACACCTCAGCCGAGAATAGAATATATTAATTTAGATAAGAACAATTAAAATCTACGTATTGTTTAAAACAGCACCTAAGTAGATTTATTTATTCTGGTTGAGTAGAACTGCAAAATTTCTCGAAGACCTTTTGATATGCTACTTACTTATTGAAAACCATCTCTTAAAGGAAGATGTCAAGGTACTCGAAAAAGTGGCAGTTGGTTTGTGTATAAGCTTTAAGGCTTTCGTTTCCCAATTCGGTCAATTTCTGCAGTCTTTTGTGAGTAATATGAGCGGATGTTGTCATGGAGAAGAATTGATTCTTTTTAATTGATTAATGTTGGATTGGAACATTACAGTTCTTTCGTCATTTTCTCAGGTTTCTGGCAATGCTTCACGAATGTGTTAGTTTCGTTACGATCCAAAAAGTTAGAGTGAAAGATTTTACTTACCGACCACAAATATACACCGTGCAGCCCATTCTCATCGAATGTACCGAGCCTAGCCCATATAAGAAAAAAAAAAACCTTCTCTAGTACAAAAAATATGAAGGAACTGTTCCAAAACACTGAAATAAATAATGTGATATCATTTCTAAAAACAGTGAAGTTATGCAGAAAAATCTAAAGAAATTCACAATAAGATCAAATTACTTCTATAAACCATTTCTTTACAAGATATATTCTAACAAACTGATCCCTTCCCCAACCTGTTTCACAGTTTTTTTTATGATCATGATTCCCTACGAATAAACTCCTAAGAAAAAAATAAATAAATAACGAACTAATTATCTAAAGTTTATCATTAATTCCTAAGACCTCTCCTTTGAATTTCTTTTCAGACTTATTTTCTTTAACTTGATTCGGCATTAAATGACCGATGAAGTTGATATGCCGTAAAACAAAACAAACAAGCAAACTTACCGACTAACAAGTAGAAAATATAAATTTCTTTTGATGCAGTTTTGAACGGCGAAATTAAAACTGTTGGAAACTGCAATTTTGCCACTGTGTACAAAGCTCTCGGATCTCTTAAAAATCCATTTTTTTCACGTCTCAATGCAATTGTAATCTAATTAAGAATTTTAATTAATCATTTCAGTTAATGATTTTATTTTAGTGATAAATTGTGAGCTTGATAAAAACTTAGAGTTTGAAGTTACAAATTCGAATTGGGAAAGGTCAAAAGCCTGCACACGTCACACCGGATGTCAAAATAAAGTTGACAGATTTGTTTCGAGGTCGGCTGTGGGCAAGATATGAAAGATAAACATTTTGGATGGGTTTCAGCTGATATTAGTGTGACGCGTCACTGAAAGTTTTAATGGTACGCCTTATTATCAGACTGACTGAGAATTCTCCCTGTCAATCAATTAGCAGAATATATACATGAAAACTTCTGGGATGCGAAGTTTGTTGGAGTCAAGAAGGATTCGTGAGTTTTGCGTCTGGCAGTTCCAGTTCAAGTCCAAGCGGTAGTTAAGAAGAGTGGCCCCAGTTGGGATGAGGCGTGATCGAGGTGAAGAAAATTAAGTCCGTATTTGTTAATTTCGTCTGCCCCGGTTTAAACCCTCAGCCTCTCTAATCTGTTGATACGTCTTTTATTCTGTCTCTCTCGTTTCGTACGACGACTATGAATATTGCAGATCATAATAAATTTTCGTTTCAAGAAACAACTGAGTCCGTCTTGTACGTGCGTGACAACTTTATATTCGGTGCAGAAGTGTTACACAATGAAGAAACAATTTTTTTTAGCAAAAGAGCCACACAGCAAACTTTGTGAAAGCGAATTATTTTTTCATTTTTATTTTCGTATAGCTCGTGCAACATTCATTTATTGAACATTCCTGATTTTCCATTTTGTTGCAAATATCAACCAGCTTTTTAATCATTAACGTTTAGTTTTCTTGAAGGCAAATTGTTTTTTTTTTTCAGTAATGAGTTTTAACTAATTTTCCTCAATCGTAAATAGACGTATCTAATCCTTGTCATCTTTAAGACTCTCACTTCCGTTACGACATTTTTGGAACCAACGTTGAACTATATATTTGTCAATCTCAAGGCCAAATACGAGCGGTTACAGCTGATTTACGTGCTGGCTGCTGGCACGGATCTGGCCGAGTGTGTCTTGGCAACTGGATAATTTCCTTCGGCCTCAGGGGGCCTTCCCCCCAGGCTTTTACTCCCTTCGAGGAGGTTGGGTTCATCGCCCGGCGCCTGAGGCACCCCTAATAAGGGGAATGCCGACGGGGCCGTAGGCATTTTTGGGAAATCCCGGGCGTGTGTGGGCTACAGCCCTGCACCCGGACCCACAAAAAAGGCCTTGTGCCACACTTTCACGTTCGGTGGGGCGTGGAACAAATACCACAGCTGATTTACGTTTAAAAATCACATTTGATACCATAAAACAAAAATCACATTTGATACCATAAAATAAAAATCACATTTGATACCATTAAATAAAAATCACATTTGATACCATAAAATAAAAATCACATTTGATACCATAAAATAAAAATCACATTTGAAACCATAAAATAAAAATCACATTTGATACCATAAGATAAAAATCACATTAATATTCTGTCTTATTACGTTTCCATATTTGATAGCCTAAAAAGTTGTCTCCCTTTACTCGAGAGCGACCCGAAGGCTCCCTTTTCAATAGCTACTACGCCGAGGTATAGGGGAGGGCGCTACTCCTTTCTCTGGATTGCTCCATTTTACCCTTGATACGTACCTTATAATGCTGAGTGTTAAGCAAAGAAGTATCAAGTACCATTTTAAAGTCTTCGGTATGACGTGACCTGGGATTGAACCCAGGTCTCCCGGACCATTGGCGAACACTCTGAAAGCAAAACCATTAGAATAAAGGATTATTAACTCTTATGAGTAAATAAAGGATTATTAACTCTTATGAGTAAATAATAATAATAATAATAATAAAGGTAAATCACCGAATGTACATGGACAATATCAAGTCGTTTGCACAAAACGAAAAAGAATTGGAGATTTTGAGAAAAATAATAAGAATACAGCCAGGATATAGGAATGGAATTTGGCATAAAAAATGTGCTATTCTCATAATGAAAAGTTGGAAAAGAGAAATAACAGAAGGATTAGAACTACATAATAAGGAAAGAATCAGAACACTTGGAGAAAAGAAAAATTGCAATTACTTTAGAATATTGAAAGCGGACACCATCAAACAAGTGGAGATGAAAGAAAAAATAACAAAAGAATACCTCAGATAAATGAGAAAGCTTCTCGAAACCATGCTATGTAACAGAAATATCATCAAAGGTATAAACACCAGGAC
Organism: Sepioteuthis lessoniana; assembly: GCA_963585895.1. Taxonomy (NCBI): domain Eukaryota; kingdom Metazoa; phylum Mollusca; class Cephalopoda; order Myopsida; family Loliginidae; genus Sepioteuthis; species Sepioteuthis lessoniana. The sequence continues at coordinate 16,295,577 of OY757920.1, read as the reverse complement.
GGTTCCTCGTTGTAAGATACTCGGGACCATTCTTGAAATGGATTCATATTAACCAACCTCTGCGCTCGGACAGGATATGACACAAGTTCAATTTTTAAGCGAAGTTTAACAGGTTTGAATTCAGAGTTTTCCTTCTCCTAGACTTCTTGAAATGGATTAGGGAGGATCTCAGACAAATGGACCAGACAAATGGATCTCAGAAAAATGAACCAGAGGACAAAAAAGTTGATGACGATGGACAAGGCCTTACATGCAAAAGATGACATAGACAGACTATATGGGTCAAGAAAAGAAGGAGGAAGAGCACCCGCCAACATTGAAGATAGCGTGAATGGATCAATACGAGGACTACACTAAAAAGAAAAAAGTAACAGTAAAAGCCAGTAACAGCTCTAACAAAGGAAGGACAAACAAAATAAGAATAACTATGAAACAGAAATAGGACAAAAATAACCGCAGGGATATTTAAAGCGACAACCTAACGAAATCTCACAAAAGAAAACCTGAACATGGCCATGAAAAAAAAAAAAACTTTAGAGAAAGACTGAATCTCTTTTGATAGGGACGAGCCCATAAGTGATGTACTCCTATGGAGCTCCGCATATAGCCGAGCAAAAGCAGGACGACCAGCTCGAACATACATACAGCAGCTCTGTGAAGATACAGGATGTAGCTCTGAGGACCTGCCAGAAGCGAAGAACGATAGGGAGAAGTGGCGAGAGAGGGTTAGGGATATCCGTGCTGGCGGCACGACATGATGATGATGATTATATTAAAGCAAAAGTTAGTAATACGCGACAGAAAAGCAAGTGTATGTTTTGTGGTGACAGAAACAATTAATAACGTAAGCGAAGGTAGAAAACTATCACAAAAGGAGTATAAGACAAGACATGACTGGGTGGAAAAGGCGATCCATTGGAAAATGTGCAAGAAATTGACCATGCTACTAAATGGTATATGCATAAACCAAAATCTGTCCAAGAGAATGAAACCTAAAAAATTCTCTGGGATTTTGAGAAAGAAACAGATCTTGGAATTCCTGCCAGAAGATCAGACATTTGTTTGTTTGGTTGGTTGGTTTGTTGGGTTTTATGGTATATCAGCCTTTTTAGGTTATCTAACGCCAAATCAATTGTTATGTAAATAATTTGTTCTATTTAAAACAATTCAGTTTAGCATAAGTACACAGTTTATTGTCAAAAACATTTCTATTTCAAACTATTCAAGTAGTTATATGTAACAATTCAGTTAAGTGTAAATACAGTTTTATGTCGAAAAACAGTTCTATTTCAAATAATTCAGTTAAGCATAAGCACGCAGTTTAAATGTAAGTTCGGTTTAAGTGTCAAAAACATCTATTTCAAGCTATTCAGTTTACTCAAACAATTCAGTTTAGCATAAGTATGCTGTTAGTTCTATTTGACGTATAGATAGGGCCCTGACTGGTGCTACCACGCCAAACCAGAGTGGACCTGGGAGCGATGGTAATGAAGGAGTACTCCGCATTCCCCAAAGCTCCAGCACTGCTGGAACCTCACTATCAGATTGTTTAGGGTCATATCAGGACAGTCGTTAGTGGGGTGTCTTACCCCTCTGCAGAGATGCGGTCAGTGTATTCTACAGCCCCAGCCGACTGGGCAATCAGACATTTGTGATAATTAACAGAAAAAATTCACTTGCTGTATAGTGGATGTTAACCTCCTAGCGGACCATAGACTGAAAATTAAAGAAAGCGAAAAGAGAGACAAGTACTTGAACATTGCAAAAGAACTAAGAAAACTGTAGAAAATGGGGGTGACAGTGATACCAATTGTATTTGGTGCACTTGGAATGGTTCCCAAAGCTGATAAAAGGGGACTGGAAGAGTTGAAAATCAGAAGACGAATCGAGATCATCAAGACTACAGCATTGTTGTGGTCGCTCAGAATGCTGAGAAGAGTCCTGGAGACCTGAGGAGACTTACAATAACTCGGTTTCCAGTAAAAAAACAAAACAAAAAAAAAAAAACACAAAAAACCATCAGCTAACGCTGGTCGGAAAACTCGTAAAGATCACAAAACAACGCCATAAGGACCAACCATATCAAAACAAGAATTGATAAGACGCAACAAAATAGGAAATATACAGAGACGAAATGATCAATCAAATAATGAGCGAATACAGAAAATTAGCACAGAAGGAGTATAAGACTAGACACGGCCGGGTGAGCAAGGTGATCCTTTGAGAACTGTACAAGAAATTTAAACTTGACTATTCGAACAAATAGTACATGCACAACCCAGAATCTCTCTTGGAGAATGAGGCGCACATAAACTCCTATGGGATTTTGAGATACAAACGGATCCTCTTATCTCGGCCGGACGACCGGACCTTATAATAATCAACAAAAAAGAGAGAACTTGCCTAATTGTTGACTTTACTGTCCCGGCTGACCACAGAGTAAAGTTGAAAGAAAGCGAAAAGAAGGATAAGTTCCTGGACCTTATTAGGGAATTGAAAAAAAAACAACTGTGAAGCATCAAAGTGACGATTATGCCAATTATAACTGGTGCTCATGGTACAGTCTCCAAAGGATTGATAAAAGGATTGGATGACTTGGAAATGAGAGAACGAGTGGAGACCATCCAAACTACTATATTACTGAGATTGGTCAGAATATGGAGAAGAGTCCTGGAGACTTGAGGAGTTTTGTTGTCACTCAAACTCCATCTTTGCGAGTTCGTACTCCAGTCGCGCTAAAACGTTCACTTTCGGGCAAATACCCTTGGGAAAGGTATGGACCCCCTTATCGTCCCAGCTATGGATTAAATAGTACCATTACTGTTTTTCTAGGAGAATGGATTTGGCAATAAATAACCTACAAAGGTTGATATGCCATTAAACAAAGAAACCAAACCATCAAACTTCATCGAGAGACTATCAGCTAACACTGATGTGAAAAACTTTCAAGGAGTTAGATAATAGCTGTATTATACAGAAATCACTGAGATCAAGAATAATGATGACAGAAATTAGGAAAATATTAGGTATGTGCAAAAGTTCACAGCATCATCTATTTTGAAAACTAATGGCTAAATATGCTGTTAAAAACTCTTTTTTTTTTAGATAAAAAATATTTTGACTTTTGGAACACACCTTATATATAGGTGTGTGTTGGAGGACAGAGAATATATTTTGAAATAATAAAATTATATCAAAATATTGTTTTTTTACTTATGAACATTCTAATGAATCTATAACATTGTTATGTGTATGAGCGTAGACAGACAGACAGACAGACGGACAGACTCTCTCTTCCTCTCTCGATTCTCTCTCTCTCTCTCTCTCTCTCACACACACATTCAGAGGGCGTATCTTTTGATGAAAATATCTCTTAAGTATGGCAAGGCTTGATGGGATAATGAATCACACACACACACACACACACACACACACACACACATATATATATATATATAGTAAAAAGTTAAACAACTTTCACTCAAAACAAGAACTATTAACGCAAAGATAGAAAGATGAATGATTTGGTATTAAAGAACCTACGAAGGAAGATAGAAGAAAAGACGGAAACAAACAGAGAAATAAAGAAACGTAGTAAGAAACGAAGATTTGGTATTAAAGGACCTACATGTGTAGAAAGAAAGAAAGAAAGAAAGAAAGAAAGAATGAATGATTTGATATTAAAGGACCTACAAGTGTAGAAAGAAAGAAATGAAGAGAGAAAGAAAAAAGAGAGAAAGAAAGAAAGAAAAAAGAAAGAAAGAAAGAAAGAAAGAGTGATTTGATTTTAAAGGATATACAAGTGTAGAAAGAAAGAAAGAAAGAAAGAAAGAAAGACTTATTTTGAAGTATAAATAGAAAGAAAGAAAGAAAGAAAGAAAGAAAGAATGATTTGATATTAAAAGACCTACAAGTGTAGAGAGAAAGAAAAAAGAGAGAAAGTAAAAAAGAGAGAAAGAAAGAAAGAAAAAAAGAGTGATTTGATTTTAAAGGACCTACAAGTGTAGAAAGAAAGAAAGAAAGAAAGAAAGAGTGATTTGATTTTAAAGTTCCTACAAGTGTAGAAAGAAAGAAAGAAAGAAAGAAATACTTATTTGGAAGTGTAAATTGAAAAAAAAGACAGAATGGTTTGATATTAAAGGACCTACGAGTGCAGAAATGCCATAAAACCCAACTGACTAACCAATCATAATCTGAGATAAAATCACTTTTTTATACCTTATGATGTATTTTTGTGTGCTGATTTCTAAATATACTATAAAGTGTGAGGTTGACATTCGAAGTGATTCAAGGTCACTTTAAAACTATAGCATTAAAAGATATTTGCATAATATTATATAAAAATATGCATCAAATTTTAAAATAACAAAATCACAATCCCTTTTGCCAATTGGGACACAGATGGGGTTTTCACAAGTCTATTCAAAATAAAGAGCTCGCAGTGTACCCTAGCCAGATACGGATATGTGTGAAATGGACATATTCATACCGGTACGCAAAACGTTCATAATGTTCGTATATATATATATATACATAGAACATCGGAATCCCGAAACACGAAAAACACTTACAAATTCTTAGTTCAGGTACGAAACTTTTTATTACCTTTGAGTTTAAAGGTTCTTCGACATAAGGAGAGAGATACACATTCTTTCTATTCTGGCTTTTCCATCTGCACCCCATCTCGTGCGGCGCCCGTAGTGCACAAATTCGTCTGGCCTCAGCGAGCCCCGAAAGTCGACCCTTCTCGTTCGGCGTCTAGTTCTCAACAAACTGACTTTTTCAAAATCCCCCAAATCCTCCGCGCGCGCTTCCGGTGCATGACGTCATTCACATCCTCTGGTCCTGGGATTTTTATTTTGACATCTGTGAACGACACATCCTCCCTGCGTGCGCGTTAACACCTGCGCTCAAGTTTGCACCTAACTAACCCATGTGCTGAGCCGAAAGGTTATCAGCCTAACTAAACCGAAAGGCAAGATATATAAAACGAAATCCCTCGGCCATTATATTACAGGAGTTATGCAGTTGAAATCTTTGGCTGGGAATGAGCATGTCATGACTTAAACTGCTACTTACTGCAGTAAACTTTTAGAAAAAAGTTTTAGTGATTTTCAATAATTAGCCAATTAGCAACCATTATTTTTCATAGGAATCGATTATGATTTCTTAATGATCAGATAGTAAGAGAAAATCTATCTGTATTAATCAATAGGGAATAACAAAAATATTCGATAGTTTTACTCAATGATTTTTGAAATTATATTTATAGTTTTAACTTTTATAAGCATTATTTCGCATAAATTCACTTAATGTGAAGAAAATAATTTTCATGTTGAAATTTTAAGGTCACCTCAAAGTTTCTTTTAGAGATTCAAACAATAAACCTTGAAAATATAATTCCATGGTCTTTTTTGATGTATTTCAGTGACTAAAATAAAGAGTATTAATTTTTTTTAACGCGTGTCCTGATCATGACTCTAAACAATCTGATGGTTTCGTTCCAGTAATACTGGAGCTTTGGGGAATGTGGAGAAACCCTTCATTGCCATCGCTCCCAGGTCCACTCTGGTTTGGCGTGGTAACACCTGATAGGGCCCTATCTATGGGTTAAATAGAACTAACAGCATACTACTAAATTGAATTGTTTGAATTAGAACTGTTTGACTAAATCGAATAGCTTAAAATAGAAATGTTTTTTGACAATTAAACCGTACTTACATTTAAACTACGTGCTTATGCTAAACTGAATTATTTGAAATAGAACTGTTTTTGACAATGGAACTGTACTTACACATAACTGAATTGTTTAATATAGAACAGCTTTGACATTTAACTGTGTGTAAACAAAATCTGTACTTATACTAAACTGAATTAGCTAAATTCGAACTTCTTGATTAAACTGAATAGCTTGAAATAGAATTGTTTTTTTACAATTAAACTTACTTACATTTAAACTGCGTACTTATGCTGAACTGAATTATTTGAAATAGAACTTTTTTCATAAAAATGGACTTTGCGTTAAATAACCTACAAAGGTTGATATGCCATAATAACCAACCAACCAACCAATCAACGTTATATTCATTAACATCAATTGGAGAATTTTAAGAAATAATAGTGAAATAAAAGTAAATAATCTGTATGAATGTTGAGATTATAAATATGATATAAAATCACTGAATAAAAAATTCAATATTTTTCAGAATTATTGTATTACTCAATTTTTTCTAAGTTATTTTAATACTTTATTGATGAGTATATTTGTAAAAGTTAAAATCCTTTTCACATTGATTTATACAGGTGGATTACTCTCCTATTGAGAGATAAGAAATACTAATTGATTGTAAATGATAGTTATAGTTGCTAATAATTTGATAACTGAATATTATTAACTAGTTCTGTTCTAAACTGTATCACTAACTAGTCCCGTTTTAAACTATATTACAAAATAGTTCCATTCTAAACAATATCACTAACTAGATCCGTCCTAAACAATATCACAAACTAGTCCTGTTCTAAACAATATCACAAAATAGTTCCATTCTAAACTATATCACTAACTAGTTCCGTTCTAAAAAATATCACTAACTAGTCCTGTTCTAAACAATATCACAAAATAGATCCATTCTAAACAATATCATTAACTAGTTCTGTATTAAACTATATCACCAACTAGTCCCGTTCTAAACAATATCACAAAATAGTTCCATTTTAAACAATATCACTAACTAGTTCCGTTCTAAAAAAATATCACAAGATAGTTCCATTCTAAACAATATCACTAACTAGTTTCCTATTAAACTATATCACTAACTAGTTCCATTCTAAACAATATCACAAAATAGTTCCATTCTAAACAATATCACTAACTAGTTCCGTTCTAAACAATATCACAAAATAGTTCCATTCTAAACTATATCACTCACTTGTTCCGTTCTAAACAATATCACAAAATAGTTCCATTCTTAACAATATCACTAACTAGTCCCGTTCTAAACAATATCACAAAATAGTTCTATTTTAAACAATATCACTTACTAGTTCCATTGTAAACTGTATCACTAACTACTGTGTTGTGGATCCTACTGATTCAAATTTGATATTTCCTATTCCGTATGTCATGCATAATATCTTGAATGACGAACTCGACGTTTTCCGATCTTCCCACTTTTGGGGTGTTTTCTTTGCTAGCATTTGTTTCTTATTTGCTGATATCATTTCCCATCTATGAACAAACATGTAGCAACCTTGTGTAGCAACTATCTAGACTCTTTTCAGTTCATTTCGTGGGTGTCCATATCTCGATACAAGAACATCAATTAAACAGTAGCTGGAAATAACCTCATCGTTTTTCCTCTTGGCAGTCTTGACTTCTGAGATTTTCTGATTTTGATATCAGAATTGCTCACCCAATATCCTAGCTACCGAACGTCATCAATTGCGTTTAAATTCTTTCTTTCAGCAATAAGTTAAAAGATTTTTAAAAAATCATATATTATTTAAAAAAAAAAACCCTCTATAAAGTGCACAGTCAGCAGGGGTTGTAGAATTGTACACTGATTGCTTTTTGCAGAGGGGTAAGACATTAAATAATATGATGGTGAAGAATGCGGTATAACCTCTTCATTGGTTTCGCTCCACGATGGCTCGGAGTGATAAAACCTGAAAGGGTCCTACATATGTTTTAAATAGAAGGGATTGACATTTAAATTGAGTGCAAACAAATGACTTAAACTAAATTGGCTTGTTTGAAATAGAAATGTTTGATCATTTAACTGTGTGTAAACTGATGTTTAATTAAATTAGTTTTGTTTGGTTTGGTTTTATGGCATATCAACTATTGTAGGTTATTTAATGCCAAATCCTTTTTATACATATATATTAAATATATATGGTTTGGTTGGGTTGGGTTTTATGGCATATCAACCATTGAAGGTTATTTAATGCCAAATCCTCTTTATACATATATATTAAATATATATGATTTGGTTGGGTTGGGTTTTATGGCATATCAAGCATTGTAGGTTATTTAATGCCAAATCCTTTTTATAGATATATTTCTACACACATCTGGTGAATAACATTTTAAACCAGCCTGTGCTCATTTTTTGCACTCAGTTAAATAGTTTCCCTTATCTACATCTAATGCAAATAATTCTATTTTCTATTACAAATTTTTCTTCATACAGTTCAATTTTTTCAAGTATTGTTATTGAACACAAAAAATTCAACTAAACATTAGTCATTTGTTAACACACAGTTAAATGATCAAATAGTTCTATTTCAAACATGCCAAAACAGTTCTATTTCAAAGAATTCAGTTTAGCATAAGTCAACAAATTTAAATGGTTCCACGTATTGCTTTGTGTCGCTAACAATTCAATTAAATATCAGTCATTAGTTTACACATAGTTAAATGATCAAACAGTTTTATTTCCAACAATTCAGTTTAGCATAAGTCAACAAAGTTAAATGGTTCCACGTATTGCTATGTATCACAATTAAACATCAGTCATTTGTTTACACACTGTTAAATTATCAAACAGTTCTATTTCCAACAATTTAGTTTAGCATAAGTAATTTGTTTGCACTCAATTTAAATGTCAAAGTACACAGGTTAAATGTTAAACAGTGCTATTTGACACATAGATAGAACCCTATCTGATGCTACCACTCCGGGTCAGAGTGGACCTGGGAGCGATGGCAATGAAGGGGTACTCTGCTTTCCCCGAAGCTGCAGAATTACTGGTGCCTGAACATTGTTGTATTTTGACCTTCGACCCGGCCTAATTATGCCATTCCAAAGTGATGCACCGGAAGGAAGTGACACATCCCAATGGCCAATAATCGAAAGAAATCGCGTAGGCGGGATTTGGCTGATGAAATGGGACAAGGTAAAGAAAATCCCATGGTACACTCATAGACTGATGCACCGGAAGATAGTGACCTGTGAACTGCATGACAGTTATTTCCGCTTGATGACGACCAAACATGCCATTCCAAAGATCGAGTAGGCGATTGAGTGGGCGTTGAACTATTATATAACTCAGTCAAGACAGAAGTCTGACAGTTGGAGTTACAGTTGGAGAAAAGTTGCTGAAAAGAAGTGGTAGGGAAAGCCACGCCAGGCCGAAGGGGCCCTCGGGGCCCCCGATGAGTTGGGGTCCAGAGAAGTTGGTGATAAGATGCAGTAAAGAAAGCCATCACCCAACAGAGTGAGCCCCTGGGCCTCCGGTTGAGCAGCCCTGGAGAACGAGGAAAACACAACGCTGACGGCCATAAGAGTGGGGGTTAAAATATTGCAGTTTCTGTTCGGTTTCCAACTCCCTCTCACATGCAAACGTTACAAATAAAGTGAGAGGTATATATTTTTAAAGAAGTCTTCGCTCCTCCTTTATCATTATGTCGTTGTGAATTATTCTGCTTGTATATGCATGTGTATATGCATATGAGTATATAACACCATCAAATTGTTTAATGTCATATCCAGGACATGCGTTAGAGGAGTCTTGCCTCGCTGCAGAGAAATAGTCGGTGTATTCTACAGCCCCAGCCGACAGGGCCACTTTAATTGAAATGTTAATGATACATAGCAATATTTGTTGACTTATGTTTACAAATCATATAAATCTAAAATATATTAATAGACTGAGTGTGGCATTAAATAACCAACGATAATTGTTGATATGCTTTAAAACCAAACCAAACTCTATCGAAGCGCAGATATTTGTATCTGAAAAATGATTTTACACTGAGTAAAACAGTGTAACCAGAAAATTTGCATAAAAACAAGTGTATCATACCCATAATACGGATATGTGAAACGTACATAATGTTCATAAAATGTTCATAAACATATATATAGGAGGTGCCCGTGGTGTAATGGTTATCATCTCAGGAAATGGACACGACGACACGAGTTCAAATCCTGGACGAGATTGATTGCATTTTCACATAGCACAGGTATGAATCTAATTATTCTCCCTCCAGCTATGGGGAAATAGTAGGGCAGACTAGGTTCTTCAGCCTTTGTAAGGCAACTAGTCTAGGAGAAGGAAAACTCTTAATTCAAACCTGTTAAACTCCTTGTGTCATATCCTGCCGGAGCGGAGGGGTTGGTAAATATGATAAACATATATATAGAATATAGGAATCCCGAAACACGAAAAACACGGAATTGGTTCAGGTACGAAACTTTTATTCACCTTTTTGAGTTTAAAGATTTTTCGACATGAGGAGAGAGAGACACAATCTTTCTATGCTGACTGCTTTTAGATCGTCAGCTCTCAACCCAACCAACGCGCGGTGCCCGTAGCCCACAAAGTCGTCTGGTCTCGCCCGGCTCTGAAAGTCAACCATCTTCTTCGGAGGCAAGAACTCAACTCACTGCTTTTTCTCAAATCTCAGCCCACGCTTCCGGTGTGTGACGTCAACCAAATACACTGGTCCCAATTCCTATCTGGGAATTTTATTTTGACATCTCTGAATGTCACATCCTCTCCGCGCGCGTGTGAACCCCTGCGTTAATGTTGCATCGAACTAACCCATGCGCTAAGCGAAAGGTTCTCAGCCTAACTAAACTGAAAGGCAAGATATATACAACGAAATCCCTTGGCAATTATATCACACATGTAGACCTTATTAACAAAGAATTAATTTATTCTTATTTTCTAATAAAAATTTCGAGACTCATTCAATGGAGATTTTTAACGAAATTTTATTTCAAATTTCGAAAATTTTTTTCATGCTACTCTATGCCCCCCTATTTAATTGAAATAACTTTAGTACACATTAAAGTGTAATTTTTTTTACACAAAATAATTGTTCATTGCCTGAAAATAAGAGTATCAAACATTTGGACTATCACACCAAAAATATGTATTCGGTTTTTGCTTTGTTTTAAGTACATATTGAGGTGCCTGTTAGAAGTACATATTAAAGGGATTTCGTTTTATATATCTTGCCTTTCGGTTTAGTTAGGCTGAGAACCTTTCGCTTAGCGCATGGGTTAGTTAGGTGCAACATGAGCGCAGGTGTTCACGGACGCGCGGGGAGGATGTGTCATTCAGATGTGTCAAAATAAAAATCCCACATAGGAATTGGGACCAAAGTCAGTTAGTTGAGTTTTTTGCCGCCGAAGAAGAAGGTTGACTTTCGCTTGCTCGCCGAGGCCTTGCGACGGGTGCCGCACATGGTGGTGGGGGGCAGATGGAAAAGTCAGCATAGAAAGATTGTGTATCTCTCTTCTTATGTTGAAAAACCTTCTAACTCAAAGGTAATAAACAGTTTCGTACCTGAACTAAGAAGTCGTAAGTGTTTTTTGTGTTTCGGGATTCCTATGTTCTATATATATGAGTTATGAACATTCTATGTACATTTCACATATCCGTATCATGGGTATGTTACATTACGATAAGGTAGATAACTCGAAATTAAACGCCTGTAACCGAATCAGAAAAGTACTTTTTGAAGCGTCTGCATTTGATACAATATTCTCAAAACTCATGCAATAGACGTACTTAGATCTAGTTGCTCAGAACTGCACTTGGCCAGTCGGCTGGGGCTGTGGAAGACACCTACTGCTTCTCTGCAGAAGGGTTAGACCCCCTACGAGTATCCCGCATATAACACAAAAAAATCTGATGGTGAAGTTCCAGTAATGCTGGAGCTTTGGGGAATGCGGAGTACTCTTTGATTGCCATCGTTCCCAGGTCTACACTGACCCCGAGTGGTAGCACCTGATCGGTTCCTATCTATGAGACAAACAGAACTAAACTGTATACTTATACTAAACTAAATTGATTGAAACAGAACTGTTTTGACTTGAAAACTGCATACTTTTGCCAAACTGAATTATTTGAAATGGAACTGTTTTTGTATGCTAAATTGAATTGTTCGAAATAGGACCGTTTTGAAATTTATCTATTTGTAAACAAAAACTATACTTACACTAAACTGAATTATTTGAAATAAAATTGTTTATTTGTATAAAGATGGATTTGGCATTAAATAACCTACAACGGTTGATATGCTATAAACCACAAAAACAAACAAACAAACAAACCGAACTGCACTTAAAATTTTCCAAAAACCCTACCATTTTTTCTTGAAATTAGTTCATATTATGTAAACGTACACCTGAACACTCTTAATGTACTCAACGTAAATATTCATCTTCATGTTTTTAAGAGCCAGTTTGTTTTGTCAATGGTGTATTGAATGAAAACGATAAAGCAACTTCCGTTCTTCTCACTATTGCTTTTGCTCCTTGAGAGTTTTTCACATCAGCGTTAGCTGATGGTCTTTCACTGGAGTTTGAATGACAGCAAGTCTCCTCAAGTCTTCAGGACTCTTCTCAGTATTTTGGCCGATTTCAATAATGCAGTAGTTTGGATGGTCCCCACTCATCTTATTTCCAAGTCTTCCAGTCTTAGTACCAATCCTATGGTGACTGTAACAAAAGCACCAATTATAATTGGTATAATCGTCACTTTCATGTTCCACAGTTTTTTCAATTCCCAAGCAAGGTTCAGGTACTTATCCTTCTTTTCACTTTCTTTTAATTTTACTCGGCGGTCAGCCGGAACAGCAATTAAAATTATTATTATTATTATTATTATTTTTTTTTTTTTTACTCTTTTGAGTGTTTTTCACACCAGCGTTAGCTGATGATCTTTCACCGGAGTTTAAGAGACAGCAAGTCTCCTTAAGTCTCTAGGACTCTTTTTAGTATTCTGTCCGTCTCAATAATGTAGTAGTTTGGATGGTTTCCACTCTTCCTCTTATTTCCAAGTCTTCCAGTCCCTTTAATGGTCCTTTGTTGACTATCAAAAGCACCAATCACGATTGGTATATTTGTCATCTTCATGTTCCATAATTTTTTCAATTCCCTATCAAGGTCGAACTACATATTCTTCTTTTCACGTTCTTTCAGTCTTATTCTGTGATCAGCCGGGACAGCAAAGTTCACAATTTTGAAAATTCTCTTTTTTGTTGATAATTATTAAGTCTGGTCTTCTGGCCGAGATAGGTAATCCGTTTGTGTATCTAAGTCCCATAAGAGTTTATGTGTGTCATTTTCCAGGACAGATGTTGGGTTGTGCATATACCATTTGTTCGTATGGTCAAATTGAAATTTCTTGCACATCTCCCAGTGGATCACCTTGCCCACCCAGTCGTGTCTAGTCTTATACTCCTTCTGTGCGAATTTGCTGCATTCACTTATTATGTGATCGTTTCGCCACATAACCTACATTTGCTATTTTATTACGACTTATCTATTCTTGCTTTGATATGATTGGTTCTTATGGTGTTGTTTTGTGTTGCTATTAGGAGAGATTCTGTTTCTCTCTTAAGGTTTCCTTTTCTTAGCCGTGTCCAGGTTTTCTCGTGTGATTGACACTTCTTTTTGACAGAATTCACTTGTGAATATTCTAAAAATTGTTTAACATAACAAACTTAACATTTTCTTTAGCTTTTTCACCACTGCATTTTTATGATTATTTTTATTCTCGTCATATCAGGTTGAATTTTGGGAACTTTATAGTTATTCATCGTATCTGATGGCTATTATATAAAATTAAATAACAGAACTCTCCTCAGTACTCTAGCACATTATTCCATTTGTATGAAAGCAGTAATTGTTATCGTCCTCATGTTCTATAATTTTTTGCTTTACTTTAAATTTTACTTTGTGATAATTAATGCAATAGCGAAATCTGCAATCTCTTAAGTTTTATTCTCGTTTACGATTTCTTCAAGATTGGTCGATACTTTTAAATTTCAACGACTCAGAGAATGCTTTTATTTTCAAAGATAGATTCTTGATCGTGTACACAACTTTCGTCTGTATGGTCAAATGTTAATGATTTGCGTAGTTCCCAGTGAATTGCCCTCTCCACTCAAGTCATATCTGTTTTTGCGTAGTTTTTTTTAGCTAAATTACTGCATTTGCGTATACATATGCTTCATGCTATAGTCCCTATCACCTCACATCTAATTAGCTATGTTTCTGGCTTTTATTTATGTTATCTGATACGAGGATCATTAAATAAGTTTCCAGACTTTTTTTGTATGGGCACTTTTATTGATAGTACACACATGAAACTCTAGTCCCTTTCGAATTAATATCTTCCGACTGCAATGCACTTGTTGTGCCGTTCTAACAACTTCAGCAAGGCCCCATGGAAGTCCTCTTGTGTGAGCATGTCAATGACCTTCGTCACAGCCCCTTTCATCTCCTCAATTGTCTTATAATGACACCCTCTGAGCTTAGGGAATAAGCAAAAGTCACTGTGAGTAAGGTCTGGACTATAGGCAGGGTGAGGAACTGTGTTGATGCCCATCTTGGTCAAATAGTCTGTGACAAGCATGGAGTTGTGGACTGGTGCATTGTCCTGGTGGAAATGCCACTGATCCGATTTGAACAGTGCTGGCCTCTTCCGACGGAATCTCTTCCTGAACTCCCTTAAAACCTCAGCATAGTAACCCTAACCCTAACCTTTGGCCAATCAACTCTGGTGTATTGACTTCCTTACGCCTCCCACACCACTCATCATCCCTCACAGACTCCCTGCCTTCCTTGAATCTCTTATGCCACCAAAAATTGATGCTCGATTCATGCGAGATGCTTCAAAAGCAGTCTGAAGCATTCCATACGTTTCTGTGGCATTTTTTCCAAGTTTAGAACAGAATTTTATTGCATATCGTTCTTCTACAGTGTCGTCACGTCCAGATTGCATTTTTGAAATTCACCAGCTGTGACAATCAGGCTTTAGTAGGGTGTATTCCAATTGCTGCTGTAGCTGTTTATTTAAAATCTGAAATCACAAGAATTGGTCTGTCATCTCATAAGATGTATAGCAATAACATACTGAATTTTCAAGAGTCTATGACAATTTTAAATGCCCATGCAAAAAAAAAAGAGCCTGGAAACCTATTGAAGGCACCACGTAATTGGTTCTTAAGATATTATTCTGTTTATAATCGTACGGTTTCTATCTTCACATGCCCTCTTTTCAAGCATGATCATGTGGTTTCAGCTTGAAATCTTTTAATTCATATCTATCATCATCATCATCATCATGTCGAGCCATCAATGCTGATCTCCCTGACATTCTCACACCACCCTTATCTATCGTCCGGTAGGTCTTCAAGGCTACATCCCGTATCGGCACTGAGCTGTTGTATGTAGGTTCTAGCTGGTGGCTACATCCCGTATCGGCACTGAGCTGTTGTATGTAGGTTCTAGCCGGTGGCTACATCCCGTATCGGCACTGAGCTGTTGTATGTAGGTTCTAGCTGGTGGCTACATCCCGTATCGGCACAGAGCTGCTGTATGTAGGATCGAGCTGGTGGCTACATCCCATATCGGCCTGCCTTTGCTCGTCCATGTGAAGGGGTCCACAGGAGTACGTCACTTATGAGTTCGTCCCTACTTCTCCAGCAGTGTCCCGCATGCCTGGTTCGTCTCTGTAATTTGTTTTCGTCGCTAGTAGAATCTTTTTTTGAAGTTTCTTGCTTTACTTGCAGTCTTTATCTTAGATCTGATTCAAACTTTTGATTGCCTTTCACGAATCTGATGTTTACAGTCCCTTAATTGTTGAGTAGATGCAATCTAAAACAATTTTTTAAAATCCAGTATTACTTATGTGTGCGGAGATTAATTGGCGGAAATTCTCTTTTAAATCTTTTTTGCTTATTTTGATGACTCTGTTATCTGAACAGTTTCAAGTTTTTTAGCTAAGTATCTAAAACTTCTAGTTCTTTGCAAGGAACAAGCTAAACACCCGAATAATGATGTCCAGTTGGCTGACGCTATAGAACGCACCGACTGTATCTCTGCAGAGGGGTAAGGCTCTCCCAACGAGTGTTTTGCATATGACACAAAACAATCTGATGATCTGGCTTCAGTAATGCTGGAGCTTTGGGAAATACAGAGTAGCCCTTTATTGTCATTACTCCCTGGTCCACACTACCGCAGTGGTAGCACCTGATAAGGTCCTATCTATGGGTTAAATTGGAACGGTTTGACATTTAAACTGAATGTAAACAAATGACTTCTGCTAAAATGAATTGCTTGAAATAGAACTGTTTAATAATTTGACTGCTTGTAAACCAATGACTAATGTTTACTTGACTTGTTAATGTTTCATAGCAATTTTTGGAAACATTTAACTTAGTTAATATGGTCAGGTGAATTGTTTGAAATAGAACTGTTTTATCATTTAACTGTGTGTAAATAAATGGCTAATGTTTAAACGAATTTTTAATGTTAAATGGCAATACTTGAAAACATTTAACTGTGTGCTAAAAAATGATTAATAGTAAATAGAATTATTTAATCGTGTGTAAAAGATAAACTCGGGTTCGTTTAAAAATTTTATCTCCAAAATGTGGTTAGAAATTATATATCATATATATATATGTATTAAATGGATTTGGCTTTAAATAATCTACAATGGTTGATATGCTATAAAACTCAACCAAACCAAATCTTATATATACTTGATATATATGTATCAAGAGGATTTGGCATTAAATAATCTAAAATGGTTGATTTGCTATAAAACTCAACCAAACCAAATCTTATATATACGTATAAGAAGGATTTGGCACTAAATAACCTACAATGCGGATTTTCTGTCCGGGTATGAATTCTTTGCATGTAACGACGCAGAAGTAGACGACATAGACGTTATCTGCTACACAATATCCGTTCCCTTATTTTTTGAAAGTTACAATTTATCAAAAGATATTGATTCTATTTTATTACGTTAGCACAAAGACACACACACACACACACACACACAGACACACACACACACACACACACACACACACACACACACACACACACATATATATATATATATATTAACATAATAGACATTTTATGTCTACATATTTTCTTCTGGATCCGTTCGAATTTCCGTATTACTTTTATCGTATTCGGAAGGAATTGATTTATATATTGTCCATAGTTGTATGTATCCATAATCTTCAACGGTAAAGACGCTTTTACATAGTGGTAATATGCTAAAACAAAAGTTACATCACTTTTGTAATAGATCCTCCCCTGATGATGGCCCAAAGTCGGGCAGAAAGTACTAGGGATACATACAACTATGGACAATACATAAATCAATTCCCCCCGAATACGATAAAAGTAATACGGGAATTCGAACGGATCCCGAAGAAAATATGTAGACATAAAATGTCTATTATGTTTAATGAAATTTGTATTAACGAAGAAATGCTGCCTATATATATATATATATATATATACATATATATACTATATATATATATATATATATATATATATATACTACTTCCTAGTGTTTCAACCCAGTCATACGCCGTAACATGACATCATAATACCAAAATATCAAAATATCAAAATAAAATATATAAAATTTAAAACAAGCACTAGAAGAAGAAATAATATATTTCAAAAGGTAACATAGAAATTTAGAACCCCCCCTCTAAACGTTCTTCTTCTTCTTCTTCTTCTTCTTCTTCTTCTTCTTCTTCTTCTTCTTCTTCTTCTTCTTCTTCTTCTTCTTCTTCTTCTTCTTCTTCTATGTTAATAATATAGACCAATTGTTGTTGTTGTTGTTGTTGTTGTTGTTGTTGTTGTTGTTGTTGTTCTTCTTCTTCTTCTTCTTTGTTAATAATATAGACCAATTGTTGTTGTTGTTGTTGTTGTTCTTCTTCTTCTTCTTCTTCTTCTTCTTTGTTAATAATATAGACCAATTGTTGTTGTTGTTGTTGTTGTTGTTCTTCTTCTTCTTCTTCTTTAATAATAATATAGACCAATTGTTGTTGTTGTTGTTGTTGTTCTTCTTCTTCTTCTTCTTCTTCTTCTTTGTTAATAATATAGACCAATTGATCCGTTTTTCTCATTCTTTATATTCACATCTTCTTACGCGAAATTTCATACCCACATTTTCATATTACGGCCCTTTTTGACTAAAACAAACAAACAAGCAAACAAACAAACAAACAAACAAAAAGCAAACACGAAGCAAAAGAAAAAAAAGATACCTCTCCGATCACAGAATTTCAAATCATATTCGAAACCCTTTCTTAGCATCGATGTTATTCGCACTCATTATTGGCATACTTAAATGTGATGACAAATAGTCTTTTCCTCAATCTACACCTGATGGCATGGAAGCTAACCTCTTAAGCTACAAGCTTTTTGTATATAATGACAGAGTTAGGCGACACAACTACATAACAGTTGTTTTCCCAATTTGAATCATCTATGTATCATGGTATTATTGTTGGATCATCATCTATCGAAGATCCCATCGTATTCATTCGTGTCTGCAGACTGTGTACCATTAATGTCGAGCAGACACTGACTTGGGGATTGAACATTACAAAACCATTAAAATCAACATCAAGTAAAATATTACAAACTAGAATAACTAATGTCTGCTGATTCTAAAAGAATAAATAGGCTTATATTCAACATAATTTTATTATCAAAGAAAATAAGACAGGATTTCTGCCAATCATATATATATATATATATATATATATATATATATATATATATATATATATATATAGTATTGTAACAGTGTTGGTTGTCACTGTTTCCCTTTGTAGGTTTGTGGCGAACCAAATGCGATATGTATATATCTTTATTTTTTAAGTTGAGGAATTAATTTCGTGAATATTCATAATATTAATTCCTCTACTTAAAAAAATAGAAATATATACATCTATTCCCTTGCTCTTTTTGTCATAATAATTACGCAGATGCGTATTTCTAAGCTTCTCGGGAAAATGTGGCCCTTGGGGGGTGTGACCGTGTCTTCTGGAAAGAGTACGGATGTAACTTGCAAGACACATTTAGGTTATTTGGCCGCACAATTACCATGACTGGTTGAATTGGCGTCACTTGCATGCGATATGAACTGGTGGCTCAGTTGTAGAGTTTCGGCACTGCAATCTGTGGTTGCTGGTTCGATCTCCACTAGTGGAGATTACGGTATACACTGCAGATGAAACAGCTGTTCAGTATTGTCGTGTGTAGGTGTTCGGTGAATTTTCTAGCTATGGTAATTGAATTCACAATTGCGATATAATTTGGAAAGTGCTCAAATCTGTGGTAGACCGGACATTGGCCTAGCGGTTAGAGTATTCGCCAATGGCCCGGTAGACCTGGGTTCAATCCCAGGTCGAGTCATACCAAAGATTCAAAAAATGGTACTTGATGCCTCCTTGCTTAACACACAGCATTATAAGGTACGCGATCAAGGGTAAAGTGGAGCTTTCCAGTGAAAGGAGTAGCACCCTCCCCTACACCTCGGTGTAGTAGCTATCGAGAAGGGAGCCTTCATGTAACCCTCGACTATAGTCGCCAACTACAACTATATATACCAAATACCTTTTTATCCATATAAACAGTTCTATTCAATTCAGTTTAGCTTAAGTACGCTGTTTAAAATGTCACAACAGTTGTTTTTCAAACGATTCAGTTTAACATAAGTATACATTTTAAATGTCAAAAACAGTTTAATTTAAAAAAAATCCATTTAGCATAAGTACAGTGTTTTGTTTACACACAGTTAAATGTAAAAACTGTTCTATTTCAAACAATCTAATTCAATTTTAGAATAAGTACATTATTTAGATCTATTCAACCCATAGGACATTATCACCCCGTCATTGCCATAAGTTTGGAACAAACATAACATTATAACATCTGATGAAATTGCGTTAGATAATGAAATGAATACATGTGGTCGGGGCAACTGAAAAAACAACCATTTAAATAATTGCATATGAAATATCTATATATTGAACACAAAATACCGGCAATATAATGTTAAATAAAAAGAAAAGATTGATAATATATGAGTCGTTATCACAATAATTCTAATGATTAATATAACTCTATTTTTAAGAAAAAAAAGTAATATTATATATATAACAACCTAATCGTTATGGTTCGGGGTTTGAGATATAAAGGCTTAACTCCACAAATTTACAAGTCAACCATTAAATAAATGTAATGAACTAATATTCAAATGCTGCCATAAAAATTAGATTTAATGGTAAAGTCGTCCTTGTAGAGGAACAGCAATGATACTATCTAACCCATAGCTGGGGGTGGGGTTGATAAAGTCATATCAACCATCAAAGGGTTATTTAATACCAAAGCTATCTTTTTAGCACAGCAGAGGTACTATTCAACCCATAGCTGAGGGTGGGTTGATAATGTCATATCAACCATCAAAGGGTTATTTAATACCAAAGCCATCTTTTTAGCACAGCATTGGTACTATTTAATCCATAGCGGGGTGTGGGGTTGATAATGTCATATCAACCATGAAAGGGTTATTTAATACCAAAGCTATCTTTTTAGCACAGCAGAGGTACTATTCAACCCATAGCTGAGGGTGGGTTGATAATGTCATATCAACCATCAAAGGGTTATTTAATACCAAAGCCATCTTTTTAGCACAGCAGTGGTACTATTTAATCCATAGCGGGGGGTAGGGTTGATAACGTCATATCAACCATCAAAGGGTTATTTAATACCAAAGCTATCTTTTTAGCACAGCAGTGGTACTATTTAACCCATAGCTGGGGGTGGGGTTGATAATGTCATATCAACCATCAAAGGGTTATTTAATACCAAAGCTATCTTTTTAGCACAGCAGAAGTACTATTCAACCCATAGCTGGGGGTGAGGTTGATAATGTCATATCAACCATCAAAGGGTTATTTAATACCAAAGCTATCTTTTTAGCACAGCAGAGGTACTATTCAACCCATAGCGGGGGGTGAGGTTGATAATGTCATATCAACCATGAAAGGGTTATTTAATACCAAAGCTATCATTTTAGCACAGCAGTGGTACTATTCAACCCATAGCTGAGGGTGGGTTGATAATGTCATATCAACCACCAAAGGGTTATTTAATACCAAAGCTATCTTTTTACCACAGCAGTGGTACTATTTGATCCATAGCTGGGGATTAAGGGGGTTGATACTTTTCCCAATAGAGTCAATCCGAAAGTAAATATAATAGTCCGATTGGATTTGACCTCGTTTACTAAGTACGTTCGCCATTTTGGGACGGGGACTTTCCGTGTCTGAGGTGATAGTGTTATATTTTCAGGACTCTTTTCTATTGTTTGTACTTTAAAAAAGATTTTGTTTTCGCGTCTTTTTTTGATCTTTATGCATTATTTCGCCATAAGTTTTTTTTTCTTTGAATATTATTTCTAAATTTTCTGTTAAGAAGTTTTTTGTATTTTGCTTGATCTGCTCATAATTTTCCATTTCACCGACAAACTATTTACTTTTCTCCTTTGCACGATATATCTTTATATATTCGTGTAATTTTCCTTTTTTGTAAATTGCCCAATCGGCTGGGGCTGTAGAATACACTGACAGCACTTCTGCAGAAGGGTAAGACCCCCTTCTCAACGAGTGTCTTAGATATGACACTAAACAATCTGATGGTGAGGTTCCAGTAATGCTGGAGCTTTGGGGAATGCAGAGCACCTCATCATTGCCATCGCTCTCACGTCCACTCTGACTTCGAGTGGTAGCACTTGATTGGGTCCTATTTATGGGTCAAATAGAACTAAACCGTGGTTTCGAGTGTTTACTGCTTTTGTATTTAAATTGCGTATTTATGCTAAACTGAACTGCTTGAAATAGAACTGTTTTGGTATGTAAACTGCGTTCTTATGCTAAACTGGATTCTTTGAAATAGAACTATTTTTTACATTGAAACTGTACTTACACTAAACAGAATCGTTGGAAATAGAACTGTCTTCACTGTGTGTAAACAAAATTTATTCTAATACTAAACTGAATTTGTTGAATTAGAACTGTTTGACTAAACTGAATAGCTTGAAAAAGAAATGTTTTTGACGTTGAATCTGTGTACTCATACTAAGCTGAATTGTTTGAAACAGACTTGATTATTTGTATAAAAGTGCATTTGGCATTGAATAACCTTCAAAGATTGATATGCCATAAAATTCCTATTTTTGTACCATCATATGGGCGTTATATTTTATTTTCTTTCATGCTTCTGTACGTCAATATAGTTTTCTCTTTCAGATTTTCTAATATTTTCATCCGCCCTTGATTGGTGTGTTATGTTTGGTTGAGTTTTACGGCATATCAACCGTTGTAGGTTATTCAATACCAACGAATAATTAGTAGGTAATAATTTTTAAACAGACCAGAGTCTATTGTCTGTTTGTTAGCATACAGTTAATTTTTTTCAAATATTGCTATCTACACCTAATAGTTTTATTTGCCCACAGTTAGGCAGTTTTAAGTATTGCTATGTAATACTAATAATTCAATTTGATATCAATTATTTGTTTACACAAATTTAATTGGTTTCAAGTATAGTAAATGATTAAGTTGTTCTATTTGATCGAAAGATGGGACCCTAACAGGTACCTCCTCTCCAGTTTCGAGTGGACCTGGGAGTAATGGCAGTTAAGGGATACTTTATATTCACATCATCTTACGCGAAATTGCACACCCACATTTGCATATTAAGGGATTTTTTGACTGAAACAAACAAACAAACAAACAAACAAACAAACAAACAAACAACCCCACCAAAACAAACAAACAAGCAAACAAACCAACAAAACTCTAGGATTGGAAACTCACCATCAGATGGTTTAGTATCATATCTAGGACACTCATTGGTGATGGGGAGGTCTTACCCCTCTGCAGATATGCAGTCGGCGTATTTTACAGCCCTATCCAACTGGGCTGGTCAAGTTTGTTTGGGTGCAATTTCAATGTAATGTTCTTTTTTTTTTGTAAAGTTGTTTTTAAATTGTTTAATTATTTTTGCCTTTTATTTTGTTAAAATTTGCCAAATACTTTCTGTCCGGATGTCAGCTCTATCGAGCGGGGAAATTAAAAGTAACATCAATTCAAGAGAAAAAAAAAACTTTTGAAAAAAAGGAATAGATTAAAATCAAAATGTAGACTCGACCCCCCCCCCAAAAAAAAAAAACACGCTTCACTAAAAAACCAAAAAACCAAACCATAACAATAATAAAAAGAAGACAATAAACAAAAACAGAAAACACACACACACACACACACACACACACACACACACACACACACACACACACACACACACACACACACATAAACAACAAAAACAACATAAAAACAAAATAAAAACTTAACAAAAACAATGATGAACATTAGGTAGGAATCCAGAAAAACGTGACAATATCACGTCAGATGAAATTACGTTATAAAAGGATAAAGGAAGTCGAAGTAATGGAAAAACAAAATCGTCTATTTAAATAATTGGATTGTGTGTGAAACAAATTCTATGGATTACTAAATAAAAAGGCTATTGACTATAATTGATTCTTAATTTTACACTCTTAATGTGTTTTTACACACATAATAACTGGGTGTTTTCATTGAAGTTCGTATGTTCTCCAAGACCTGTCTAAATATTCTTGGCGATTTTCGCATTGCTGAGGTCTAGACAGTCTCAATAATTTTTCTGATCTTCAGTCATTCTAGTTTCTTTTTAAAGTTCTAAGGAATTTTCTTTTTGATTATTAAAACAAGGCTTATTCTTCTGATCGATTGCCCAGTCGGCTGGGGCTGTGGAATACACCAACTTCTTCTCCGCAGAAGGTTTAGACCACCCCACCTCAACGAGTGTCCTGGATATGATACTAAACAATCTGATAGTGAGGTTCCTGTGATGCTGCAGCTTTGGGGAATGCGGAGTACCTCTTCATTGACATTGCTCCCAGGTCCACTCTGGCCCGGAATGGTATCACCTGATAGGGTCCTATCTATGGGTTAAATAGAGCCAACTACATTCTTATGCTAAACTGAATTGTTTGAATAAGAACTGTTTGACTAAACTGAATAGCTTAAATAGAAATGTTTTTCACAATTAAACTGTACTTACATTTAAACAGCGGGCTAATGCTAAACTGAATTGTTTAAAATAGAACTGTTTTTGACATTGAAACTCAACTTAAACTAAATTTAATTGTTTAATATAGAACTGTTTTGACATTTAACTGTGAGTAAATAAAATCTGTACTTATACTAAACTGAATTAGAACTGTTTTGACAATTGAACTGTGTACTCATGCTAAACTGAATTGTTTGAAATAGAGCAGACTATTTTCATAAAAATGGATTTGGCGTTAAATAACCTACAGAGGTTGATATACCATAAAATCCAACCAACCAACCAACCAACCAACCAACTTCTTCCAATCGAGATTGGGTGATCTGTTTGTATCTAAAAAAAGCTTAGGAACTGTGTATTACATTTTCAAGGACAGATTCTGGTTTATTTATTGATATATACCCTACTGGTGAGCAAAAATGGGTATGTCTCATTCCTCATGAATACATTGGACACTATTGTGATGGTGGTTTTTTTTGCTTAGTAGTCACCATTAGCAGGGGGTGCCTTCTTCATGCTGTTGGCGAGTATTGTATTTTGTTAATGTTATAAAGATTTCCATTTCATTCTCAACCTCTGTTTTGGTTATTTCTAATTTAGCAAACTTTTATTTACAATAGTTATTTACTATTTGTCCGTTAGAGACCGAGTTTTCCCATTTGTCTCTTTATTTGTTTAGATTAGTGCTGAAAATCTACAAAATCTATCATTCAAAATAATTCAGCTTCATCGTTTATATATAAATAAACAGATGGTCGAATTAAACAGAGATGGAAATAAGAAGGTTAACATTGATAAAGACTGATAGATATATTATGGACTGCTTTAGCCGAGCGGGTCCGGGAGACTGGGGTTCAATCCCAGGTCTAATTCTACCAAAGACTTAGAAAATGGTACTTGATATCTCCTTGCTTAACACTCAGCAATATAAGGTACGTATAGAGGGTAAAGTGGACCAATCCAGGGAAAAGAGTAGCGCCCTCCCCTACATCACGGTGTAGTAGCTATTGAAAAGGGAGCCTTCTGGTCACCGTCAACTACGGTCGCCAACTTACTTATAATAGGTAGATATGAAATAGATTATATAGATATCAGCAAAGATAGATTGATAGATAGATTGATGTGATATGCATTTTTATATTAAAAAAAAAAAAACTTTGGAAAGTCAATTGCATTAAAGAAATTTGAAACAGAACGCTGCTAACGGAAATAGAATGTTTTAAAATGTTCTCGTCTTTTTCGTTGCATTTAATGATTTACTCGTCCAGATGAAGGTCTAAACGCCGAAACGTCTAACGATGACAAATATTTCTACAAATAAAATCATCCTCGCGTTTTTTTCATCTCTATACATTTCGTACTGTCAGATTTCTTTCCAGTTTTTCCCAGATACACCACTTGTGTGTATGAATCAAATGTAGTCAATTACTTGCACAATTTCCAGTGGATCACCGTTCCCACCCAATCGTACTGCCGAGAGTACTCTTTCGGTGCTTTCATGTATTACGTGGCTGAGTTCTCTCACTCTCTCTCTCCCTCTCTCTCTCTCTCTTAGCTTAAACTTACAACTTAATATTTGATATAACAAGTATAGGCATTATTCTATGTGGTGATATAGCTTTTGTCAATAGATTTCATCAACGTATCCATGTCTTGGTTTTCCTTTGGCGAAGTTTCCTAAGTTTTTTCCTTGGAAAGGTCGATATAGTTATTTCATTTGCCTTTCTTTTTTTATTCTTCCGATTTTATAATTCTCGTTTCCTTGTCAGTAATAGTTTTTTTTTGGTGTTTTATGGCATAGCAACCTTCGTAGGTTATGTAATACCAAATCCATTTTTATACAAATAATCAGTTCTATTTAAAAAAAAATGAGTTTCGCATAAGTACAAAGTTTAATTGTCAAAAACATTTCTATTTCAAGCTATTCAGTTTAGTCAAACAGTTCTAATTCAAACAATTCAGTTTAGTATAAGTACAAAGTTTAATTGTCAAAAACATTTCTATTTCAAGTTATTCACTTTAGTCCAACGGTTGTAATTTAAATAATTCAGTTTAGTATAAGTATAGTTTTGTTTACACACAGTTAAATGACAAAACAGTTTTATTTCAAACAATTCAGTTTTGAGTAAGTATAGTTTCAATGTAAAAACAGTTTTCTTTCAAATAATTCAGTTTAGCATACAAAAACAGTTCCATTTCAAATAATTCAGTTTAGCATAAGTACGCTGTTTAAATGTCAAAACAGTTCTATTTCAAGCAAGTCAGTCTAGTATAAGCACACAGTTTAGTTATATTTGACTTATAGATAGAACTCGATCAGGTGCTACATCTCCGGACCAGAGTGGACCTGGGAGCGATGGCAATAAAGGGGTGCCCCACAGTAAGTTGGTGACCGTCGTCGAGGGCGACTAGAAGGCCCCCTTTTCAATAGCTACTACACCAAGGTGTAGGGGAGGTCACTACTACTTTAAGACTCTCAAAGAGTGTCTTCGATATAACACAAAACTACCAGATGGTGAGTCTCTAGTCATGCTGGCGCTTTAGGGGGTGCGGAGTACCCCTTCATAGCCATTGCTCCCTGGTCCACTTTGGCCTGGAAGTGGTAGCACCTGATAGGGTCCTATCTATAGGTCAAATAGAACTATTTGACATTTAAACTGTATGCAAACAAATGACTTATGCTAATCTGAGTTGCTTGAAATAGAACTGTTTAATAATCTAATTGTGTATAAACAAATGACTGATGTTTAATTGAATTTTTGGGATAAATAGCAATTCTTGGAACCATTTATCTTAGCTACCATGCTAAACTGAATTGTTTGAAATCGAACTATTTGATCATTTAACTATGTGTAGACAAATGGCTTATGTTCAATTGAATTGTTATGTTGTATTTTGGCCTTTGACCCGGCCAAAAATGCCATTCCAAGGTGATGCACCGGAAGGAAGTGACGCATTCTAATGGCAGTTATGAGAGGAAATCGCGTGGGCGGAAATTGGCTGATGAAATGGGACGAGGTAAAAAATTCCCATGGTACACTCATAGACTGACGCACCGGAAGAGAGTTACCTGTGAACTGCATGACAGTTATTTCTGCTTGATGACGATCAAACATGCGATTTCAAAGATCGAGTGGGTGATCGAGTGGGCGTGAACTATTATACAACTCAGTCAAGACGCAGTTGAGTTCCGGTTCCAGTTGCAGTTGCAGTAGAGTTGGAGACGGAGAAAGATGAGATGTGGTAGGGAAAGCCACATTCGGCCGAGGGGGCCCTTGGGAAGCCCTGATAAGTCGGGGTCCAGAGAAAATACTGATAAGATGCAGTAAAGAAAGCCAGCACCCAGCAGAGTGGACCCCAGGGCCCCCGGTTGAGCATCTGGAGAACGAGAAAGACACAACGCAAGTTTGGGGTCAAAGTATTGCAGTTTCTGTTCGGTCTCCAGCTCCCTCTCACAAGCAAACCTTGAGTAACCTTTTCGAAACCTTGCAATAAAGTGAGAGGTAAATATTTTGTTAAAAAAGTCTTCCACTCGTCTGTTATCATTGCATCAGTAAGAATATAACAGTTAGAGTTAAATGGCAATACTTGAAAACATTTAACTGCGTGTAAACAAATGCTTAAGGACTTAGAAAGCAGAGAATAAAGTGCAATAATAATGATAATAATAATGATAATAATAAATTATACCAATTGTGATTGGTGCTTTTGGCACAGAATTATTAAAGGGCCTGGAGGACTTGGAAGTTGGAGAACGAGTGGTGACTATCCAAACGACAGCATTATTGAGAACGGTCAGAATACTGAGAAGAGTTCTGAAGAATTGAGGAGACTTGCCGTCACTCAAACTCCAGTGTTGTGAAAAACTCCAAAGGAGTAAAATGATAATAATAATAATAATGTCCTGGAGACTTGAGGAGACTTGCTGTCACTCAAACTCCAGTGAAAAACCATCAGCTAACACTGATGTGAAAAACTCTAAAGGAGTTAGACAATTATAATAATAATTATAATAGAACGCTAGCCTAGTTGTAATTTACTAAGCATTTTACTTAGATGTGGCACAAGGCCATATGAAAGGGGCACCCAATGAGACTCGAACTCACTCGTGTAGGTTTGCTAGTCGAGCTTGCTAACCATTACACCACCAGAGGCGCCTTTATATACAAAGCTCTTTGCTTCGATGTGGCACAAGGCCGAATGAATGGGGCGCCCAATGAAACTCGAACTCACTCGTGTAGGTTTGCTAGTCTAGCTTGCTAACCGTTACACCACCGGAGGTGCCCTAGATCGCTAGCCTAGTTTATTTGTGTCATATATTAATCTGCATTGGGAAACTTGTAAGAAAACACGACAAAAAGTTTTTAAAAAAGAACGAAAAAAAACAAACAAACCCCAAACAATCAAAAAACCAACCCCTTCCCCCATAAAAATCAATTTTTACTATGTACAAAAAATAAACGATTTCCTGGATTTTGATAAAATTTCAGAAATTTTATAAAAGTTTTATAAGGAGATGAATAATCATAGTAAAAAAGATGGGTAAAATCACTCAAGAAATGTTTTTCTCTAAACTTTTTTTCATGTGAATGTACCCATCTTTTATTACAACAGTAAACAATCATAGATTGTTTACTGTTGTAATAAATTCCTCGACGCATCGTGGTTTACCAGTTTTAAAGATAAGTGTCTGAGAAAATAAATTCTATAATCCTTTCCTTTTAAAAATTCTGGATTATTCGGTTTCGGGTGCCTTTATTTGAAATAAAAAAAAGAAGAAAAAAGAAAACCTTTCCGTTTTAATTGCTCATATGTTTTACTCTTGTAAAGAATGTCCACATTCATTATTGATTACGAGTGAGTTCGAGTCTTTATTGGGTGCCCCTTTCATATGGCCTTGTGCCATATTTAAGCAAAGAGCTTAGTAAATTACCACATTCATTATTGATTGAATTTTTTTCTCTAATTTTTGATAAAATCAAAAATTATTTACTTAAAAAATCTTTCACGTGAAGCACTTGTATTTTCTTACGAAAGATATGAAATTCTTAAATAAATAAATATTGCGATATTATAAAATGTATTTGTCGGGATATTTTTAAATATTTAAACATCTTAAGTTGCAAATCATTGGTTACTATTTAAACTATAAGCAGTTAGAAGTGACGTTTAATCCCTTTCAAGGATTCATGAATGATTTAACAAAATAAATAAATAAATAAAGTAAAGTTGGTGACCGTAGTCGAGGGTGACCCGAAGGCTCCCTTTTCGAGAGCTACTACACCAAGGTGTAGGGAGGACTCTACTCCTTTCCCAGGATTGACCCATTTTACCCTTGATTCGTATCTTATAATGCTGAGTGTTTAGCAAGGCGGCATCGAGTAACATTTTTTAAGTCTTTGGTATGACTCGACCTGGGATTGAACCCAGGTCACCCGGGTCATTGGCGAATAAAAATAAAGATAAAAATAAAATAAAAATATACATTTTTTTTATGTTGATATTACTTATAAGAAGGAAGTTACTTACCAAGTAAGAGAAACTCACCAGAAAGTGAGTGGATAGAAAATGCTCCTTTAGCAATTCTCATTTCCACCGAGCAGTTTAACTCCATTCTTGTTTTGGGGTCATCAGGAGAGAATGTTCACCGTTTCGGGGCCTTCATCTCATCTTATATCTTATAATATAATATAATATCTTTTCTATCTTATAATGATAAATAATTTAAATAAAAATACTTTAAAATCAACCACTGTAGGTTATTTAATGCCAAATCATATAATATATAATTTGTAAACACATTCTGTAGAGTTTTAGCTCTTTTTTGCGTACAGTTATATGTCCTCAAGTATTGCTATATAACAGTCACATCAGTTGTTAAAGAAAAATCTTCATGTTATATAATTACGGAATACTTTTTTTGATATTAATCATTTTTCGTTAATTATATTTTATCATTCGGTTTGGTTGGGCTTTGAACCATTCGGCTCTTAGTTCAGGTGTTCACGCTCGCGCGAAGAGGATATGACAATCACAAATGTCATAATAAAAACCCCAGATAGGAAAATGGGACTGGGGTGTTAATGACGTCATGCCCGGAAGCGATGGGCAGAGAATTTGGTGATTTTGAAAAAGACGTTAGTTGAGATTTGACTCTGCACCGAGCCAGTCCAGCTGGGGGGTAAGACCATGGAGTTCTGCAGATCCCTACCGACAGAGATCTTGGAGGCCACGGGATGCGCAGCGCATTTGTTGGGTCATATAGTAAAAATTGTGTCTCTCTCTCCTCGTGTCGAAAAACTAAAGTCACGAAGTTAATAAACGTTTCGTACCTGAACAAAACAACGGAGAGTCGTCAGTGTTTCGTATTTCCTTGCATCTGTATATTTGTATTGTTGTATCATGGCTATAAAACATTTATTGAGAGATTATCGTAAAAAAGTAAACATCAGTTTACGAAAAATTCTGAGTTTTTCAGAGAAAATAAACTGATTTGTCAATTGATCGTTATCTTGAAAAAAAACATTTCAAGGGAATTGACATAGTTCAAAACTATAAGAATTATTATAGATCCTTTTAGCTACCGTTGTAAACTCATAACAATGCAGATGTATGCAGAAAGATAATGACGACTTCAACGAACGAACGAACACACTTCTTTATAAAAAATATACCTCTCACACTTCATTCTCGAAAGGGTTGATGTTTCTTGTATGTGAGAGGTGAGTTGGAGACGATGACAGACAGCTCCATATTGACCCAAAGTTTTTCTGACCATAGCAGCACTTCTTTCGCATTCGGGCTGGGCTCCTCAACCGTGGGTCACTGAGGGCCCAAGCCCTCTGCCTGGAGCTGGTTCTCACTCCGCGGGCATCCTCTCTCCAACTGCGACTGCAACTCGAACTCTGACTAACTCAAGCCGTCTGTGGCACTTGGTTATATAATTGTTTGACACCCACCTGATTCCTGTGGGTGTACGCATCTGCACCGAATTCAACCACGTTTACAGTGCAAGGTGATATTCCGATATCTTCGACCGGAGGCACCTGTTTCGCAGTTACATAGGTGCATCTCTTGATCCTATTTACCCAACCCTCCCGCTCGGGCAGGATATGACACAAGGTCAATTTTTTAAGCGGAGTTTAGCAGGTTTGAATTCAGAGTTTTCCTTCTCCTAGACTAGTTGCCTAACCAAGGCTGAAGAACCTAGTCTGCCCTACTATTCAACCATAGTTGGAAGGAGAATAATTGGATACATACCTTTCCCAAGGGTATTAGTGCTATGTGAAATGCAATCAGTCTTGTCCAGGAATTGAACTCGTATCGCCGTGTCCATATCCTGTGACGATAACCATTACATCACGGGCACCTCCAAAGATGCATCTCTTGATTGACGGCTCGGTCTCGGGTTAATATGTTACACTACCATTCTTATGAAAAAAAATATCAGTTATAAACAACGTGATATAACATTATATATCCATCCCATAACTTGACCTTTGACCAATGTCCAGAGACAAAACAATCCAAATATTAGAAAGGGACTTTTCATTATTTCTAAAAGTCAAGATTTCCAGTTGGGTAATGATTAAAGCATTTTCTTCAAATGATCTTTAGACGATTTTATATTTGGCACATTCTTAGATTATTTAAATTCTTATATTTTGGAAGTGTTTGTTATTAAATATGTCGTTATAATGGGAATTTTATGTATAAATATGAATGCTGATATTAAGGTTTCCCTTTCCTCTGTAATAAAATAATGGATAGGCGTCTTCTTTTTTTTTGTCTAGATTTAGGCTTTTTTCTTAATGGATTTAGAATTTGTAGAAGAAATCTAAATTTAT
Organism: Sepioteuthis lessoniana; assembly: GCA_963585895.1. Classification (NCBI taxonomy): domain Eukaryota; kingdom Metazoa; phylum Mollusca; class Cephalopoda; order Myopsida; family Loliginidae; genus Sepioteuthis; species Sepioteuthis lessoniana. The sequence continues at coordinate 16,263,759 of OY757920.1, read as the reverse complement.
GTACAATAAAAAAACAAAACAAAGAAACATTAAGAAATTCTAAATTGGTGCACAAAAAGAAAAAAAATCCAGTAAATCCTAAATTTATGCACAAAAACTGCAAACAAAATGCCAAATGGAAGTTCGTGTTTGGTTTTTCGTTTTTCGTTTTTGTGTCTAAATTTAGGTTTACATCTTAATGGAGGTTCGTTTCTTTGTGCCTAAATTTAAACTTTATTTTGAACGGACATTTGTTTTTGTTTTTTTCTTAGTATATAGGGGGTATAGATTTAGGCTTTCGTCTTGATGGTTTTTCGTTTTTCTTATTTGAACATAAATTTAGGCTTTCTTTTTTATTTGGTATTCAGTTTTCTTTTTTTGTGCATAATTGTGGGCTTTCTTCTAAATGGACATTCATTTTTCTGTCTAGTGTTTAAATTTAGGCTTTCTATTTAATAGACGTTCGTTTTTATTTTTTTCTACATAGATCTCGGCTTTAGTAGACGTTGGTTCTTGTTTTTTGTATTTGAATCTAGGTATTCGTATCGGAGGTTTGTTTTTCCTTTTTTTTTTACCGTAATTTAGACTCTATTTTTAGATTTCGTCTTCATGTTCGTTTTTATTTTTTGTGCACAGATTTAGGCATTCTTCTGAATAGATATTTGTTTTTCTTTTTGTGCTTGAATCAAGCATTTCTTTTTTTTGTGTGTATAAATTTATGACAGTTCTTTTTATTTTTATGCGTAAATTTAGGCTTTCTTCTTAATAGACAATTGTATATATTTTTGTAAATGTATTTGGGTTTTAACGGATGTTTGTTTTTCTTCTTTGTGTATAAATTTAGGATATTTTCAGTTGATGTTTATTTTCTTTTTTTTTGTGCAAAAATTCAGGCTTTCTTCGTAATGGACGTTTATTTTATTTTTAGTGGGCATAAATTTTATCTTCCTTTCAATGGAAGTTTGTTTTACTTTTTTGGACAAATTTATGTTTTCTTTTTATTGTATGATCATTTTTTTTTCTTTTTTGCATGCATAAATTTAGTCTATTTTTTTTATGTTTGTTCGTTTTCCTTTTTGTGCCTAAATTGAGCATTTTTCTTAATGGATATTTGTTTTTATTTTTTTGCACAGATTTAGGCATCTTAATGCGTCAATAAATTGGCATTCTTTTCAACAGTAATGTCTGTTTATTTTATGTGCATGCATTTAGCCGTTACTGGACGTTCGTTTTTCTGTTTTGTGTCTAAATGTAGGTTTTCTTCTTAATATGTCAATATATTGGCATTCTTTACAATTGTAGTGCGTATTTATTTTTGGTGCATTTAGCCGTTACTGGATGTTCGTTTTTCTGTTTTTCTGTGTATAATTTTAAGCTTTCTTCTTATTCGATGTTCGTTTCTTATTTGCATGAATGTAGGCTTTTTTCTCAATGACTGTTCGTTTTTGTTTTTTTGTGCGTAAATTTAGTTTTTTTTTTCTCATTGGATGTCAGCTTTTTTTTTTTGGTGCATAAATTTAGGCTTTTTTCTCATTGGATGTTAATTTTTCTTTTCTTTGTGAATAAATTTAGGCTTTTTTCTCATTGGATGTCAGCTTTTCTTTATTTGGTGCATAAATTTAGACTTTTTTCTCATTGGATGTTAATTTTTCTTTTTTTTTTTGTGAATGAATTTAGGCTTTTTTCTTGGATGGGCATTTTTCTTTTTTTGCATGAATTTAGGTTTTTTTCTCAATGGATGTTTGTTTTTCGTCTTTTGAGCATAAAGTTTTGGCTTTTTCTCATTGGATGTTCGTTTTTCTTTTCGGTGCATAAATTTAGGCTTTTTTCTCATTGGACGTCCATTTTTCTTTTGTGCATAAATTTGTGCTTTTTTCTCATTGGACGTTCGTTTTTCTTCTTTTGAGCATAAATTTAGGCTTTCTTCTCAATGGATGTCCGTTTTTTTTTCCTTGAATTTAGGTTTTTTTTCTCAATGGATGTTTGGTTTTCTTTTGTGCATAAATTTAGGCTTTCTTCTCAATGGATGTCCGTTTTTTTTTCCTTGAATTTAAGCTTTCTTTTCAATGGATATTTGGTTTACTTATTTTGTGCATAAATTTAGCCTTTCTTCTTATAGGATATCCGGGTTTATTTTTTTTGCATGAATTAAGGTATTCTTATTGGATGTTGGTTTTCCATTTTTGGCACATAATTTTAGGGGTTCTTGTGAATGTAAGCTTGTTTTTCTTTTTGTACCTCAATTTAAGATTTATTCTCATTGGATATTTATGTTTATGTTTTGTGCCTCTATTAGGCTTTCGTCGTAATGGATGTTATTTTTGTGCAAAAACTTAAATTTTCTACTTAAAGAAAGTTCATTTTTCTTCATGTTACATAAATCTTGGCTTTTCTTCTAAATGGACTCTGGCCTTAAGTTTTTTGGGCTTAAATTACGTTTTCTTCTTAATGGATGCATTTTTTGAGCTTAAATTTAGTTTTTCATCTTATGAATGTTTTCTTTTTGTTCTTTTGTGCATAGATTTATTTTTTAATGTTTGTTGTTGTTTCTTAACAGGTACATGGATTTAGGCTTTTTTTTTATTGGATGTTCGTTTTCCTTTTTTTTTTTTATTTCCGAATCGAATCGATGCCTTTTCAGACAGATGCTTTATTTTATTTTTTGTGCATAAATATAGGCTTTTTTTTTTAATGGATATTCATTTTTTTTTTGTGCTTTAATTAAGGCTTTTGTCCTTAATGGATGGTCGTGTTTATTTTTTGTACCTCAATTTTGGCTTTCGTCTTAATGGACGAATGATTTTTATTTTGTGCCCAATTCTTATACGCTTGTATTAGTTTCTTTTGTGTACACAAATTGGCTTTCATTTCGATGGATTTTTGTTGTTTGGCGTTTATATTTAGACTTCATTCTTAATGGATTTTCGTTTTCTTTTATTGTATTTGAATTTAGGTGATCGTTTTAATGGATGTGTGTTTTTCGTGTTTTTGTTCATGAATTTTGTCTTTCGTCTTATGAATATGTGTTTTTTTGCTTTTTAAAGGCTCTTTTCAATCGATGTATGATTTCATATTTTGTGCATAAAGTTAGGCTTTCTATTTAATAGATCGTCATATTTAATTTTTGCGTCAAAATTGAGGTTTCGTTTATCATGGATGCTGCTTTTTTTGTGCACGTAGGTCATCTTCCAAGTAGATGATCGTTTTACTTTTTGTTACTCAGTTTTATTTTTTATTTTCAGTGGAGATTAGTTTTTCAATTTAGGGCAGAAATTGAGGCTTTCTTCGTAAAGAACTTTCATTTTTTGTGCAAAAATCTAGGCTTTCTTAATGGATATTCGTTTTTTATTTTTGTGACTAAATTTAGGCTTAATTATTGATGGATATTTGTTTTTTTTTTATTTTTGTGACTAAATTTAGATGACTTAATTCTTAATGAATATTTGATTTTATTTTTTGTGACTAAATTTAGACTTAATTTTTAATGGATATTCGTTTTTTTATTTTTTGTGACTAAATTTAGACTTAATTCTTAATGGATATTCGTTTTTTATTTTTTGTGACTAAATTTAGACTTAATTCTTAGTGGATATTTATCTTTTCTTTTTCACACATTAATTGATGTTTTCTTTACAATGGTTCTTTGTTGTTTTTTCTCTATTTAAATTAAGGCTTTCTTAATAGATTTTCTTTTTTTTTTGCATAAATTTATTCTTTCTTCTTAATAGATGTTGGTTTTTCTTTGTGGCGAAATTAAGTCTTTCTCTTAATGAAAGTTGTTTTTTTCTTTTCAGTGTATAAATTTAGTCTCTCATCTTAATGGATATTCGTTTTGGGTTTGGTTTCTTTGTTTAATGGCATATCAACCTTTGTAGGTTATTTAACACCAAAGCCATTCTCCTAGAAGAACAGTCGTGGTACTATTTAACCCATAGCTGGGAGGATAAGGGGTTCCATACCTTTCCCAAGGGTATTTGCCCGAAAGTGAACGTAATAGCGCGACTGGAGGACGAACTCGCTTACTACGATTCCGCAGTCCATCGCTTTAACCATTACACTCCGAGGACTCCCCCACCCCGATATTCATTTTTCTTTTTAGTGCCAAAATTTAGGCTTTCTTCTCATTGGATGTTTGTTTTTCATTTTTGAGCATAATTTTCTGTTTTTTTTTTTGTGTGTAAATTTAAGCATTCTTTTTTACAAAAACATTCGTATTTATTTTTTGTGACTAAATTTACGAATTTCCTTTTTTCTTTTTCGTGTATACATTTAGGATTTCTTCTTGATGAATGTTTGTTTTTCTTTTCTTCAATGTCAGTTTAGGGTTTCTTAACCGATATTCATTTTTGGTTTGTTTTGGTTTTATAGGATATCAAACATTGTAGGTTATTGTTGCATTCTGGTTAGTGAACGCTTGTCGTATTAAATAAAGGAAAAACCACGATATGTGTGGAAATAGAGTTATATCCTCAGGAAAAAGTATATACAAGAGAGAGACTGTTAGTAGACAAGAACATAGGATTAGTGAATACAGAATAAGGATATAGTCCAACGATGGTATTGGCTTCCGTTATAAGAAGCCGCTCTTCACCTGCTCGACTCGCTGGTATTAGTAGCTACTGCTATATATGGCAGATGGACTAGCTTACTGAGTGGAAAAGGTGGGTGATCCTATTTACCCAACCCCTCCGCTCGGGCAGGATATGACACAAGGTCAATTTTTAAGCTGAGCTTAACAGGTTTGAATTCACAGTTTTCCTGCTCCTAGACTAGTTGCCTCACCAAGGCTGAAGAACCTAGTCTGCCCTACTATTTACCCATAGCTGGAGGGAGAATAATCGGATTCATACCTTTCCCAAGGGTATTAGTGCTACGTGAAATGCAATCATTCTCGTCCAGGATTTGAACTCGAGTCGCCGTGTCCGTTTCCTACGACGATAACCATTACATCACGGGTGATACCCCACAGTTATTTAACGTCAAATCCATTTTTATACATATAAACAGTTCTATTTCAAACAATCCATTTTAGTATATGTACACAGGGTAAATGTCAAAAACATTTCTATTTCAAACAATTCAGTTTAGCATAAGTATACTGTTTAGTTCTATTTGAACCATAGGCAGGACCCTACCAGGTGCAACCACTCCGGGTCAGAGTGGACCTGGGAGCAATGGCAATAAAGAGGTACTCCCATATTCCCCAAAGCTCCAGCATTACTGGAGCCTCGCATTGTTTAGTGTCATATCCTGGACACTCGTTGGGGTAGTCGTACCCCTTCTGCAGAGAAGCAGTCGGTGTATTCTGTAGACCCAGCTGGCTTGGCCAAATATTCATTTTGCTTTTTGTGCCAAAATTGGGGTATTCTTAATGGATGCTTGTTTTTTAGGTGACTGTATTAGTGTTTTTTTTTTTTTTTTTGAAAATGGATTTTCCTTTTTTTTATTCTGTGCCTAAATTCTTTTTTTTTTATTCTGTTTTTAAATTCAGACTTTCTTTGTAATGGACGTTCATGTTTATTTTTTGTGCATAATTTTAAGCTTTCTCCTTAAATGGATATTTGTTTTATTTTCTCATGCATATTTGTAAGCATTTTTTAATGGATGTTCGTTTTACTTCTTGGCTTTGTTCTAAATGGATCTTCACTTTTCTTCTTACTAGTAAAAACAAATAAAAGGCATAATATACCATTTTAATAGTCTAAATTCACATTTCAAGTGAATATTTTAAGCATTATTTAAAAATTTTGGGTCATATTTATTATTCAACAGAAAGAAACCATTTTTGACTGAACATTTTGACTTCAAAATCTGAACGGCACGAACTACCTATCACCGAATGTATCAATTTAAGGATTGTAGACTGAAAGATTTTCTCTCAAGTATCCATATTAGCCTGTTTCACTTCGTTAAGAATGAAAAATACGGATGTTACTGATGTCTACATCATCATTATCATCATCATGTCGTGCTGGTAGCACGGATATCCCTGACCCTCTCTTGCCACTTTTCCCTATCGTTCATCGCCTCAGGCAGGTCTTCTGGACAAAATCCCGTATCCTCACATAGTTGCTGAATGTATTTTCGTGCTGGTCGTCCTGCTTTTGCCTGGCCATGTGTGGGGGTCCATAACAGTACATCACTTATGAGTTCGTCCCTGCTTCTCCAGCAGTGTCCTGCATGTCTGGTTCGTCTAACTTGAATAGTTTTCGTGATAGGAGGCAGAACGCAGTTTCTTCCAGGCAGCGGCCGCATCGATACTGCTATATGGATGCACTACATGGACTCTAACAAAACAGCTGGCGAAGAAGCTAGATGGCAATTACACAAGAATGCTGCGAGCAATCTTGAACAAGTCCTGGCGGCAACACCCCACAAGACACCAACTGTACGGCCACCTGCCTCCTATCACGAAAACTATTCAAGTTAGACGAACCAGATGTCTATATATCTTATTATAATTATTCAGAGATTGTCTATGGAAGAGGAATTTGGAGAAAAGGCAGGATACTTCATCATATCATACATTAGGTTGCTGAAAGAACAGCTTTTTTCCTATACTTATCGGTACTTTTGGGATCAAACTGTGTTCTGGAGTCTCTTTGTACTTGCCAATGTCCGGTATATGGTTAGAGTGTTCTCCAATGGCCCGGGAGACTTGGGTTCAATCTCAGGTCGAGCCATAACAAAGACTCAGAAATGGTACTTGCTTAACACTCAGCATTATAAAGTAATGATCAAGGGTAAAGAGGAGCAATCCAGGGAAAGGAGTAGCGCCCTCTACTACACCTTGCTGTACTAGCTATCAAAAAGGGAGCCTTCGGGTCACCCTTGACTACGGTCGCCAACTTGTCAGGGAATGGAGTAGCGCCATCTCCTACACCTAGGTGGAAATTTACTAAGCTTTTTGCTTAGATGTGGCACAAGGCCATACGAATGGGGCACCCAATGAGACTCGAACTCACTCGTGTAGGTTTACTAGTCAAGCTTGCTAACCGTTACACCACCAAAGGTGCCCCATCTCCTACACCTAGGTGTGGTAGCTAACGAAATGGGAGCATTCGGGTCATCTTCGACTACGGTCGCCAACTTGTCAGGGAATGAAGTAGCGCCATCCCCTACAACTAGGTGTGGTAGCTACCGAAATGGGAGCATTCGGGTCATCCTCGACTACGATCGCCAAGTTGTCAGGGAATGGAGTAGCACCATCCCCTACACCTAGGTGTGGTAGCTAACGAAATGGGAGCATTCGGGTCATCCTCGACTACGGTCGCCAACTTGTCAGGGAATGGAGTAGCGCCATCCCCTACAACTAGGTGTGGTAGCTACCGAAATGGGAGCATTCGGGTCATCCTCGACTACGATCGCCAAGTTGTCAGGGAATGAAGTAGCACCATCCCCTACACTTAGGTGTGGTAGCTAACGAAATGGGAGCATTCGGGTCATCCTCGACTACGATCGCCAAGTTGTCAGGGAATGGAGTAGCGCCATCCCCTACTCCTAGGTGTGGTAGCTAACGAAATGGGAGCATTCGGGTCACTCTCGACTACGGTCTCCAACTTTACATACTTCTCGCTACTTGAGTGCTGTGAAACTTCCCTTAACAATAACTCGAAATTAACTGGAAATCCAAGCTTATTGCCAGTAAAGTCACTTCAGTCAATAATTCCTCCACCACTAAACTTACAAACAATCCTATTTAGTGTTTCACATTGTAGATCATAAAAAGTGTTGTAGCTGTTAGGTTCATGATTATAACGCTTTTCATCTATCCAACTGTTGATCAGGGTGTTCTTTGGCATTTGGTATCATTGTGGCATTTATATAGACACAAGAAAATGCGAATGGAAAATTTCGTTACTTGCCGTATTCGTTTTATTATTTGGACAATTTTACGAACAGCCTTTGATGTATTTTTCTATAGCATCGTTTATGATTGATCGTCTTGTCTTTTTAGTTTCCTAGATTTGCCATTAGCGTCATAATTCTTAAAAAGTTGCGCATCACAGTGATTGCCTGAGTTTTTCCCAAATTCTGCAGATGAAGGTATTGCAGCAACCAGAGAAAGGATGGAATATTATCTTCATCCAATTTTGCTCCAAGTACAGAAAGTTTTTTTCTACTGACCAGAAACCTTTCCGCGTTTTCAGATCAGTTTTTTAGAAAGTCCTTCCGTATTAGAATTACAGACCCCCCCCCAAATTTATAAGAATGTGTGTCTATTCTGGGTTGAACAGAATATCTATCTGTTAATGATATCAGCTTCTTTGAATAAGAAATTATTTTTCAATGTTAATAATCATTGTTCTTTCAGTATTTACATCAAAGGAACATTAATATCCATTATCAGACACCCCAGGAAAATTTATCCCACTATTTTGCCAATAGGTTTCTAAGAATCTATTTTTATAACAATTCTTAGTCCCCTTCCTCTCTTCTAAGATGGGGTTTCTCATGATGTATTGTTTAATAAACTTGTGTAATATAATTGCGGAGGGATTTCGTTTGGTATATCTTGCCTTTCGGTTTAGTTAGGCTGAGAACCTTTCGCTTAGCGCATGGGTTAGTTAGGCGCAAACATTAACGCAGGTGTTCACGCGCGTGCGGAGAGGATGTGTCATTCAGAGATGTCAAAATAAAACCCCCAGATAGGAAATAGATCAGGCGGTGTGAATGACGTCATGCACAGGAACCGTGGGCTGAGGACTTTGGGGATTTGAGAAAAAGAAGTTAATTGAGTTCCTGCGTCCAAAAGGAAAAGTTGAGATTCAGACCTGGACGAGGCCAGACGACTTTGTGCGCTACGGGCGCCGCGCGTTGGTTGGGTTGAGAGCTGACGATGTAAAAGCAGTCAGCATAGAAGGATCGTGTCTCTCTCTCCTCATGTCGAAAAATCTTTAAACTCAAAAAGGTGAATAAAAGTTTCGTAACTGAACCATTTTCGTGTATTTCGGATTCCCTATGTCTATTGCACATATCCGTATCATGGGTATACTACCCTTGCCTTGTACACAACTGAGCAGTCCGTTTAATTTACATTCTTGTAGTTCTTGTGCCAAACTAAGTGATTATTAACTTAAAAGAAAAACTCCTTTTCTTTCTCGCACTTAATTTATTTAACACTGTAACCAGATTTTAATGTTTTTGTTTTAAAATACTAACTCATAAAATTGGTTACGTTTGTACTATTTACCCAACCCCTCCGCTCGGGCAGGATATGACAGAAGGTCAATTTTTAAGCGGAGTTTAACAGGTTTCAATTCAGAGTTTTCCTTCTCCTAGACTAGTTGCCTCAACAAGGCTGAAGAACCTAGTCTGTCCTACTATTTACCCATAGCTGGAGGGAGAATAAGGGGGTTCATACCTTTCCCAAGAGTATTTACCCGAAAGTGAACGTAATAGCGCGACTGGAGTACGAACTCGCGTACTACGATTCCGCAGTTCATCGCTTTAACCATTACACCACGAGGACACCCCCATAAAATTGGTTACGTTTGTGCTTGCATATATTATATAAAATGGAGTCAGCAAAACAAGTACTGTAATATAATGGTCGAGGGATTTCGTTTTATATATCTTGCCTTTCGGTTTAGTTAGGCTGAGAACCTTTCGCTTAGCGCATGGGTTAGTTAGGTGCAACATGAGCGCAGGTGTTAACGCGCGCGTGGGGAGGATGTGTCATTCAGAGATGTCAAAATAAAAATCCCAGATAGAAATTAGGACCAGAGTGACGTCACGCACCCGAAGCGTGGGCTGAGATTTGAGAAAAGTCAGTTAGTTGAGTTTTTGCCTCCGAAGAAGAAGGTTGACTTTCGCTTGCTCGCCGAGGCCTTGCGGTGGGTGCTGCACACGGTGGTGGTGGTGGTGGGGGCAGATGGAAAAGTCAGCATAGAAAGATTGTGTATCTCTCTTCTTATGTCGAAAAACCTTTTAACTTAAAGGTGATAAAAAGTTTCGTACCTAAACTAAGAAGTCGTAAGTGTTTTTGTGTTTCGGGATTCCTATGTGCGTAATGAACATTCTATGTCTATTTCACATATTCATATATGGCTATGTAACAGTACTAGTTACATCTGTTGTTGTCCTTTTTATATCATCATCCCTTCTGAGTAGGGTTAGTCTCTTATATTTTGTCCATTTTCTCATTTCTTGCTTAATACAAGTAATTTACCTATTCAGCTTTAAAAATCAGATTGTAAAAAAGGATTATTTTGTTTTTTTAAAATTTTCTATATGTTTTTGTGATTTTTATAAGTCAGAAGTTGATTTGTTGATAGCTTTTATAATTACTTTTTTGAAGCCATTTTCTGTGCTTAAACTCGTAATGACCTTGACCTTTTACATCACAGGGGAATAATCAACTGTTGAGATATTTTTTATTAGAATATTTCAGAAATCTAACAAATCTAAAATTTAATTTCTGAAAGTATTGTTCATAAAAATAAACTAATTTATTCAATTTGTTTTGTTTGATAAAAGCAAAATAATTTTGAGAATTCTTACACCCTATTTTTTGTTAAAAACAAACTAACAAAAAAACAAAAACAAACTCGTTTATATCATCCTTTTCCTTTAATCAATAAACTGATAGACAATGAGAAACGAGCTTTAATTACAAAATCCAACCTATTTGAATATTTGCGAAACACTTGTAAGTTGGTTGGTTGTTTGGACTTTATGGCATATCAACCCTTGTAGGTCATTTAACGCCAAATTCTGTCTATATATACATACATATTCAACCAAAGGTTTCAAAACGAATATTAAGGTAGGTAAAATTTTCTTTAGCAGGATTTCATTTGTTTGCACAAGACTAACCAGTTTTAAGTTGTCATATTTTTTGGTACAACTCTGTCTCTCTCAAGAAGGACGGAATGTCATCTATTTAGACGTTCTCGAACAGATCGGTTAAATCGCTTTCTGATAACAGCGAAAGCTCTGCATTCCATAAGAATGTGTTTAACCGTGCAAGTTGTCTAGCAGTTTAAACACTGTGGTTGTGGTTCCTGTTTCAAAATGAAAGAGTGAGTAAGCCTTGTATGACCAATTCGCAATCGGGATATAACAACTTGTTCTCTTCTTGATTTTCTCGATGCTGGTCTCCACTCTCCTAAGGTGGGCTGTATTTGGAAGAGTTTATTCCGGATGTTATTGCTCCATTGTTGTTGCCATTTTGTGTGAAGGAATTTATTAATTGTTGGTTTCAGGTCAGTATATAGGATCATGGATTTATCGGGCATCAGATCTGAGGCCGATTTGGCTGCCGAGTCTGCACTTGTAAGTAAAGTGCCATTTTTCGCGCTCGAAACAACTAATTCAATAAAGAAACCAGGCACTTACGAAGTTTTATGATAATTTCTTGATAAAGTGTAGGACTTATGAATGATGGCGGTAACCCAAAATGATATCCATCCTGCAAGATCAAATCAGCAAGATCGGAAACAATCAACCGATAATGACGACTTCAATAACGAATGAATACACCTCTTTATAAAAATATAAATATCTCACACTTTATTCTCGAAAGGGTGATGTTTGCGTGTGTGAGAAATGAGTGGACTACTATATTGACTATATGACGGACTACTATATTGACCCAAGTTCTTCCTCTCGACCATAGCAGCACTTCTTTCTCATCTTGGCTGGGTTGCTCAACCGTCGAGCACTGAGGGCCCAAAGCCCTTCTGTCTAGAGCGGGTTCTCATTTCGGCATCCTGTCTCCAACTGACTCGAACCGCTCGGGCACCTGCTTATATTATTTTCTAACGTCCACCTGCTTCCGCTGTTCTTCCGCTTATTTGCACAGGTGCATCTCTTGATTGACGGCTCGGTCGAGGGTCAATATATAACACCAACAGCCGATTCGATCTTGGGAAGTATATCATCCATTTTTGGTGGACATTGACGCAAAGATTGATCGTGAAAGGTTGGCCTATATCCGAAGTTATAAGACAAAGCTTCGAATTTATTAATACGTGCATTTATTAGTAGATATTATAAAAAGATAATGCTATTAATGACTGGCAAGTTGATCTTTCACTCGAGAGTCTGGTCCAAGTTGTTTTATTTCGGTTCGTATTTGTTCGATCTTTCTTGCCTGACAATAGCTGAAGCGGCTATTCAAGTGTTTCATACGAGAGATGATTTAAGATGAATTAAGGTGCTTGTTGACTGACCCCACACCAGGAATTAATGGTCTTTCTTACGAATTGTATTTCCTTGTGCTGTCAACGATTTACGAGGATCCTTAAATAAGTTTCCAGATTTTTTTCGTATGGGCACTTTTATTGATAGTACAAACATGAAACTCTAGCCCCCTTCGAAGTAATCTCCTCCGGCTGCAATGCACTTGTACCGTTCCAACAACTTCTCGAAGGCCCCATGGAAGTCTTGTGTGAGCGTGTCAATGGCCTTCGTCACAGCCTCTTTCATCTCCTCAATTGTCTCATAGTGACAGCCTCTGAGCTTAGGGAATAACCAAAAGTCACATGGAGCAAAGTCTGGACTATAAGGAGGCTGAGGAACTGTCTTGATGCCCATCTTGGTCATATAGTCTGTGACAAGGATGGAGTTGTGGACTGGTGCATCGTCCTGGTGGAAATGCCACTGACCCGATTTGAACAGTGCTGGCCTCTTCCGACTGAATCTCTTCCTGAACTCCCTTAAAACCTCAACATAGTAACCCTAACCCTAACCCTTTCGCCAATCAACTCTGGTGTATTGACTTCCTTACTCCTCCCACACCTCTCATCCTACCTCACAGACTCCCTGGCTTCCTTGAATCTCTTATGCCACTCAAAAACTGATGCTCGATTCATGCAAGATGGTAGAAAAGCAGTTTGAAGCATTCCATACGTTTCTGTGGCATCATTTTTTCCAAGTTTAAAACAGAATTTTATTGCATGTCGCTCTTCTAAAGTGTCCTCACGTCCAGAGTGCATTTTTGAAATTCACCAGCTGTGACAATCAGGCTTTAGTATGGTATATTCCAATTGCTGCTGTAGGTGTTCATTTGAACCTGAAATCCCCAAAATTGGCCGGTCATCTCATAAGATGTATAGCAATAAGTAAGTAAAGTTGGCGACCATAGTCGAGGGTAACCCGAAGGCTCCCTTTTCGATAGCTACTACACCAATGTGTAGGGGAGTGCGCTACTCCTTTCCTGGATTGCTCTACTTTACCCTTGATCCGTACCTTATAATGCTGAGTGCTAAGCAAGGAAGCATCAAGTACCATTTTTTGAGTCTTTGGTATGACTCGACCTGGGATTGAACCCAGGTCTCCCGGGCCATTGGCGAACAATTGGCCCAGCGGTTAGAGTGTTCGCCAATGGCCCGGGAGACCTGGGTTCAATCCCAGGTCGAGTCATACCAAAGACTTTAAAAATGGAACTTGATACCACCTTGCTTAACACTCAGCATTACAAGGTACGTATCAAGGGTAAAGTGGAGCAATCCTGGGAATGGAGTAGCGCCCTCCCCTACACCTTGGTGTAGTAGCTATCGAAAAGGGAGCCTTCGGGTCACCCTCGACTATGGTCGCTAACTGTATAGCAATAACATACTTAATTTTCAAGAGTATATTACAATTTTAAATGCCTGTACAAAAAAAAAGCCTGGAAACCTATTGAATGCACCACATACAATTTGAAGGTTGATATGTTTATCCCTTGAACATAGTGCAACAAGGAAGAACCCTGCTTAAACCCCTCTGTGGTGACATGTATTCGAAGGGAGAGCTACTTCCTCATTTCTTCTGAAGGAGACCAGGAAAGATGTTACGAAGCAAGTCCTTTCTGCAGATCTCAATACCAATTACAGATACAGAAAACGAAGCGTTTTCATTATCGTTATTTTGTTTCTGATTTTACTTCGTTAAATTGTAGCAAAAATCCAAGTTTTTCTTCAAAAAAGATTTGAAAAATAAACTAAAGCGAAGTGGTTACAAGACTTTGTAGAACATTAAGAGGAGAAGGCAACTAAATTATTATATTTTTATACTTTGCTTGATCCTCAAAACGTCTGTAAATGAAAAAGGAAATTTCAAGATGTGTGATGCAAATTCAGATCTCCTTGGGAAGATTGTAGTGCTGTTTACACAAGAAATTGAAGATTCTATGAAACCAAACAACGGTGAACAACTTTAAAAACAATAGCAAACAAAAAGAAAATTGATAATGAAAAAAGTGTTACAAATTCATCTATTACAAAAAAAGTATTACAAATTCATCGATTTTTTAAACCTGCTAACAAAATGTTTAATATACTTTTTTGTCTGTTTCCCATCGATATTAACTTAAAGGATTTTGTTTAATGTAGAAGATTGAATAGTCCAAACATTATTGCAGTTTTCAATCTAAAATGTAAGATACCATAAACTGACAAAAAGTGTAAAGTTTAGGAATTGAAATTTGGTTTGGCTTTATGGCATATCAACCGTTGTAGGTTATTTAATGCCAAATCCTATTTATACATATATATTAGATATATATGATTTGGTTTGGTTTGGTTTTATGGCATATCAACCATTGTAGGTTGTTTAATGCCAAATCCTCTTTATACATATATATTAAATATATATGATTTTGTTAAGTTTGGTTTTAAGGCATATCAACCATTGTTGGTTATTTAATTCCAAATCCTCTTTATAAATATATATTAAATACATATGATTGTGTTATGTTTGGGTTTATGGCATATCAACCATTGTAGGTTATTTAATGCCAAATTCTGTTTATACATACATATCAAATATAATTTGGTTTGGTTTGGTTTGGTTTTATGGCATATCAACCATTGTAGGTTATGTAATGCCAAATCCTCTTGATACATATATATATATATATATACATATATATGATTTGGTTTTGGTTGGATTTTATGGCATATCAACCATTGTTGGTTATTTAATACCAAATCCTGTTTATACGCATATATCAAATATATATGATTTGGTTGGGTTGGGTTTAATAGCATATCAACCATTGTAGGTTATTTAATGGCAAATCCTCTTTATACATATATATCAAGTATATATGATTTTGTTTGGTCGGGTTTTATGGCATATCAACCATTGTAGGTCATTTAATGCCAAATCCTCCTTATACATATATATTAAATATATATGATTTGAGTTTAGTTGGTTTAATGGCATATCAACCATTGTAGGTTATGTAATGCCAAATCCTCTTGATACATATATATTATATATATATATGATTTGGTTTTGGTTGGATTTTATGGCATATCAACCATTGAAGGTTATTTAATGCCAAATCCTGTTTATACGCATATATTGAATATACATGATTTGGTTTGGTTGGGTTTTATTGCATATCAACCATTGATGGTTATTCAATGCCAAATCCTGTTTATACGCATATATTAAATATATATGATTTGGTTGAGTTGGGTTTAATGGCGTATCAACCATTGTAGGTTATTTAATGTCAAATCCCCTTTAAACATATCAACTAAATATGTGTATGATTTGTAAACACATTTTTAGATAACGTTTTTAAACTAGTCTGAACACATTCTTGCACACAGTTAAATTGTTTCAAGTATTGTTATATAACAGTCACAATTTAACATCAGGCATTTGTTTGCACACATAATTTGCTCTGCGTGATGCATAGATAGAACCCTTTCAAGTGCTACTACTCCTGATCAAAGTAGATCTGGGAGCAATAGCAATGAAGGGGTACACTACATTCCTCAAATCTCCGAGGCTGGAGCCTCGACACCAGATTGTTTAATGTCATATCTAGGACACTCGTTGTGTGTGGGGTTCTTACCCCTCTGCAGAGATGCAGTCGGTGAATTCTACAGCCGATTGGGATAGAAATGAAAAATGATCGTTATGTGAGTTTTACCAAATATTGTATATGGATAATTATGCTAACCTTAGGGCATCAGTATGGAAAAACTTTTCAAGTACTTGAAACGGTGCTAGTTTTAATCATCCAGTCGAATGCAGCCTTTGAGTTTTATTCCTGTCACAATTTTCCAACTTCGCTTAACACAACTATATGTAGCCCAGTTAGCTGGGGCTGTAGAATTCACCGACTGTATCTCTGCAGAGAGGTAAGGTTCGGTTCCTTTGTTTTAATGGCATATCAACCTTTGTAGGTTATTTAATGCCAAATCTATTCTCCTAGAAGAACAGTTATGGTACTATTTAATCCATAGCTAGGAGGATAAGGGGGTTCATACCTTTCCCAAGGGTATTTGCCCGAAAGTGAACGTAATAGCGCGACTGAAGTACGAACTCGCACACTACGATTCCGCAGTCCATCGCTTTAACCATTACACCACGAGGACCCCCCCACGCAGCGAGGTAAGAACCCCACCCCCATGCCCAACGAGTGTCCCGGTTACGACATTAAACCATCTGATATCTAGGCTCCAGCCTTAGATTTGGGGAATGTGGAATTCCTCTTCATTGCCATTGCTTCCAGGTCCACTCCAGCCCGCAGTGGTAGCACCTGATAGGGTCCTATCTAAGGGTCAAATAGTACTGTTTAACATTTAGACTGAGTGCAAATAAATGATTTACGCAAATTGAATTGTTAGAAATAGAACTGTTGGTTTATTTAACTCAGTGTAAACAAATGACTGATGTTTAATTGAGTTGTTAGTGATACATAGCAATACTTGAAACCATCTAACTGCGTACAAACGAATGAGTAATGTTGAATAGAATTATTAGTGTTAGATAGCAATACTTGTAACAATATCAGTGTGTAGAAACAATAGCAATATTTTTGTGTAAACAACTTAGTTCTAACTCATTTAAAAATGAAATTACCGACCAACTAATCTCTGACGTATCATGAATATCAATTTAAATGTGTAAAAACAAATGAATGTTGTTAAATTGTTAGTGCTAGAAAGCGATATTTGAAACCATTCAAGGATGTGCAAACAATTGTTTAATCGTAAATAGAATTATTAGTGTTAGATAGAAATATTTGAAACTATTTAACCGTGTGCCAAAAAATGATCTCAAGCTCATTTAAAAATGTTATCAACAAAATGTGTAAACAAATCAAATATTTAATATATATGTATAAAGAAGATTTAGTATTAGATAATCAACAATGGTTGATATGCCATAAAACCAAACCAAACCAAACCAAACCAAATCTATATATTTAATATATATGTATAAAGAAGATTTAGTATTAGATAATCAACAATGTTTGATATGCCATAAAAACCAAACCAAACCAAACATCAACATATGCAAGAAAGTTTAGCTAAGTCTTTTACTTTTTCTTTGAAAATACCAATATATTTACTATACAAAAATACTAATGTATTTAATATATTAATGTACTTAGTATACTAATTTCGACAGAGTATAACATTTTGTTGCATTTAAATCTACCAATATCTGCTTTTTGTGACTACCAGGACAAGATGGCGAGGTGTAAGGACACTTTTGGATGGCTTTCAATCAAGACATATATACATGTAGAAATTCAAAATGGTGTAAAATTTGTTTATATACAGTACGTATTGTAAATTTATTAAGTCTTCAAAGGAAATATAGAGTAATCGGAGGGAAACTCAAACCTGGTTAAGTTGTCATAATAAATTTATTTCGGTGGAGAATATTACTATACTTTCTCTCTCTCTCTCTTTCTCTCTCACTCACTCTCTCTCTCTCTATATATATATATATATATATATACATATATATATATATATATATATATATTTCTACTTTTATTTAAAAAAATATATACATATTTAATTATACATATGTGATGTGTGTATTAGTTCCAATATGTATCTGTGTGTGATATCAAACTATTTTGTGTGGTTGTGTGATTGTGTTTTATATATGGAGTCTCAATATATGAGTGTATGTAATGTTTGTATCTATTACTGAATATACATATGTAGGTTCTCTTTGTTACATCACAAACTAACATGTGACCCAGTAGGTGTCAATATGCAAGAGACAAAATCAAATTTGTTTAATGGATCGTCAAGCAAATAACTTTCTCAAATCATATGTCACCAATCGTTTCACAGAGGAAGGCTATTTTACTCTTGTAGTTGAATTGAACGAAAATGGGATGAAAAGTGGCGTAAGGTAAGTGAGGGAAAATTGAATGTAGAATCTTCAGAGAATCAACAGGAAAGTTCAAAGAAACCAACAACTGATTATTTGTAGTCTATGTGGGTGGTTTGTCGACAAGTTCAAAGTCCAGTAAGTCTCGTGTAAACCTAAGACTTCTTCTGCAATCTTTTAAGCGCAAACTTTCCGATTTAGTTCATGCACTAATAGACAATGGCTGAGAGCTATTTTCAAACCGAAATTGCTTTTATTTGTTATGCGATTCATTTCATATCCTATCAAATTTGACAAAAATCTTTTCCCAAATAAATTAAAATATCACCTATAAATCAAGCATACATAGTTACCCAACCCCTCCGCTCGGGCAGGATATGACACAAGGTCAATTTTTAAACGGAGTTTAATAGAGTTCACCAGTTTATGACACAAGGTCAAGTTTTAAGGGGAGTTTAATAGAGTTCACCAGTTTATGACACAAGGTCAATTTTTAAACGGAGTTTAATAGAGTTCACCAGTTTATGACACAAGGTCAAGTTTTAAGGGGAGTTTAATAGAGTTCACCAGTTTATGACACAAGGTCAATTTTTAAGGGGAGTTTAATAGAGTTCACCAGTTTATGACACAAGGTCAATTTTTAAACGGAGTTTAATAGAGTTCACCAGTTTATGACACAAGGTCAATTTTTAAGGGGAGTTTAATAGAGTTCACCAGTTTATGACACAAGGTCAATTTTTAAGGGGAGTTTAATAGAGTTCACCAGTTTATGACACAAGGCCAATTTTTAAGGGGAGTTTAATAGAGTTCACCAGTTTATGACACAAGGTCAATTTTTAAACGGAGTTTAATAGAGTTCACCAGTTTATGACACAAGGTCAATTTTTGAGGGGAGTTTAATAGAGTTCACCAGTTTATGACACAAGGCCAATTTTTGAGGGGAGTTTAATAGAGTTCACCAGTTTATGACACAAGGCCAATTTTTAAGGGGAGTTTAATAGAGTTCACCAGTTTATGACACAAGGTCAATTTTTGAGGGGAGTTTAATAGAGTTCACCAGTTTATGACACAAGGCCAATTTTTAAGGGGAGTTTAATAGAGTTCACCAGTTTATGACACAAGGTCAATTTTTAAACGGAGTTTAATAGAGTTCACCAGTTTATGACACAAGGTCAATTTTTGAGGGGAGTTTAATAGAGTTCACCAGTTTATGACACAAGGCCAATTTTTAAACGGAGTTTAATAGAGTTCACCAGTTTATGACACAAGGTCAATTTTTGAGGGGAGTTTAATAGAGTTCACCAGTTTATGACACAAGGTCAATTTTTAAACGGAGTTTAATAGAGTTCACCAGTTTATGACACAAGGTCAATTTTTGAGGGGAGTTTAATAGAGTTACCAGTTTATGACACAAGGCCAATTTTTAAACGGAGTTTAATAGAGTTCACCAGTTTATGACACAAGGTCAATTTTTGAGGGGAGTTTAATAGAGTTCACCAGTTTATGACACAAGGCCAATTTTTGAGGGGAGTTTAATAGAGTTCACCAGTTTATGACACAAGGTCAATTTTTGAGGGGAGTTTAATAGAGTTCACCAGTTTATGACACAAGGCCAATTTTTGAGGGGAGTTTAATAGAGTTCACCTGTTTATGACACAAGGCCAATTTTTAAGGGGAGTTTAATAGAGTTCACCAGTTTATGACACAAGGTCAATTTTTAAACGGACTTTAACTGAGTTTTCCTTCTCCTAGACTAGTTGCCTAACCAAGGCTGAAGAACATAGTCCGCCCTACTATTTACTACTGGAGGGAGAATAATTGGATTCATACCTTTCCCAAGGGTATTACTGCTTTGTGAAATGCATCAGGAATTGAACTCGTGTCGCCGTGTCCATTTCCTACGACGATAACCATTACACCACGGGCACCTCCTATAAATCAAGCATAGAAACTCTACACTAAAGATAAAATTCCAACGCTTCTGTAACCAGAAGAAATGCCTAGATATATGTTATGGGACTGTTACCTACCCATTGATGGACTCTTCCAAATTCTATATTAATCACGTCATTGGGATGAATGGTCAGCCGGTCGTAGAGACTGGATATTCGACTGACTAATAAGCCTACCTTAAGTCACCACTTTTCTCAGTATCTGGTTACTTCAATATATCCTTAAACTTATACTGTGTTCTGAGTTATCTTTTCGTGGTCCGAAATTGGGTCCACATCAATATATATAACGAATGTACTTAGTTTTGGACTGCTATATATTCGTATCTTTGGTTTTATGTTTTCAGTTCTTTAGATTTTAGTAATAAATCACCATCATCATCATGTCGTGCTATCAGCATGGATATTTCTGACTCTCTCTCGCCACCCCTTCCTATCGTCCATGGCTCTTAGTAGGTCCTCAGGGCTACATCCATTATCGGCACGGAGCTGCTGCATATAGGTTCGAGCTGGACGTCCTGCCTTTGCTCGTCCATGTAAAGGGGTCCACAGGATTACATCACTTACGAGCTCGTCCCTACTTCTCCAGCAGTGTTCTGCATGTCTGGTTTGTCTAATTTTGATAGTTTTCGTGATGGGTGGTCGGTGGCCGTACAGCTGCTGCTTTGTGGGGTGCTGTCTCCAGGACTTGTTCAGTATTGCTCGCAGCATTCTTATGCAATTTCCGTCAAGTTTTTTCTTCATACGTTTAGTTAGCGTCCATATAGTGCATCCATATAGCAGTAACGATACGACCGCTGCTAGGAAGAAACTACGCTTCATTTTATCAGTCAGGTCTGACTTCCATACGACCGATAGCCAATCGATAGCTGTCCATGCATTGAATAATAGTTAATAATGTGCATTCTGATTGTATAATATTCCACTAGAAATAATAAGATCCTGGTATTTTTGAATTAGTTGGAAAGGAATGTTTTACAATTAAAAATGAATTTACTTATTTATAAATTATACAATATTCTGTTAGGTTATATAGGCAAGCATCTCTATTCATCTTTTCATTATATAAATCCTGCTATCTAAACTAACTTGTTTCTTACATTCTTTTACTTATCTATGCTTCCCCAAAAGTGTAAATATTTTCCTTTTCTTAAAAAGAATCAAAATTACTATTCATTTACGGGTTCCATCATCCAACACTTAAAAAGTAACTGTTCTTGAAATTATTCGAATCAATTTGAATTCCCATGAGAGAAAATTTAATACAACGTCACCCGGGACACCAGATATGTTTGGATTGTTACAATAATTGCTCATAGCCCACTGGATTTTATCTTTTTGTTAAGCACGTATCAATTTACGCAAATATTTAAAACATACAAGGATCCATTATTTAATTTCCATGGTAATTTCTAGAGGAAAACAAAACGATCCAAGTGACCATTCAAGGGGCGTTAAAATGCATCGTAATGTGGTGAGTATGAATCTGCGCAATAACAATAGGAAGAGAGATTGAGAAAAATCAAACAAATTGCAAAGAATTTGAAATGAATGCAACAAACGAGACTTGTATAATTGATAAGATATCAGAAATTGGTCGTCAGTTGAGACATTCGAAATACGGGATTGGTTTTTCTAAACATTTTCTGAAAGGCGTTCTCTCATTCATACTAGCAATCAGGATGTATGAGGAAAATTCATAAAATCCAAAGCGTCAAAATCTATCCTGGTATTTTTCATAACTTCTCATTCTTCAATGATGTCTCTGGCCCAATCAGATGGGGCTGTAGAATACACTGACAGCATCTCTGCAGCGGGGTAAGACTCCTCCAATGAGTGTCCTGATTATGATACTAAACAATCTGATGGTGTGGTTCCTGTAATTTTGGAGCTTTGAGGGAATGTGGAGTATTCCTTTATTGCCATCGCTCCCAGGTTCACTCTGGCCCGGAGTGGTAGCACCTGGTTGGGTCCTATCTATGGGCCAAATAGAACTAAACTGTGCACTTATGCTAAATTTACTTGTTTGAAATAGAATTGTTTTGACATTTAACTGTGTATGGACAAAAACTATACTTATACTAAACTGTATTGTTTGAATTAGAACTGTTTGGCTAAACTGAATAGCTTGAAATAGAAATGCTTTTCAATTAAACTGTGTTCTTACATTTAAACTGCGTATTTACTATAAACTGAATTGTTTAAAATAGAACTGATTATTTGAATAAATATGGATTTGGCATTTGATAATCTACAAAGATTGATATACCATAAAATCCAACCAACCAATCAATAATGTTTCTTGCATTTTTAAAAAGCTTATCTTTAGAGAAATATTGTCATCCTTTTCTCGGCAGATATTGTCTGCTATACAAGATTTTTGTCCTTCCTATTTGAATATAATTCTCATGTATTTCATGGGTCTGACATTTAAGAGTCATTTATACGCTTTTTGGCATTAACATAAAATGACAAACACTTTCTTTAGTCAGCAAATAGTCGCACTAGAGATCAGCTTTAGTAAAGAGTTTGTGAAGAATGGTACCGTTTAAAAAAAGCCCATTCACATATCGTTATAAAAAGTGTCTGCATAATCCTTTTTTTTTATTCTTTCATTCGCTTCTCTAACATATTGTAAGTTGATTGTAGCTGAAGAATTTCTGTTTCTGTTGTGATACTGGCAAAAAGAAAGACATAGGGAACACAAAAAGGATTGATAAAAATACATATATATTCAAGTAACAGAAACAAGATCCAAGTGACACTGGTTAAACAGTAGTTAGTTAATAGGAAGCTGAGAGTCCAGTAGGGTAGTGACTATCCGTCCACTTTGCAAGTGGTATCACATGGAGAACACAAAAAGGTTGATAGAAAAACATATATATTTAAGTAACAGAAACAAGATACAAGTGAACCTGGTTAAATAGTAGTTAGTTGATAGGAAGCAGCGAGTTCAGTGGAGTAGCGACTATCCGCCCACTACGCAAGTGGCATCACACGTGATTGTGTCACGTGGGTTTGGTTAACTCCTCGTCAGACGCTCTCGTTGACGTGTATTGATGGAGGAGGGTGAGTCCACAACGTAGGGAGTACAACAGTTTCAGAGTTTCTTTGTTTTCATCATCATCATCATCATGTCATGCCACTAGCACGGATATCCCTGACCCTCTCTCGCCACTTTTCCCTATCGTTCATCGCCTCTGGGAGGTCTTCAGGGCTACATTCCGTATCCTCACATAGCTGCTGAATGTATGTTTTAGCTGGTCGTCCTGCTTTTTCCCGGCCATATGTGGGGGTCCATAAGAGTACATCACTTATGAGCTCGTCCCTGTTTCTCCAGCTGTGTCCTGCATGTGGTAAATATCACAATCCTTTTAGAGGAATCTTATTATATACTTTAGATTCTCGATATTACTCTTAATGATCTATTGTTGTATAGCCGTAATACATATACAAATATATGCGGAACATAATCAAATATAATCTTCAATGAACGAACGAACACACTTCTTTAGGAAAATATAATCTCTCACACTTTATTCTTGAAAGGGTGATGTTCGTTGTGTGTGAGATGAGCTGGAAGAGACTGCTATATTAACCCCAAGTTCTTTTTTCGACCATGGCAGCACTTATTTCTCATCTTGGCTGGGTTGCGCAACCGTGGGTCACTGAGGTCCGCAAGCCCTCAGTCAGCAAGCCGATTCTCACGCTGACATCCTATCTCCAACTCACTCAAACAGTCTGTGCCCTGGTTATATTATTGTTTAACGTTCACCTGTTTCCGCTATTCTTCCGCTTATTTACTCAGGTGCATCTCTTGATTGACGACTCGGTCGAGGGTCAATATATAACACTATTACTGGTGGAAAAACCACTAAATAACCAATTTTTTTTTATTAGAGAAAGGATAGTTTAAGCAAAAATCCAAAGTAACCTCGTGTGTATTGCTTTTTTCTATATACCATACTATTTTCATGCTAAAAGGATGTATGGTACCCAGAAATTTGTAATGTTTAGAAATACATGGTTCACATGGCTCAATACAACCTGATTAAAGTAACGAGGAATCTATGCTACACTACTGAGCTAGACAAAAACAAATCACGAAAAGGTTGAAATTATTTGCTCTTGCAGTAAACTAGACTTGTTGAATCAATATTTCAGTTGATACATCAGACGCTAAGGAGAACGGCATTAACTCAATCAAAACGGCCACAAAATGGCGAAGCATTTTTCACAAATTGGTTCACAAACTGCGAAAAAAGATTCAGGTTGAAACTGAACAAGAACGTCAAGTTTTTATTAAGAAAATTAAAGGATAAAATTCATAAAACTTTTTGCTGTTTCATTTTTAACAAGTGCTGAGTGATTATGATATGGGTGAGGTAGTACTGTAACTAACTATAATCTTAGCGATAAACTGATCTCTGTTTCACACAAGATAACTTTCTTTTGAAGATGTCACTCTTGCAAGAACTGAATGTGATCCCAAAATTACTTTGTAGTCAGTGAGGTGCCCGTGGTGTAATGGTTATCGTCGTAGGAAATGGAACCGGCGACACGAGTTCAAATCCTGGACGAGACTGCATCTCACATGAATCCAATTATTCTCCCTCCAGCTATGGGTAAATAGTAGGACAGACTGGGTTCTTCAGCCTTGGTGAGGCAACTAGTCTAGGAGAAGGAAAACTCTGAATTCAAACCTGTTAAACTCCGCTTAAAAACTGACCTTGTGTCATATCCTGTCCGAGCGGAGGTGTTGGTAAATATTGTGACTGAGGCATGTCAGAAATGAATCAAGCAAAATGTTGAAATTGAATAAGCATAAAAATTCTTAGTTGTCTTTAATTGGAATAATTTTGAGATGAGACTTCTTAATCTGAGAATTAATCTTTTTATTTATTGCGGACTTTTTGTCCTCATCTGGGTAGTTTTTGTGTTGTTCCTTCTTTCACTACGTTTCGGCCAAATTTCACCTCTGGCCTTCTTCAGGTGATTTACCGCAATATGTGGTGCGATAGACAACAACAATGGAAGGCAGTGATTACTGGGGATACGGTTACAAGACTCAGCATTCCTATCCGAGGTCGCAGTTAATCACCTGAAGAAGGCCAGAGGTGAAATTTGGCCGAAACGTAGTGAAGGAAGGAAGAACACAAAAACTACCAAGATGAGGACAAAAAGTCCGCAATAAATAAAAAAATTAATTCTCATAAAAATTCTTCAGTTATTAAAAGGGGTAACGTGGTAAAAAACTGAAGTAAATTTCACATCTTCGTAAAAACCCATAGCAAAATGGCAAATTTTACATTCTCGTAAAAACCCATAGAAAACCCCATAGAAATGGCAAATGATTCAGTGAAATTAAGATGAAGGTATCTAGATAGTTTCATAGACGGACAGTTGCTGATCTTGTTGATATCTCACAGTGCTTTAAGATTATGACTTAAAATTAAGATGAAAGTAACTTGATAGTTTCATAGACGGACAGTAGCTGATATGTTTCATATCTCAAAGTGCTTTAAGATTATGACTTAAAATTAAGATGAGGGTAACTAGATAGTTTCATAGACAGACCGTAGCTGATATTGTTCATATCGAAAATAATCTAAATCCTAATGTAGTTAATTTGTAGTGGCTGGAAGTATTGTATGAGGGGACATTTGGCAAAATGACACCGCTGACGGATGGACCTAGATATTTGCATATACGCGCACGTGCCAATGGAAATGTGACAACAGAGTGAATATAAGCGGCCTTTGGAACATTTCAGTTTGACTTCAACCAAAACGGTATGCAGTCAGTCAGTCAGTCAGTCAGTCAGTCAGTCAGTCCGTCCGTCCCTGTTGACTTAACCGTTAACTGGCTTAAAAACAACAATTCTAGTTTATTGAATTCTGTTTATTTAATTTGCGATCCAGCAAATTTATCTTTATTTGAATAAACATATACAAGAAAGGAAGTACAAAGAAAATTGTCCTCGTGGTGTAATGGTTAACGCGATGGACTGCGAAATCGTAGTACGTGAGTTCGTCCTCTTACGTTCACTTTCGGGCAAATACCCTTGGAAAAGGTATGAACCCCCTTATCCTCCCAGCTATGGGTTAAATAGTACCACTACTGTTCTTCTTGGAGAATGGCTTTGGCATTATATAACCTGCAAAGGTTGATATGCCATTAAACAAAGAAACCAAACCAAACCAAGAAAATTCAGTGATGCCTTTTCTATGAATTAGGGATCGTCTACAAAAGCTAAATTTTGTCAATATATACGATCGAAGACAAAGGATCTAGGGCCTTTTCCACAAGCAGTGAACGTAGATGATAAAATAAGTTTTCTCGAGAAACTGCATGTAATTGTTCTAATAAAATGTTGTAATTGATCAAATAAGACGTTGAAGAACCAAAGTAAAATGATAAATTGATATATATTGATAATCAATGGGTTATATCAATATAGATATGACGATATTACTTTTGTTTAATAGATATCACTTTTGTTATATCATAATCACTTTTATTATATAGATATCACTTGTTTTATATTTCTTATCTCTTTTGTTTTATCATATAGATATCAATTTTGCTATATCGTAATCACTTTTGTTTATATAGATATCACTTTGGTATATGATATCATTTTTGTTATATCGACATCATTTTTATTAGATAAATATCACTTCGTTATATTGATATTATTTTTGTTATATCGATATCACTTTTATTATATAGATATCACTTTGTTATATCATATCATTTTTGTTATATCGATATCACTTTTATTATATAGATATCACTTTGTTATATTGATATCATTTTTATTATATAGATACCACTTTGTTATATTGGTATCATTTTTATTATATAGATACCACTTTGTTATATTGGTATCATTTTTATTATATAGATTTCAGTTCGTTATATTGACATCATTTTTGTTATATAGATATCACTTTTATTACAAAATCTACAGTTGCAAATTTAAAGGAAAGTATGATTATTATAATGTCATATTTTCCAGTTTTTTGTCAATTTATAACTTATTGTAAATAGAAATATCAATAAAAACAAATGGCACTTCACATAAAAGAACTATCTATTCAAATACGTGTTTAGTTTTAAAATTCTTATGGTAAAAAGCTATTTTCATCGTTTGAATTAAGTAGCGAGGTAAGAATTATAGGCAATTGATGGTAATCGCGGGAACAAGAAAAATCTCCAACAAGATATGCTATTATCTTCCATGATAGCAAAATTATTTTCTTTCTTGGATTCATAAATTATTATAATGTTTGCGTAATAAATGTACAAGTCGTGTTTATTCTTCAATCTCTTGATGAAAAAGAA
Organism: Sepioteuthis lessoniana; assembly: GCA_963585895.1. Taxonomy (NCBI): domain Eukaryota; kingdom Metazoa; phylum Mollusca; class Cephalopoda; order Myopsida; family Loliginidae; genus Sepioteuthis; species Sepioteuthis lessoniana. The sequence goes on along the minus strand of OY757920.1, from coordinate 16,236,397 downwards.
CACAAAATGTCATTGGTCAACATAAGTTGAACAAATTAAAAAAATACTAATATCTGATTCGTCATAGATTCATTTTCTATCAATTTGGAGATAATGGAATATTTTTTTATACAAAAATAACAGACAACAATAAACAATCACACATTCCTGTCGTTCGTAAATTTTGAATGAACTAAAATATGGTCATGTTGAACAGAAATCTGAAGTAATCATTTTGTCGGTTTAAAGTTGCATTTTACGTTAAATGGTTGAATATATGCTCTTTGAAACGACCATAAACTGTCAGTGGTTTCCTTCGGCTAAAATACACGTACTTAACAGACTAAAATGATTGATAATAATTTCAATTGGTAATAATTTTAAAATAAGACGCTTAGCTTCTTCTGAAACTGTCATAGTTAATCAAATTTATTTCGCAGTTATTTCAATCAAAATTGAATCAGTAAAACTTGCCCAGTCAGCTGGGGCTGTACAATACACCGACTGCACCCCCGCAGAGGGATAAGACAGCCCCTCAACGAATGTCCTGACATATAACATTAAACAATCTAATGTTGAGGTTCCAGTGATACTGGAGCTTTGGAGAAATGCGGAGTACTCCTTTATTGCCATCACTCCCAGGTCCACTCTGGCCCGGAGTGGTAGCACCTGATAGAGTCAAATGAGTCAAATAGAACTAAATTGCGTACTTATGCAAAACAGAATTGCTTGAAATAGAACTGTTTTGACATGTAAACTGCATATTTATGCTAAACTGAATTGTTTGAAATAGAACTGTTTTTGACATTTAACTCTGTTTAAACAGAAACTATATTTATACTGAATTAAATTCGATACTGCTATATGGATGCACTACATGGACACTAACAAAACGGCTGGAGAAGAAACTAGATGGCAATTACACAAGAATGCTGCGTGCAATCCTGAACAAGTCCTGGCAGCAACACCCCACAAGACACCAACTGTACGGCCACCTGCCCCCTATCACGAAAACTATTCAAGTTAGGCGAACCAGACATGCAGGACATTGCTGGAGAAGCAGAGATGAACTCATAAGAGATGTACTCTTATGGATCCCCACACACGGCCGCGCAAAAGCAGGACGACCAGCAAGAACGTACATTCAGCAGCTATGTGAGGATACAGGTTGTTGTCCTGAAGACCTACCTAGGGCGATGAATGATAGGGAGGAGTGGCGAGAGAGGGTCAGGGATATCCGTGCTGCCAGCACGATATGATGATGATGATGATGATGATGAAATTATTTGAATTAGAACTGTTTGACTGAACTGAATGGCTTGAAATAGAAATGCTTTTGACAATTAAACTGAATTCTTAAGCTAAACTGAATTGTTTGAAATAGAACTGTTTATTGTATAAAAGTGGATTAGGCATTAAATAACCTACCAAAGTTGATATACCACAAACCCAAACAAACAAACAAACAAACAAAAGACTGAGAGTGGTACCAATTAAAATAAAAAGATCTACTAATTAAAAAAATTGAGATGGAATCATCATCATCATCATCATCATCATGTCGTACCGCTAGCACAGATATCCCTAACCCTCTCTCACCACTTCTCCGTATCGTTCTTCGCCTCAGGCAGGTCTTCAGGGCTACATCCCGTTTCCTCACATTGCTGCTGTATGTATGTTTTAGCTGGTCGTCCTGCTTTTGCCTGGCGATATGCGGGGGTCCATAGGAGTACATCACTTATGAGCTCGTCTCTGCTTCTCCAGCAGTGTCCTGCGTGTCTGGTTCGTCTAACTTGGGAGGCAGGTGGCCGTATAGTTGGTGCCTTGTGGGGTGTTGCCGCCAGGACTTATTCAATATTGCTCTCAACATTCTTGTGTAATTGCCGACTAGCTTCTTTTCTAGCCGTTTTGTTAGCGTCCAAGTGGTGCATCCATACAGCAATATCGACACGACCGCTGCCTGGAAGAAACTGCGTTTCATTTTATCGGTCAGGTCTGATTTCCATATGATCGATAGCTTATCGATAGCCGTTCATGCCTTGGTTAGCCGCGTGTCGATGTCTTTTTCGGTTGATGAGACACTGCTTCCTAGGTAGGTGAATTTGTCAACCAGTTTCAGAGAGGTTCCGTCTAGTGTGGAAATGTCGCCTGTATATATTCAGTTTGGTGTGCATTGACATGGAGGCCAATGCCTGCGGCGGCTCGTTCCTTAGATTTTCGTTATTTTCATTTAAGAAAGACGTCTTTTATTTTATGAACACGTCATAATTTCAAAGAGTTGAGTAATCATAGTGAATAATTACGTCTAATAATATTCCTGTTTTAAATTGACACCTTATTTTATTTTCCAAAACCTAACTATATTTAGCATAATATATTTCTAATTTTTGTTTTCAGATTTAGAAATTAGAAATATATTATGCTAAATATAGTTAGGTTTTGGAAAATAAAGTGCCATTTTTAGATCATGTTGAAATTTAAAAATGGCACTGTTATGAATTTAGCAAAATAAGAGGACTAAACATATAAAATCAATTCAGAGTTTTGGGGGAATGTGGGGTACCACTTCATTCCCACTACTCCCTGGCCCACTCAGCCCAAGATTGCTAGTACCTGATTGGGTCTCAAATAGGGGTCAAATAGAATTGTTTGAACATTTAACTGTTGGCAAACAAATGACTGATGTTAAATTGAATGATTAGTGTTACATAACGATGCCTGAAACAAATGATTAATACTCAGTAGAATTATTAATGTTTGATAGGAATACTTGAAACCGTTTAACTGCGCGCAAACAAATGTTTAACATTCAATAGAATTATTAATGTTAGATATTAATACTTGAAACAATTTAACTGTGTGTAAAGAACAGTGTTCTGGCTCGTTTAATATGTTAACTACAAAGTATTTGTTTACAAATTATATATATATATATATATATATATATATATATTATGAGAGGGTTGGTTGTCACTAAATCATTTTGTGGGTATGTGTCGAACCAAGTGCAATATAATATGGAGAGTGCCCAATATCTAGGATAGAGCTATTATATAATAATAATAATAATAAATAAATAAATATATATATATATATATCGTAGCCTGGCTTAACTTCATAAAAACACGCATCCATACGTTACTATAACACATACAAGCATACGCACACACCCACATACACTCACACACTTACAACCACACATAAACGAAATCCCAACGGTTTTTGTCTGTATTTTTTCGTATTTTCGATTTTCAATTCATCCCATCTTCTTAACTGCCTGATGATTGCTGTTTTGCAAAAACTCCATGAAACCCAGGGTTGCAGCCTATATTCCATGAATTATATATATATATATATACATATATATATATATGGAAGTAAATAATGGAGTGTAATCCGACAATATACAGAGAAAAATTGATAACAAAGTAATCCAAGTAGAAGGAGAGTCGACACTATAGCGTTTCGGTTCTAATGAACCATCATCAGGGCAGTTCAGAATGATATTAGTGATATTAAATCAACGATGGATGTTTGAAAATACAAAAAATAGCAAAACCTAGCGAAAATTTGTATAACAAGAAAAAGTTGGCCGTTTAATTTGTGAATCAGCGTTTGTTTGCTTTTTTAAATTACGTCATTTGACTTATTCGAAATATTGTATAGAATTTATGTTCCGTTTGTTTATAAAGAAAAATTTAACATCACTAATATCGTCCCTCCCAGTCCTGATGATGGTTCATTAGAACCGAAACGCTATAGTGTCGATTTTGCTTCTAAATAAATCGCTCCTTCTACTTGGATTACCTTATCAATTCTCTCTCTCTCTCTCTCTCTCTCTCTCTCTATATATATATATATATATATATATATAAACAGGATTTGGCATTAAATTACCTAAAAGAGTTGATATGCAAAAAGACCCAACTAACCAACCAGATGACCAAGAGAAACGTTTTAAGGATGCTCTTATAAAAAATAAACAGTAAGAAATTTCAGGAACTTTTCTAATTCTTTCTTAGAATTCTGCTAAATAAAAATCCTCAACAGAAATAATATTTGGAAGATATTACCAAACAACCTTTGATTCAATTTGCTCTAAAACATGCTCAGCTGGAAAACACTCAAAAACCAAAATTTGTAAAGTTTAAGTAGAAGGGATGAAAACCAGGACATGTAAAATCTCTTGCCGAAAAGAATAATTGTGAAAGTGTTGTTGATTGGCTAAACAGCTCTTCAGCACTCTACCGGATGGATTGGCTCATAGCCGTAAATAACCTACAATTAAATACTTCAAGGGTTGATTTTAATCGACTGAATCCACTAGATGAGTCTCACTTCGGTCGGCCATGGTATCAACGGGACGGATCTGGTTGGGTGTATCTCGTCTCTGGACATACCTTGAGACTCAAGGGGCCGTCCCTACAGGCTTTAACCCACTTTAGAGGGCTTAGGTTTATCGCCAGGCATCTGAGGCATTTTGGGTGCCGCCGAGTGTATCTGGGCTACGGCCCCGTTCCTGGACCCACCTTAAAAAAGGCCTTGTACCACACTCGTCCGTTTGTGGGGCGTGCGACAAATACCATTGATTTAATCAGCTGGATCTAGTAGATGGGTCACACTTCGGCCGGCCGTGGTATCAGCAGCATGGGTCTGGTCGGGTGTGTCACGTCTCTGGATACAGTAGTCAGCCGAGGCTGCCTGGAGCGGCCTCGCATTCGCGTTACGAGGCCAAGACTGACATTCCTCGAGCCTCAGGGAGCCATCCCCACAGGCTCTAATCTTCCTCGGAGGGGCTAGGTTTATCGTCTGGTGCCTAAGGTGCCCCTTTTTAGGGGAATCCTGATGAGGCCCGAGGTATTTTTGGGAATACTGAGTGTATCTGGGCAACGGCCCTGCGCCCAGACCCACCTTAAAAAAGGCTTTGTGTCACACTAGCCCATTTGGTGGGGCGAGCGACAAATATCGTTGATTGAATAAGCTGATCTTACGACGCTTGGCTATACCACATTTTGACCTTCCTTCATCATCATCATCATCATCATGACGTGAGGCTAGCACGAATATCCCTGATCCTCTCTCTCCACGTCTCCCCATCATTCATCGCCTTCGGCAGGTCTTCGGGGTTACATCCCGTATCGTCACATAGCTGCTGTATGAATGTTCGAGCTGGTCGTCCTGCTTTTGATTGGCCATATGCAGGGGTCCACAGGAGCACATCACTTACGATCTCGTCTTTGCTTCTCCAGCAGTGTCCGGCATGTCTGGTTCGTCTAGCTTGTATAGTTTTCGTGATAGGTGGTAGGTTGCCGTACAGTTGGCGCCGTGTGGGGTGTTGCTGCCAGGACCTGTTCAATATTGCTCGCAACATTCTTGTATAATTGCCGTCGAGCTTCTTCTCCAACCGTTTACTCAGCCTTCAAGTAGTGCATCCATACAGCAGTATCGACACGACCGCTGCCTGGAAGAAACTGTGTTTCATTTTATCGGTCAGGTTTGATTTCCATATGATCGAAAGCCTATCGATAGCTGTCCATGCCTTCGTTAGCCGTGTGTCGATGTCTTTTTCGGTTGATAAGACGCTGCTTGACCCTCCTTAATTTCTTGTAAATTCTCTTGTTAATTGATTGTAACTTATTGTACTGTGTCCTTTTTGTATGTATCCGTTAGCACCGGATATACTGGTGCTGAATAAATATATTAGGCATTCATTCTTCTCTGTGTATCATTCATCTTGACGATACAATAAAGAGTGACAACCTACTGTTGTGTGGTTTATTTACAAAAGGTGCATCAATCAAATAAAACTAAGACGTGTAGACAAGGAAACAACAATTCATTATTAATTGCAATCTCCTCAACGTTTTTTGCGATACATTTAGAAATTTCACCTACCTCAAATACTTCGACGTTCGTTAAAAAGATTTTAAAGGAAGCCAAAGATTCTTAAGGTGAATCTAAAAAGACGTTATAGTGATAAAAAGTGGGGGAAATATTAGATAGCTATGAAATACAACATGAAAATTATGGAATCGTCCGTATTCATTTGTTTTTGTGAAGCAGATGGTCTGAAAAGAGGACAAACCTTATTTGGTTTATGTTAAAAGATGGTCTGAAAAGATGGTTTATGTTAAAAGATGGTTTTCGTTAAAAGATGGTCCGAAAAGATGGTTTATGTTAAAAGATGGCATGATAAGAGGACAAACCTTATTTGGTTTATGTTAAAAGATGGTCTGAAAAGATGGTTTATGTTAAAAGATGGTTTTCGTTAAAAGATGGTCTGAAAAGATGGTTTATGTTAAAAGATGGCATGATAAGAGGACAAACCTTATTTGGTTTATGTTAAAAGATGGTCTGAAAAGATGGTTTATGTTAAAAGATGGTTTTCGTTAAAAGATGGTCTGAAAAGATGGTTTATGTTAAAAGATGGCATGACAAGAGGACAAACCTTATTTGGTTTATGTTAAAAGATGGTCTGAAAAGATGGTTTATGTTAAAAGATGGCATGACAAGAACACAAACATTATTTGGTTTATGTTAAAAGATGGTCTGAAAAGATGGTTTATGTTAAAAGATGTGTTACGTAGCCACAATTAACGCTAGATACAGCCATGTGCGAAATAGACATATAATGTTCATAACGATAGAACATATAAAGAACATAGGAATCTCGAAATTCGAAAACACGTAATGGCTTCTTGTTCAGGTACGAAACCTTTTTATTAACTTTGAGTTAAAGGTTTTGACATAAGGAGGAGAGACACAATCTTCTATGCTGCCTTATTCATTTGGCCCCCATCTCGAGCGGCCCCATAGGGCGCAAGTTCGTCTCGCGTCTGCGAGCTCCAAAAGTCGATCCTCCTCGTTTGGCGGCTAGTATTCAACTCTCTAACTTTCTTCAAATCTCCCACAAACCTCCGCGTGCTTCCGGTGCGTGACGTCACCTGTACCCTGTCACCCCGTTCCGTCATCTCGGGCTATTGAGACATCTCTGAGTGGCACGTCCGCCCCCCGCGCGCGTTACCACCTACATCAAGGTTTGCACCTAACTAACCCATGTGCTGATCCGAAAGGTTCTCAGCCTAACTACACTCAAAGGCATGAACCGAAATCCCTTGGCAATTACGTTACAGATGGTTTTCGTTAAAAGATGGTCTGAAAAGATGGTTTATGTTAAAAGATGATCTGAAAAGAGGACTAACCTCATTTGGTTTATGTTGTCTATATGAAAGGGAAAAAAAACAGAAGATAATTAAAATCTAGGATTTCTGTCATCAATATTTTTATTGTAAAGATAATCTAAAATATTAGTGATAAGGAATCTATTACAACATATATGAAATAGATAATTCCTTTGGAACATGCAGATTATATATTATAATTATTACTTAAAATTCTCTGCATAGCTGCAAATCATTTCAGCCCAATTTTCTTTCTTAACAAACTAAAATGTATGTATAAACCATTGTAGATTTGTTTTCCATATGCACAAGACTTAATACTATTTCAGTGTGAAAAAGGATGGCATTTAACGGATTACCATTCCTATCCACTCACTTATATTCTTTTAATGGTTATCTTTGTTTTATGCTAATTTGCAGAATTTGTTTATACAGATAGTTTCATGTGTTTTTGCATTAGCAAGATTTATAATTTCATTATGTCAACTATGCTGTGTTGTTGTTAATAGGCATTCCGTTTTTTTTTCTCGAATACGTTATTGATTGTCATGACAGTTTGTTTGTAGAATGTTTCAATCGTTTCTTGGAATGTGCGTTTCATCGTTTTTCTTTTATTTCCGTTTCGGTTTTATTTCTTTTTGTATTTTTATATTCTTTTAATCCAACATCCTCTTGTCAGTTCTGCTTTTATCTATGGCACAAATTTTTAACCAGAAATCATGGTTTGTTATCTTAGTAATTCAATAAGTGTATACATATATGTTTATCTTATATTCCTCCTTATTTTCGATGAAGCTCAATTGTAATCAGTCTCTAATTGTTAGTCGTATCTCTTCATTTTCTCCACCTAGACAGACAGATAGACAGACAGACATATGTATACACCAACACGAAAATATCTACCTTATATGTATCCGACAAATTGACCTAATCAGTAGAGTGTTCACCAATGTTCCAGAAGACCGGGATTTAATCCTAATTTTCCAGAAGACCGGGATTCAATGCCAAGGCTAGTCATACCAAAGACTCAAAAATGCTACTTGCTACCCCCTTGCTTAACACTCAGCATTATAAGGTACCAGGATCATTAAATAAGCTCCCAGACTTTTTTCGTATGGGCACTTTTATTGATAGTACACACATGAAACTCTAGTTCCCTTCGAAGTAATCTCCTTCGGCTGCAATGCACTTTTTGTACCGTTCAAACAACTTCGACAAGGCCCCATGAAAATCCTCTTGTGTGAGCGTGTCAATAGCCTTCGTCACAGCCTCTTTCATCTCCTCAATTGTCTCATAACGACAGCCTCTGAGCTTAGGGAATAACCAAAAGTCACAGGGAGCAAGATCTGGACTATAGGGAGGCTGAGGAACTGTTTTGATGCCCATCTTGGTCAAATAGTCTGTGACAAAGATGGAGTTGTGGACTGGTGTATTGTCTTGGTGGAAATGCAACTGACCCGTTTTGGAGAGTGCTGGCCTCTTCCCAAGGAATCTCTTCCTGAACTCCCTTAAAACCTCAACATAGTAACCCTAACCCTAACCCTTTGGCCAATTAACTCTGGTGTACTGACTTCCTTACTCCTCCCATACCTCTCATAATCCCTCACCGACTCCCTGCCTTCCTTGAATCTCTTATACCACTCAAAAACTGATGCTCTGTCCATGCAAGATGCTCCCAAAGCAGTCTGAAGTATTTCGTACGTTTCTGTGGCGTTTTTTCCAAGTTTAAAACAGAACTTTATTGCATATCGTTCTTCTAAAGTGTCAGATTGCATTTTTGAAATTCACCAGCTGTGACAATCAGGTTTTAGTAGGGTGTATTCCAATTCCTGGTGTAGCTGTTCATTTGAGCCTGAAATCATAAAAATTGGCCAGTAATCTTATAAGATGTATAGCAATAACATAGTGAATTTTCAAGAGTCTACGATAATTTTGAATGCCTGTACAAAAAATAAGTCTGGAAACTTATTGAAGGCAACACGTACGTATCAGGGCTAAAGTAGAGTTATCCAGGGAATAGAGTAGCGCCCTCCCCTATACCTCGCTATAGTATCTATTGAAAAGTGAACCTTCGAGTCGAACTCGACTAATTCCACCTCATTTCTTTATGTATTCTGAAAAACCTTTTTATTTCTTTCACATCTGATTTTCCTTTTTTTGTCCATTCGCTCAGGGTAAAATTTACTTTCGTTTTTGAGAATATATTATTATGAGTCGATTGCTTAAATCTGAATCGGTATTTTTAGCCATCTATCTTAAATTTGAACTTGATTAACCTTTTCTTATTCAGTCGATTCTCTTTTTGTTTGTTTGATGATTTTTTTGACTCAATGGATATTTCAGTGTGTATCAAAACTTTTATTTATTTTGTTTATCCCAACACAAATTTAATTAACTGCTTTAGTCTCATCAATTATGATTTAATAATTTTGCTTTTCCATTTTGGCTTTTATTCAAACAGAAACCTCTAGTGACTGCATATATTGAATGGATAATTTTGCATACGTAGGGCCTTCAATAAGTTTCCAGACTTTTTTTGTACAGACCTTTAAAATTGTCGTAGACTCTTGAAAATTCACTATGTTATTGCTATACATCTTATGAGATGACTGACCAATTTTTATTGTTGTATATTGACCTTCGACCCGGCCAAACATGCCATTCCAAAGTGATGCACCGGAAGGAAGCGACACATTCCGATGGCAGTTATGTGAAGAAATCGCGTAGGCGGACGGAGCTAAAAAAATGGGACAAGGTAAAAATCCCATGGTACACTCATAGACTGATGCACCGGAAGAGAGTGACCTGTGAACTGCATGACAGTTATTTTCGCTTGAAGATGATGACCAAACATGCAATTCCAAAGATTGAGTGGGTGATTGAGTGAGCGATTGAACTATTATATAACTCGGTGGAGAAAGGAAGTCAGTGAGTTGGAGAACAGACGAGTTGGAGACAAGATGTGGTAGAGAAAGCCAACAGAAAGCTGAGCCCCCGGGCCTCCAGTTGAGCATCAGGAGAACGAGAACGACACACGGCTATGTCCGGAGGGGCTGGTGAGGTCAATATGTTGCAGTCTTTGTTCTGTCTCTAACTCCCTCTCACACGCAACCTTTTCGGATAAATGCTGTAATTTTTTTTTAATGATTCCTAAATCAACCTCTCTTTAATATCTGTTTTGCTTTTATAATTAAAAAAAAATAATAATGTCAAAACAGAAAATATTTCATTTAAAATTTTTGATCTTTTGCAAAATTGTTGTTATGTCTCATCGACCCAACCAAGAACATAATCAAAGATGATTTACAACTTCAATGAACGAACGAAACACTTCTTTATAAAGATATATCTCTCATTTTATTCTCAAAAGGAGCCCACTATTTGTTGTTAGTTTGAGAGATAGAATGAGAAATATTTACTCAGATAGGGGGGGACTTCTTCTTGTCCCATATCTTCTTCCGGGAGCCAGCGAGTGTCAACGCTTGCACTCCCGTGCAAACTGTGTCGTCAGAGAGGTCCGATACGCCTCTGATCGGTTGCGTGTCCCTCGCTCGATTCTCTGCACTCTGTCTAAATCTGACCGCATGGTTATCACGTGGTCTCCTTCCGGTTACACACCTGTTGAACCTGACTGCCATGATGTGCTGTCATCCCCCTGTTTACTAATCATAACCTGACAGTTGTGTCAAAACACACGGGGTCACTAGGAATGGACCGAAAATCCATGTCATATGTTATATAACAAAACAACACAATGACAAGAGACTAAGAAGGCATTACTTTACATGAGGAATTTCCTTGGTATGTGATTAATTTCTAAATGTACGTTAAGTGATCATCTTCCATAGCAGTTTTGATGCAACTTCAATGACAACTTTTATAAGATCTTGATCTGTGTATTCCTAAAGTCATTTCCTATCTTTAGTTTGGTATTAGTTGGATTGGAATCATCAAAGAGACACCCTGGTTTTGCCTCTCTTATCATCATCATCATCTTGACGTGCCATCGGCACGGATATCCCTGACCCTTTCTTGCCACCTATCCCTATCGTTCATCGCTTCGAGCAGGTCCTCAGGGCTACACCCTGTATCCTCACAGAACTGCAGTATATAGGTTCGAGCTGATCGCCCTGCTTTTGCTCTGCCATTTGAAGGGGACCATAGTAGTGTATCACTTATGAGCTCGTCCCTACTTCTCCAGCAGTGTCCTGCATGTCTGGTTCGTCTAATTTTGATAGTTTTCGTGATGGGTTGTAGATAGCCGTATAGCTGCTGTGGGGGTGTTGCCCCCAGGACCTGTTCAATATTGCTCGCAGAATTCTTGTGTAGTTGCCGTCTAGCTTTATCTCCATCCGTTTCGTTAGCGTCCATGTAGTGCGTCTATATAGCAGTATCGAAACGATCGCTGCTTGTAAGAAACTACGTTTTATTCTATCGGTCAGGCCTGACTTCCATATGACCGATAGTCTATATTTAGCTGTCCATGCCTTTGCTAGTTGCGTGTTGATGTCTGTCTCGGTCGATGAGATACTGCTTCCTAGGTAGGTGAACTTGTCTACTAGTTTGAGAGAGCTACCGTCTTGTGTGGAAATGTCGCCTGTTTGATTAAAGCACATATATTCCGTTTTGTGTGACATGGAGGGCAATGCCTGCGGAAGTTCGTTTCAGACTATGCAGTAGGATTTCGGCTTGAGTGGATGCATTTGCTAGAATCGCTGTGTCATCAGCGTAGTCGGCGTCGGTAATTGTTTTTGCGGGGTACCTTCTGCTTCTTTTCTTTGTCAGCACGAAACCGTTTTCTTTGATTAAAAAAAAAATGGCCTTGTGGGTTGAGTGTTCGCCAATGGTCCGGGAGACCTGGGTTCAGTCCCAGGTCGCATCATACCAAAGACTTTAAAAATGGTACTTGATACCTCCTTGCTTAACACTCAGCAATGTAAGGTACGTATGAAGGTAAAGTGGAGCAATCTTGGGAAGGAGTAGCGCCCTCTTCTACACCTCGGTGTAGTAGCTATTGAAAAGGAGCCTTCTGGTCGCCCTCGACTAAAGGGAGACAACTCTACTTACTTACTTACTTACCTTGAGCAGAACAAATATTTAAGCATTTATTTTAGGTATTGTTTACAATTTTAAGAAAACTCTTTATTCCAAAAGTTGATCAAACGTTTGTGTTACTTTCCTTATCTCCGTATTTCGGCTGATCTATTTTACTATCCATAAATGAATTTAGGTTCAGATACTGGTGTTAAACAGAAAAAATGCTTGTGCCCGGTTTACTTCATTCTGAGCAACTAACCGCACGCACGATGCCTTCTCAGGAAAACGTGTCATTAAATATTTATAGGCAGGTTTTCTTCTCACTTCTATTCCTCGTCAGCAAAGAAATTCATATCGCATCGTGAATTGTACATTTGTCCGGCAAGTTAATGGATGCGGTTTCTTAAATTTTATCTTCTCTAATGTTTCCTATCGACAATAAGTCATGAAACCCGCTTGTCAGATTCCGGCAAGTTTCTGTCCTTGAAATTTTCTGCGTTTGAAATTCTTTTCAGTTGACTTGGTTATACAGCGCTGAATCTTGGGTAGCAATTAATAGATCTGTTTCTTATATGAGTATCATTCTTCAAAGCCAAACTTCATAATATTCAATCTGTTGAGGCTGAGCTAATGATTTGAAGAAGTATCTGTTCAGTGGCTTCTTTTAATTTCAAACATGATTTACAAACTATTTGGTTTGTAATTATAGATGCAGTTTTACTTAATAATTATCTAGATTTTTTTGCATTTATCTGATTACGTATTCTAATAATGAGATGATCTTTTCTCAACGAGATTTTTTTGTTTAATTTAATTGAATTGCTCTTGTGGTCCTGTGCTAGTCTTAATTGTGGCCTTAGTTTCATGACTGACGCATACGTTTCTAGCTAGTTGTTTAGTCATCTCCCTCTGTGCCCACGCTGTGCTTGAAAGATCCACAGAAGAGGGATGACACAATCTATCCAGAACTTTTTCTGACGATCTCAGTGATCGGTTGGAACAAGTTGTCCGAGTTTTGGCAACTCAAAGACAAGAAAATTCTCCGTTAACAGATAACCAATATTTATTGAAACACAATTGTGTAATAATTATATTTAATGTATACAAGGAAAATGTATCGTTTTTTTTTTGTGTAAAGAGAATGACGAGTAGAGGAATTTGACTGGTGCTGAATTCCTATGTTACTCAGTCATATAATTTTTCAGAGAGTGTGGTTTTTACTGGAGAAACTTTAGTGCTTGCAAAACTTTTCTTATTTTCCTGTCTTCGGTATGGTCTTCGAATGTTCTCTTATTTGCACCCTTAAAGAGGTATTTTTATTGAGAACTCTCTTGAGAAGAAACATTTCCGATTGGCCAATCACAGATCATTTCGTATTTTTCAACTGATTTATAATTGGTCAGCCTATCAAAAGTTCTGATCTATATGTGCTGTGAGAGTATCCCTTTTATGTATCAGATTTTAATTAGTCATCAATCAATCCACAATATAGGGGCTTGGCTAAATAAGTGTTTAAATCTACAATTTGTAGTGGTTGGGGGGGGAGATAATCCCTTTTTATGTAAATCAATAATAATAAAAAAAAAAAAAACAGAATCAAACGTCTGATTAATCTACCCGAAGCTCCGATTTGACCTTTGACAAAAGCCAATTTGGGATGTTAGGAGTTTAAGTGGGTCAATGCACCAACTGACCCCAACTAACATTTTTGCCTCATGTTTATTTTGATTGTTTTGACAATTTGCTGGTGCACAGAGTGCAAGTTTTTATTGACCTTTTGAATTGATCCTTTGATTGGTTGGTTGGTTGGGTTTTAGGCTGTAGGTTATTTAACGCCAAATCCATTTTTATGTAAATGATCAGTTCTAGTTTAAACAATTCAGTTTAGCATGAATACACAGTTTAAGTGTCAAAAACACTTCTATTTTAAATTATTCAGTTTATTTAAGCAGTTATATATAACAATTCAGTTTAGTGTAAGTACAGTTTCAATGTCAAAAACAGTTCAATTTCGAACAATTCAGTTTAGCATAAGCATGCCGTTTAAATGTAAGTACAGTTTAATTGCGACAAAAAATTTCTATTTCTAGCTATTCGGTTTAGTCAAGCAGTTCTAATTCAGCTAATTTAGTTTAGTATAAGTATAGATTTTGTTTTACACACAGTTACATGTCAAAACAGTTCTATGTTAAACAATTCAGTTTGGTGTAAATACAGTTTCAATATAAAAAAAAAACCCAGTTCAATTTCAAATAATTCAGTTTAGCATAAGCACACAGTTTAAATGTAAGTACGGTTTAATTGTCAAAGACCTTTTTATTTCAAGCAATATTTAATTCTATTTTACCCATAGATAGGACCCTACCACGCCGGGCCAGACTGGACCTGGGAGGGATGGCAATAAAGGGGTAATCGGCATTCCCCAAAACTCCAGCATTACAGGAACCTCACCATCAGATTGTTTAGTGTCATATCCAGGACACTGGTTGGATGGGGGGTCTTACCCCTCTGCAGAGAAGCAGTCAGTGTATTCTACTGCCCCAGCTGACTGAGCAATGATCTTTTGAATTTCTTTCCGTCTACACATAAAGTAAATAAGTTTGTATTCTTATATTTTTATATTAGAAAAGTAAATTTTCCTGATTTCTAAAGAAAAGTATTATTTTTTTCATAAGTTTTTGGCACTAGGAAATTTCTCAAATTATCATAGTCTGATATTTTCAATATTTGATATAATGAGTTCGTAGTCATCATTTTTTCCTCGAATGTACATATATAGATCAACCTTAAGTTGGTGACTCTCTGAGAAGTTTCTTCCTTTTGTCATTTTACTCTTTCTTTCTTCTAATTCTACGAGGTGTATACAATAAGTTTCCAGACTTTTTTCGTATGAGCACTTTTATTGATAGAACACACATGAAACTCTAGTCCCCTTTGAAGTAATCTCCTCCGGCTGCAATGCACTTGTTGTACAATTCCAACAACTTCTGGAAAGCACCATGAAAGTCCTCTTGTGTGAGCGTGTCAATAGCCTTCGTCACAGCCTCTTTCATCTCCTCAATTGTCTCATAACGACAGCTTCTGAGCTTTGGGAATAACCAAAAGTCACAGGGAGCAAGATCTGGACTATAGGAAGGCTGAGGAACTGTCTTGATGCCCATCTTGGTCAAATAGCTTGTGACAAAGATGGAGTTGAGGACTGGTGTATTGTCCTGGTGGAAATGCAACTGACCCGATTTGAAGAGTGCTGGCCTCTTCCGACGGAATCTCTTCCTGAACTCCCTTAAAACCTCAACATAGTAACCCTAACCCTAACCCTTTGGCCAATAGTCTGTGATAAGGATGGAGTCGTGGACTGGTGTATTGTCCTGGTGAAAATGCCACTGACCCGATTTGAAGAGTGCTGGCCCGCTCCGACGGAATCTCTTCCTGAACTCCCTCAAAACCTCAACATAATAACCCTAACCCGAACCCTTTGGCCAATTAACTCTGGTGTATTGACTTCCTTACTCCTCCCATACCTCTCATCATCCCTCACAGACTCCATGCCTTCCTTGAATCTCTTATGCCACTCAAAAACTGATGCACGATTAATGCAAGATGCTCCCAAAGCAGTCTGAAGTATTCCATACGTTTCTGTGGCGTTTTTTCCAAGTTTAAAACACAATTTTATTGCATAAAGTGTCAGATTGCATTTTTGAGATTCACCAGCTGTGGCAATCAGGCTTTAATAGGATGTATTCCAATTGCTGCTGTAGCTGTTGATTGGAAACTGAAATCATAAAAAATGGTCAGTCATCTCATAAGATGTATAGCAATAACATACTGAATTTTCAAGGGTATACGGTAATTTTAAATGCCCATATGAAAAAAGTCTGGAAACCTATCGTATTCACCTCGTATCTCTGTTCGTGATGCCAAGTACCGGTATTATCACCGAGAGTCAGTTTCTAGCATTAAGTTTGTTTCTAGAGTTCTGCGATGATTACGAACCGCATACAAGATTAAGTGAGACTTTATTTATTACAGTAAGACTATCGGAGTAACGCAAGTTCATAAATATATCTAGTAATTTAGAATTCAATAGTTTGGTTACTTGAAAAGAATGACACTTGACTAATCAGCGTTCTGAGCCAACAGTCCTATAAGTTTGACAAGTAGACAAAAGAATGACCACGAAGAGGCGTCCTAACAAGCCATTGTCTTCAAATCAATGACTGCCCAAAGTCAAGGTGAAAAACAAACTCTAGGCTTGAACATCATAAAGTTAATCTCATTTAAATATCATTACTGTAATATTTTTCTATACCCTTCTTATCCTTCCTGAAATCTAAGACCATCCATGAATAGAAATTGTACGAGAATATATCTTGTTTGAAACAGAAAAAAAAGTGAGAACAGGCAATTGATTTTGAAAAAACAAGCAAACTTAGTTTATGGCTAATTGCTTGCCGCTCATTGGCTAAGCGGGTAGAGTGTTCGCCAATGGTCCGGGAGACCCGGATTCAATCCTAGTATTTCGGGTTTCGTCGTTTCGGTTTCGTCAGGATTTTATTTGACAAATGAGCAATTATTTCCAGTCTTACAAGCGAGTAATTCTCCTATAAATACGTTGTCCGTTAGTGTATTAGTTTCGGCTTCCTTTACATGGGCACCCCTTAACATTTTGCTTACTTTTTCTTTTTGAGATCGTTTTTAAGATTCTCAGCCCTTCGGTAAAGCAAAGACTTTTATACTGAAATTTTAAAGGCTGTATCATAAAGTGGAAATTTACTAAGCTTTTTTTTGCTTAGATGTGGCACAAGGCAATATGAAAGGGGCACCCAATGAGACTCGAACTCACTCGTGTAGGAGGCTGTATCATAAAGTGAATGCGGTATTTTGGTAACTGCGTTGAGAACGACAACGGATGGAGGGAAATATTGTCAGAATGGTTTGGTCAATGTGTGTGATTAGCTAGGATTAGTTTCGGACCGTAGGTCAAACGAAGACCACGCCCCTTCCTTCTCCCCAACAAACCATTGGGCCTTGTGCTAAAATGTATAAAGTTGTTTTTTATACAATAAATCATCATCATCATCATGTCGTGCCACTAGCACGGATATCCCTGACCCTCTCTTGCCACTCCTCCCTTTCGTTCATCGCCCTAGGCAGGTCTTCAGGACAACATCCCGTATCCTCACATAGCTGCTGAATGTATGTTCGTCTTGGTCGTCCTGCTTTTGCACGGCCATGTGTGGGGGTCCATAAGAGTACATCTCTTATGAGATCGTCCCTGCTTCTCCAGCAGTGTCCTGCATGTCTGGTTCGTCTAACTTGAATAGTTTTCGTGATAGGAGGCAGGTGGCCGTACAGTTGGTGTCTTGAGGGGTGTTGCCGCCAGGACTTGTTCAAGATTGCTCGCAGCATTCTTGTGTAATTGCCGTCTAGCTTCTTCTCCAGCCGTTTTTTTAGAGTCCATGTAGTGCATCCATACAGCAGTATCGATACGACAGCTGCCTGGAAGAAACTGCGTTTCATTTTATCGGTTAGGTCTGATTTCCATATAATCGATAGCCTATTGATAGCTGTCCATGCTTTCGTTAACCTCGTGTCGATGTCCTTTTCGGTTGATGCGACGCTGCTTCCTAGGTAAGTGAATTTGTCTACTAGTTTAAGAGGGGTTCCGTCTAGAGTGGAGATGTCCCCCGTTTGATTATAGCACATATATTCCGTTTTGTGTGCATTAACATAGAGGCCTATGCCTGCGGCTGCCCACTCGTGCTACCATACAATGAATAACTCCTTGTTATTAGCGCCATTTTGGTATGTTTTTAATTTCAGTAAAGATAACATAGTTTCTCCATCAGATAAATATTGCATATTTAGTAATTGCTTTTGTACGAAAAACAAAATATCAGAAATTATGTCGGTTGATTTTTTAGTTAATGTACGCCACTGCATAATATTTTATCATATCTTAATGCTATAGGATTTAAACCGGCTTATTGGCCTAGTGAGTAGAGTGTTCGCCTAACGGTCCGGGAGACCGAGGTTCAATCCCAGGTCGGGTCACTCCACAGACTTTAAAAATGGTACTTGATACCTCTTTGGTTAACACTCAGCATTATAAGGTACATATCAAGGGTAAAGTGTAGTAATCCTGGGGAAGGAGTAGCGCCCTCCCCTAAACCTCGGTATAGTAGCTATTGAAAAGGGAGCCTTCTTGTCGACTACGGCCGCCATCTTTACTTTTACTTATATCTTAATAATAATATTTTATTATATTATAATAATAATAATAATATTTAATAATATCTTATTATATCTCAACACTATTGTATTTAATAATATTCTAATACATCTCAATACAATAGAATTTAATTTGATAGATCCTGAAAACCAGATCATATTTACCCAACCCCTCCGCTCAGGCAGGATATGACACAAGGTCAATTTTTTAAGCGGAGTTTAACAGGTTTCAATTCAGAGTTTTTCCTTCTCCTAGACTAGTGAACTCGTATAGCCGTGTCTATATCCCGTGACGATAACCATTACACCACGGGCACCTCCAAAACCACCTGAAAACCAGATGAGAACAGCATTTGCTTCATTGATAATAGGTTATTTTTGATATTCCTGGAAGGTTGCGGAATATTGGTATATATTAGGTCAAGACTTGACGGTATACTGCTGAAAACGTGATAAAAAGTAAAAACAAGGAAATTATATCTGGATAATTCAATGTAAAAATTGTTCTAAGTTAATAAAAAAATACGGTTCTAACTCAAATATTCATGATTTTAGGGAAATCATGGAAGTCGGTATTTGTCGTTCGTCCCACCGACTAAACAAGTGTGGCACAAGGCGTATTTTTAGGTGGGTTCGAGCGCAGGGCCGTAGCCCAGACACGCCCAGCGACTCCAAAAAATGTCTCGGGCCCTGTCATCATTCCCCTTCAGGCGCCAGACGATAAACTTAGCCCCTCCAAGGAGGGTTAGAGCCTGGCGGACGACCTCTTCAGGCACAAGGAAACCGGTCAAGGCGCATCTCGACCATTGGAACCAGGACAAACCCGACCAGATCCGTGTACCGACCAACGCGGCCGACCAAACTGTGTCCCAGCCCAGCGCCTCCTAGAGATTAGAGCATACGCTCCACTCAGTGGGAAGGAAGTTATCATTGACCCATAGATATAACCTTATCAGGTGTTACCACTCCGGGCTAGAATGGACCTGGGAGTAATGGAAAAGAAGGGATACTCGGCATTCCCCAAAGCTCACGTATTACTGTAGACTCACCATCAGATTGTTTAAAGTCATATCCAAGAGACTTGTTGGGGGTGGGGTTAGTTCTCTGCAGAGATGCCATCGGTGTATTCTACAGCCCCATCTGCAGAGATGCAGTCGGTGTATTCTACAGTCCCATTTGCAGAGATGCAGTCGGTGTATTCTACAGTCCCATTTGCAGAGATGCAGTCGGTGTATTCTACAGTCCCATTTGCAGAGATGCAGTCGGTGTATTCTACAGTCCCATTTGCAGAGATGCAGTCGGTGTATTCTACAGTCCCATTTGCAGAGATGCAGTCGGTGTATTCTACAGTCCCATTTGCAGAGATGCCATCGGTGTATTCTACAGTCCCATTTGCAGAGATGCCATCGGTGTATTCTACAGTCCCATTTGCAGAGATGCCATCGGTGTATTCTACAGTCCCATTTGCAGAGATGCAGTCGGTGTATTCTACAGTCCCATTTGCAGAGATGCCATCGGTGTATTCTACAGTCCCATTTGCAGAGATGCCATCGGTGTATTCTACAGTCCCATTTGCAGAGATGCAGTCGGTGTATTCTACAGTCCCATTTGCAGAGATGCCATCGGTGTATTCTACAGTCCCATTTGCAGAGATGCAGTCGGTGTATTCTACAGTCCCATTTGCAGAGATGCCATCGGTGTATTCTACAGTCCCATTTGCAGAGATGCAGTCGGTGTATTCTACAGTCCCATCTACTGACTGGGCTAAAGATGGGTCGGTAACAAAATGCGATGAGTCAAGTACGGATAATCCTAGTATATGTCTATCGTGAAATTCTAACTCTGTCAGAACCCAATGTTAATAGTTTCCTTAATATTGGTTTATTCGGACTAGCATTAACTTGTAAGGGTAACGTTTGTATTTTTAAACATTTATTTGTTAGAGGTAACAAGAACAAATGAAATATTGTCTGTGGACGGAAATGTATATTGAGATATAAACTATATTGACGGTAATAAAGAAACTTTGATTGATTGAATAAAAGATGGATGATGATATTAGTATATCTGAGAGTAGAATTATAAAGAAAGGAAAAAAAACGAGATGTAATTGCCAGATAGATAGATAGATAGATAGATGGCAACGGAATTGGAGTGATAGACAGGCAGATAGATAGATTGATAGATATATACATAGAAAAATATATATAGGTAGATAGTAATGAACTAAGAGTGATAGATAGATAGATAGATAGATAGATAGATTGTAATGAACTTGGATAGATAGATAGATAGATAGATAGATGGTAACGGAATTGGAGTGATAGACAGGCAGATAGATAGATTGATAGATAGATACATAGAAAAATATATATAGGTAGATAGTAATGAATTAAGAGTGATAGATAGATAGATAGATAGATAGATAGTAATGAACTTGGAGTGATTGATAGATAGAGAGATAGATAAATTGTAACGGCTTTGAAGTGATAGATAGGCAGATAGATAGAGTGATAGATAGATACATAGAAATATATATATATATATATATATATATATATATATATATATAGTTTGATAGATAGATAGATAGATAGTAATGAACTAGGAGTGATAGATCGATAGATAGATAGATAGATAGATATTAACGAACTAGGATATATATATATATATATATATATATATATATATATATATATATATATATATATATATATATAACAGGAAATCCTATTTACAAACTGTTCTTATTGAATATATAACACCAACATTTGAAAAACGTGAAAGGAAATAGCCAAACAAGTTTTGTGATTATAAGGAAGGTAGTTTTTGTTAATTAGAAGCAACGTAAATGAATATACCCCGAAAATAATTTCAAATTACCGCAAAATAATTCTTTTAATTTCAATTTCCCATAGAAAAATTATATTAGTGTTTATCCTTTTTTTCTTTTTTTTTTGTAACTGCCAATTATAAACTTTAATTTAGTTCTATCAAAGAAAAAAAAAATTCTGAAATAACAGACAGAATAATTCGATATGATGAAAACTAAAAAGTACATAATTTTAAAAGCCATCTTTTAATTCTGTATTTAATGAAGACTTTGTGCAAAGGAGAAATTATCAAAAATCTAATTTTCATGACATTTTATTTAGAAGAAATTGATGTGTGACGTTTTATTGTCAATTTCAAAGGTGCAAATAGTAACAAAAATTATATATATGAAAAAACAAACAAACATTTGTTTTCATATTAAGTTATATAATCTCATCTTTATCGATTCAAGATTAGAATACAATACTGTGTCAATAAATTATCCCAATAAAAAAAAAAAGAAAAAGCACAGTAAATATTTCGAAAAATAACGCTGTGATATTATCAAATTTATACAACCCTGTCTCTCTCTCTCTCTCTTTATATATATATATATATATATATATATATATATATATATATATATATATATATATATATTCGTCTCTGGTTTCTTCCCCACATATTTTTCGTTGTCTATTCCCGTATTTTTTCATATATATATATATATATATATATATATATATATATATATATATATATATACGAGGTGCATACGATAAGTTTCCAGACTTTTTTTGTATGACATCTAAAATTGTCATAGACTCTTGAAAATTCACTATGTTATTGCTATACATCTTATGAGATAACTGACCAATTTTTATGATTTCAGCTTCCAATCAACAGCTACAGCAGCAATTGGAATACCCCCCACTAAAGCCTGATTGTCACAGCTGGTGAATTTCAAAAATGCAATCTGACACTTTAGAAGAACGATGTGCAATAAAATTGTGTTTTAAAATTGGAAAAAACGACACAGAAACGTATGGAATACTTCAGACTGCTTTGGGAGCATCTTGCATGAATCGAGCATGAGTTTTTGAGTGGCATAAGAGATTCAAGGAAGGCAGGGAGTCTGTGAGGGATGATGAGAGGTATGGGAGGAGTAAAGAAGTCAATACACCAGAGTTGATTGGCCAAAGGCTTAGGGTTAGGGTTATTATGTTGAGGTTTTGAGGGAGCTCAGGAAGAGATTCCGTCGGAGCGGGCCAGCACTCTTCAAATCGGGTCAGTGGCATTTTCACCAGGACAATACACCAGTCCACGAATCCATCCTTATCACAGACTATTTGACCAAGATGGGCATCAAGACAATTCCTCAGCCTCCCTATAGTCCAGATCTTGCTCCCTGTGACTTTTGGTTATTCCCTAAGCTCAGAGGTTGTCGTTATGAGACAACTGAGGTGATGAAAGAGGCTGTGAGGAAAGCTATTGACACGCTCACACAAGAGGACTTCCATGGGGCCTTGCCGAAGTTGTTGGAACGGTACAACAAGTGCATTGCAGCCGGAGGGGATTACTTCGAAGGGGACCAGAGTTTCATGTGTGTACTATCAATAAAAGTGCCCATACGAAAAAAGTCTGGAAACTTATCGTATGTAACTCGTATATTTATATACTGATTGTCATACAACGCGTAGACAATTCTAATATATACGTTATTCTAAACAGACATGGGTATCACAAAGAAAAAAAAGCGAAAAGAATATTAGATGAACGAAATTTACAAAGTAGAACAATAGAGACACATTATAAAATCTAACAGTAAAATAATATCATTTTTCTTATTTCAAACGATCATTGAATTTCTAGATCGGTAAAACTATTTTTTTTACCCTCTTTTAGGCACATCACAGACAACTTATCAGACTAAAGCACAATCAGAAATCCTTTCAACAAACACGTATCAGTCCAAACATCAAATACTTGTCAAAAACATCCGGATATAAAATAAAAACAACAATAAAAACTATAACTAATCTTCCGCCCAAATCCTGAAAAAGATCTTCTTTGGATATTTGAATTGCCAACCTGAAAAAGGAAATGTATAATTCTGTTAAGTTACGTTCGAGGCAGACATCAACACGCGACTAGCAAAGGCATGGACAGCTCTCGATAGGCTATCTGCATAGTGATTGCATTATCTGCAGAAGGGTAATGCCACCCCTAAAGAAATGGGATGTACAGAATATAATACTAAAATGCAACCCGTATAGTTGCCTTTGTTTTGTTTATCAATATTGCTCCCGGATAAACGTTGACACGGATGGGTAGTAGATGTTATGATCCCATGTAGGGATCTAAGAAAATTATTTGAAAATTATCGACACGGGACTAATAAAGGCATGGACAGCTCCCGATAGGCTATCGGTCATATGGAAGTCATACCTGACCGATAAAATGAAACCCAGTTTCTTCCAAGCAGCGATCGTGTCGATACTGCTGTATGGATGCACTACATGGACGCTAACTAAACGGCTGGAGAAAAAGCTTGGCAGCAATTACACAAGAATTCTGCGAGCAATATTGAACGAGTTATGGGGGAAGCACCCCACAAAACAGGAGCTGTACGACCACCTATCACCCATCACGAAAACTATCAAAATTAGGCGAATCAGACTGCTGGAGAAGTAGGGATGAGCTCATAAGTGATGCAGAGGTGCAGTCAGTGTATTCTACGGCAACCGACTGGGCAAAAACTAACATTTGTTAATTTTTTTAAAAAGTTGAAATTATATGCATTCTGATAGGAAAAGAGCAAAGATTTTCATTTAAAAGAAATGAATCGAAAAATACTTGAGTAAGTATTGATACTTCTATAATTCCTAAAGAAATATTTATTTATTTGCTTATTTATACAATTTACGTAAGCTCAAAATTAGATCTTTTAAAAGTTGAAGATTTATATATGATTCGAATTGGCTACGAAATTGCATCTTTAATATTCTTGGAACAAAAAGATCTCTTAGATTATTTTAGGTTTTGATCCTTCAAATTTTTCGCAGCACGTAAAATATTGTCGACTATAAAGTATCTCACAATTTTAAACCTAGCGGGAAAGCCTCATGGGGGTATCCTTGTAGTGTAATGGTTGGAGTGATGGACTGCGGAATCGTAGTGAGTTACATTCACTATCGGGCAAATACCCTTAGGAAATGTATGAACCTCGTTATCCTCGGAGATATTGGTTATATAGTAACCACTAATGTTCTTCTAGGAGAATAACTTTGGCATTAAATAGTCTACAAAGGTTGACATGCCATTAAACAATCAAATCGAAAGTGCCAAAATGGTTAATAAATTCCAAAATACTCATACAAAAATTATAGCTTCTTGAATCTATTTTTTGCACAAAATTTAACCTTTTTTTTAGCATGGAAATCAGTTCAGTTTATCAAAGGAAGCTTGGAAAATCCATCTGAGCACATTGGATTTTGAAAATTGATATGGTACTTATAGGTTTGGTTTGGTTTATTCGTCTAACGACATGTAATATAATGGCCGAGGGATTTCGTTTTATGCCTTCGGGTTTAGTTTGGCTGAGAACCTTTCGGCTCAGTGCATGGGTTACTTAGGTGCAACATTAACGCCGGTGTTCACGCGCACCCGCGGTCGGAGCGGACGTTGTCACTCAGAGAAGTCACAATAGCCCGAGATGGGAAACGGGGCCAGCAAGTGCGAATGACGTCACGCACCGGATGTGCGCGGAGGATTTTGGGAATTTGAAGAAAGTTAGTAGAGTTGAGACTAGACACCGGACGAGAAGGTGGGGGAGATGAAAAAGCCAGAATAGAAAGATTGTGCCTCTCTCTCCTTATGTCGAAAAACTCAAAGGTAATAAAAAGTATCGTACTTGAACAGAGAAGTCGTAAGTGTTGTTCGTGTTTCGAGATCCCTATGTTCTATGTATATATAAACGAACATTATACGTCCATTTACCATATCCGTATCTGGCTATGGTACAGACAGACCAACTCTTTATGGGTTATCTAATTCTAGAATTTGATTAATCTGTAAGTAGTCATTTATATTTTCAACGTTCTTCAGTAATCATTTCTTTTACTACACATTTTTTATTTGTCTATTATAAACATTTGTTTGCACACACTTACATAGTTTCAAGTATTCCTGTCTAATACAAATAATTTGCACACAGTTATATGATATAAAGTATTCCAATGTAATACAAATAATTTTCGCAGTTTTATGGTTTTCAGTATTCCTATCGACTAATTTCCGAAAATATCCATTTGATTCATTGATCAGAACATAACAGGTACTACCACGCTGGGTTAAAGTGGACCTAGGAGTACTGCCAATCAAGAGGTACTCTACACTTCTCAGAGCTCCAGAACTCTAACCTCTCTACCAGATTCAGTTTAGTGTCATACCCAGGACGCTAATTATATTTATTATTTATACAGACCTATGGGCAGTTGTTGGTTGATAAAAACACCTGTAAATTCTCCAGAATGAAATTGAGAAGAGTCATGTTTGAACGAGGTTTCATGGAAAATCGGGGTGGTTGCTTTCCCAGGCAAAGTTGTGGATCCTATTTACCCAACCCCTCCGCACGGGTAGGATATAACACAAGGTCATTTTTTTAAGCGGAGTTTAGCAGGTTTGAATTCAGAGTTTTCCTTCTGCTAGACTAGTTGCCTCACCAAGGCTGAAGAACCTAGTCTGCCCTGCTATTTACCCATAGCTGGAGGGAGAATAATTGGATTCATACCTTTCCCAAGGGTATTAGTGCTTTGTGAAATGCAATCCGTCTCGTCCAGGATTTGAACTCGTGTCGCCGTGTCCATTTCCTACGACGATAACCATTACACCACGGGCAAAGTTGTGGATGATCTGTTTTGTGAACAAATAGAATCGGTACTTAAGTAGAAAATCAGAGAGTGATCTTATATACAGTTTTTCGTGTGGAAATTCAGAAAGTTTTTAATTGTTAAATTGACCGAAAGCTATTTTTAGATTACTTAAATATAGTCTCGTGTTGATTGCAAAAACGACGTGAGTTAATGAAATTGCTAAATGCCGGTTAGAGGAATTAAAATTAAGGTTTAGCAGGCATATTTGCTTACTTTTGGATTGTGAATTATTAATCATAATTCACAAAAGAATTATTCCCTAAATAACCTGTCAAGTCCCCTCTATAAAAAGCAGCGAAACTCTTGGCTCAAAAGAGAGCTACTACAAGATATATACTTCGATACATTGAAACCGAAGGCCTGCGAGAAGACCTCTTTAAAAAACATTGGTAAATAATGTCAACAGACCATTGGCCTAATGTCTAGAGTGTTCGCCAATGGTCTGGGAGAGTTGGGTTTACTCCCAGGTCGAGTCATACCAAAGACTCAAAAAATGGTACTTGAAGCCAACTTGCTTAACACTCAGCAATATAAGGTACGTATCAAGGGTAAAGTAGAGCAATCAAGGGAAAGGAATAACGCCTTTCTCTCCACCTCGGTGTTGTAGCTATCGAAAAGGAAGCCTTCAGGTTACCCTCGACTGCGGTCGCCAAATTATTTATGCTCTGACTAATATTATCCTTTCCTACAGAGAAAAGACTTCGTAACTTCTGTTTTTCGGCAAACTTTTCCCCCAGTTTAAAGAAATAAGAATTCAAAAATTTGTACATTGGAATTTATTCAATCATTTATTCCTTTTTCCACAACATATACAATTGGTTGGTTGGTTGGCTGGGTTTTTATGGCATATCAACTTTTGTTTGTTATTTAATGCCAAATCTATTTTTATTCAAATAATCAGTTCTATTTCAATCAATTCAGTTTAGCACGAGTACATTCTTTAATTATCAAAAACATTTCTATTTCAAGCTATTCAGTTTAGTCAAACTGTTTTGTTTCCTAGCGTCTGAGGCACCATCATTGGGGGAATGCCGACGGGGCCGAAGGTATTTTTGGATTTTGCTGGATGCGTGTGGGCTGCAGCCCTGCATCCAGACCCACTTTTAAAAAGGCCTTGTACCATACTTGTCCAGTGGTGGGACGGAGAACAAATAAAGTTCTAATTCAAACAATTCAGATTAGTATAAGTATTGTTTTTTCCACCCACAGTTAAATGTCAAAACAGTTCTATTTCAAACAATGCAGTTTAGAGTAAGTACAGTTTCAATGTCAAAAACATTTCTATATCAAACAATTTAGTTAGTCATAAGTATGCAGTTTCAATGTCAAAACAGTTTTATTTCAAGCAGTTCAGTTTAGCATAAGTACGCAGTTTAGTTCTATTTGACCCATAGATAGGACCCTATCAGGGGCAACCACTTTGAGCCATAGTGGACCTGGGAGCTATAGCAATGAAGAAGTAGAAGTACTCTGCATTTCCCAAAGCCTCACCATCTGATTGTTTTGTGTTATATCCAGGACACTCGTTGGTGGGGTCTTACCCCCTCTGCAGAGGTGCAATCGGTGTATTCTACAGTCCTAGCCGACTGAGAAAGTTACATATACAAGTTTATTCTCATTTTTACTTATCACAGATTTTACACTCTGGTAATATCCTCGTTACTAGTTGTACTATATAGTTCTTTTAGAGTAACAAGCTGATTAGCAACAACATCAGTGTTATTCGAGACTGCAACAACATCAGTGTTATTCGAGATTAGCAACAACATCAGTGTTATTCGAGATTAGCAACAACATCAGTGTTATTCGAGACTGCAACAACATCAGTGTTATTCGAGATTAGCAACAACATCAGTGTTATTCGAGATTAGCAACAACATCAGTGTTATTCGAGACTGCAACAACATCAGTGTTATTCGAGATTAGCAACAACATCAGTGTTATTCGAGATTAGCAACAACATCAGTGTTATTCGAGACTGCAACAACATCAGTGTTATTCGAGATTAGCAACAACATCAGTGTTATTCGAGATTAGCAACAACATCAGTGTTATTCGAGACTGCAACAACATCAGTGTTATTCGAGATTAGCAACAACATCAGTGTTATTCGAGATTAGCAACAACATCAGTGTTATTCGAGACTGCAACAACATCAGTGTTATTCGAGATTAGCAACAACATCAGTGTTATTCGAGATTAGCAACAACATCAGTGTTATTCGAGATTAGCAACAACATCAGTGTTATTCGAGATTAGCAACAACATCAGTGTTATTCGAGATTAGCAACAACATCAGTGTTATTCGAGACTGCAACAACATCAGTGTTATTCGAGATTAGCAACAACATCAGTGTTATTCGAGATTAGCAACAACATCAGTGTTATTCGAGACTGCAACAACATCAGTGTTATTCGAGATTAGCAATAACATCAGTGTTATTCGAGATTAGCAACAACATCAGTGTTATTCGAGATTTAATAAACTATGACTCTTTCAAAATCTGATAATTCCCCTGCTTCTAGATTCGGAGGGATTTCGTTTGTATTGTTATTTCTCTTGCGTAAACTGAGTACTTTTCAATGTGTAGTCCTGGCAGCAACACCCGACAAAGCACCAACAATGCGGCCACCTGCCTCCCATCACGAAAACTATCCAAGTTAGACGATCCAGACACGCAGGACATTGCTGAAGAAGCAGGGACGAGCTCATAAGTGATGTACTCCTATGGACCCCCACATATGGCCGAGCGAAAGCAGGACGACCAGCTCGAACATACATACAGCAGCTATATGAGGATACGGGATGTAGCCCTGAAGACGATGAACGACAGGGAGAAGTGGTGAGAGAGGGTCAGGGATATCTGTGCTAGCGGCACGACATGATGATGATGATATCTAACCCAAAGACTTTAAAAATGGTACTTGATACCTCCTTGCTTAACACTCAGCAATATATAAGATACCAACATATTTCTATTTTTTGCAATTTAATTGTGGATGGTATTATAGGGTTTGTGATGTGTTAAATGCCAATAAATTTAAAATATTCATTTAATTCTACAGAAACATTCTAAGTGCCATTGTCTGAAACCAAGAAACATCTTGCGCATGCCAAGTCTAAAAATTAACTTTCCACCCCCACCAAAAATATCGGTTAAATGTTGTTGATTTTAAGCAAATAAAGGTTTCTGTCTGTAGGAATAAATTAAACAACGACAAATGTTCGATATAATTAACCTTAATAGGTTCTGCTAAATCAATAGAATTCCTCAGCAACAAAGTGTTTGTTTCTTGGGAAGAGATTCATTTTTTTTTTTTTTGCAAATTGTTTTTTTTTCTTGAGAAACTTGTATTCTTTGATATTTTGTATGACAATAATTATGTCAGTCATATTGGTGACAGCAAATAGAAAATCTGCAGAGAGTAGGTTCAAAATTTCAATGCAATACATTTGCCAAAAAGAGAATCTCTTGTGATATCATTGTTGATAAGTACTTATTGCAACAAAATATTTAGAGTTCACTTAAATCCAAAATATCTACAGTTCACTTCAATCTAAAATATTTACAGTTTATTTCAATCCAAAATATTTACAGTTCACTTCAATCCAAAATATTTACAATTTATTTCTATCCAAAATATTAACAGTTCACTTCAATCCAAAATATTTACAGTTCACTTCAATCCAAAATATTTACAGTTTATTTCAATCCAAAGTATTTACAGTTCACTTCAATCCAAAATATTTACAATTCCCTTCAATCCAAAATATTTACAGTTTATTTCAATCGAAAATATTTACAGTTCACTTCAATCCAAAATATTTACAATTCCCTTCAATCTAAAATATTTACAGTTTATTTCAATCCAAAATATTTACAGTTCACTTCAATCCAAAATATTTACAGTTCACTTCAATCTAAAATATTTACAGTTCCCTTCAATCCAAAATTTTTACAGTTCCCTTCAATCTAAAATATTTACAGTTTATTTCAATCCAAAATATTTACAGTTCACTTAAATCCAAAATTTTTACAGTTCACTTCAATCCAAAATATTTTCAGTTTACTTCAATTCACCTGAAAATAAAATTTGATTAAAAAATCACTATTTAATTTTTTAAAATACCTTTTTTGTTACTGATAATGATTTAAGTTTCTTTGTTCAATGGCGTATCAACCGACATGGATTATTCCAGGCCAAAAATATCCCCGTAGAAGAACAACAATGATACTATTTAACCCATTGATCGGAGGATAAGGGGGTTCGTACATTTCCCAAGAGTATTTGTCCGAAAGTTAACCATGCGTTACTGGAGTTCGAACTTGCTTACTCATATATCACAGTCCAGCACATTAGCCACTCTCTCTCTCTTTCTCTTACTAATTATGGTTATAAATGTCGTTGTAATACTTTTTTTTGACCCCGGGAAGAAATATTTTGCCATAACATAATGTATTATTTCCTACAATCCTTACGATTTGAACGTCTCAGCGTGAAAAAATTACGAATGAAATGACAATTTTTCGAGGCCAACTATTTCATTCAAAAAGTTCCCCGTTATCTCTAGGCATAATTGCATCTTTGAATAAATAAACGCCTTCTGGAATATTGTAGCACTTTAGCAACTCATTGGCTAAGTGGGTAGAGTATTCGCCTATGGTTCAATCCCAGGTCGCGTCATACCAAAGACTATAAAAATGGTACTTGATAATCCTTGCTTAACACTCAGTGATATAAGGTACGTATCAAGTGTAAAGTGGAGCAATCCAGGGAAAGGAGTGGTGCCCTCCCCTACACCTCGGTGTAGTAGCTATTGAAAAGGGAGCCTTCTGGTCGCCCTCGGCTACGGTCGCCTACTTTTCTGTGAATATTTCATAGAATTATGCTTTTGTTTCTGGTAATCATCATAATCATCATCATCATCATCTAGTTGTGAGAATAGAACGGAATACCTTATCTCTCTTTGCCCAGTCTGCTGGGGCTGTAGAATACACCGACCGCATCTCTGCAGAAGGGTAATACCACCCCCACCACTAACGATTGTCCTGAATATGACATTAAACAATCTGACGGTGAGGCTTCAGTAATGCTGGAGCTTTGGGGAATGCGAAATAACCCTTCATTGCCATCGCTCCCAGGTCCACTCTGACTCGGAGTGGTAGCACCTGATAAGGGTCCTATCTATGGGTTAAATAAAACTAAACCGTAGTTTCGAGACTTTGCTGTTCTTTTCATTTAAACTGCGTACTTACGCGAATCTGAATTGCTCGAAATAGAACTGTTTTGAGATGGAAACTGTGTACTTATGCTAAAGTGAATTATCTGAAATGAAACTGTTTTTACTGTGTATTGCCCAGTTGGCTGGGGCTGTAGAATCGACTACACCTCTGATGGTGAGGTCCCAGTAATAGTGGAGCTTTGGAGAATGAAGAATACTCCTTCATTGCCATCGCACCCAGGTTCACTCTGAACCAGAGTGGAAGCACCTGACAGAGCCCTATCTTTGGGTTAAATAGAACTAACCTGTGTACTTATGCAAAACTAAATTACTCGAAATAGAACTGTTGTGATATTTAAACTGCGTAGTTATGCTAAACTGAATTGTTTGAAATGGAACAGTTTTTGACATTGAAACTGTACTTACGGTAAACTGAATTGTTTGAATTAGAACAGTTTGACTAAACTGAATAGCTTGAAATAGAAATGTTTTTGCCAATTAAACTGTGTACTCAAGCTAAACTGAAATGTTTGAAATGGAACTGATTATTTGTATAAAAACGGATTTGGTATTAAATAACCAACAAAGGTTAATATACCATAAAACCCAACCAACCAACTAACCAACCAAATAACTTAACTCTTTTTCTTCATCCGTCTCTATCGGTCATTGCTCTTGGAAAATCTTCTCGACTGCATCCGGTGTGTACAGCTCAGCCGTCTTTGGCCCTCCGAGCTCTACCCATTCCTATTCGTAAATTTTGGGTGATAAAAGAAAAATAAAATGGAAAAAAAAGAAGCAGATTATATTTTTATGCATCAGTATTGTCATCTTTCTCTGTTATACAACACGAAGTGTCTTTTCTTTATCCAATTTCACTCTTCTTAAGAATCTTTTCGAAGAAAATCTTGCATTTTGTTTGGAAGAGGGCAACAGTTCCACTGCAACCCGACTAATTCGTCCTTGGTAAGGGTTGCTCGTTACTGTTGCATGCAATCAAATATTAGTTGTGAATCTCCTCGGTTTCAACATTACTCCAGCCCGTTAGGCTGCGGCTGTAGTATACATCGACTGTATCTCTTCAGAGGAGTAAGACCCACCCACCAACGAATGTTTTGGATATCTCATGAAACCTTCTTATGGCCAGGTTCCAGCCTTGTAGATTTGGGTAATGTTGAATACCCCTTCATTGCTATTGTTCCTTGGTCCCCTCTGATAGGGTCATATCTATGGGTCAAATTGTGCTGGTTAGTTATTTAAACTGATGATTAATTGAACTGTAAGAGATACATAGCAATACTCGGAACCATTTAACTTGGTTGACTTATGTTAAACTGAATTGTAAGAAATAGAACCATTTGATCATTTAACTGTGTGCAAAAAATGACTGATGTTTAATTGTATTGTTAGTGATACATTGCAATACTTGGAACCATTTAATTGTGTGTAAAAAAAGGAGCTCCGGCTCGTTTAAAAATCTTATCAACAAAATGTTTTTTTTAAATCATATATATTTAATATATATGTATAAAGGTGATTTGGCATTAAATAACCTACGATGGCTGAAATGCCATAAAACCAAACCAAACCAAATCATATATATTCAATATATATGTATAAAGAGGATTTGGCATTAAATAACCCACGATGGTTGAAATGCCATAAAACCAAACCAAACCAAATCATATATATTTAATATATATGTATAAGGATGATTTGGCATTAAATAACCTACGATGGTTGAAATACCATAAAACCAAACCTAACCAAATCATATATATTTAATATATATGTATAAACAGGATTTAGCATTAAATGACCGACATTTCTTTATTCTTGTATTATTACAAATATTAAGAAATAAAAAATTCAGTTTTATTTACGGATTGATAATTAAAAAAAGGGTTGCTTTATTCATGTCTAATATATATTTTAACCGTTATAATTACACAATAAGGATTTCCTTTTGATTATACATCTTCATATAATTAATTAATATCAATTTATATTAACCATATTCTTACATTAGTTTTCCATATCGATCAGATTATAATGTTTTTTATTTGTTTGGTTTGGTTGGCTTTTATGGCATATCAACCATTGTAGGTTATTTAATGCGAAATTGTGTTTATACATATATATTAAATATATATGATTTGGTTTGTTTTGGTTTTATGGCATATCAACCTTTGTTGGTCATTTAATGCCATATCCTCTTTATACATATATATTAAATATATATAATTTGGTTTGTTTTGGTTTTATGGCATATCAACCTTTGTTGGTTATTTAATGCCATATCCTCTTTATATATATATATATTAAATATATATGATTTGGTTTGGTTTGGTTTGGTTTTATGGCATATCAACCTTTGTTGGTTATTTAATGCCATATCCTCTTTATGCATATATGAAATGAGTTGGATTTGGTTTGGTTGGATTTTATTGCACATCAACCATTGTAGGTTATTTAATGCCAAATCCTCTTTATACATATATATTTCATATATATGATTTGGTTTGGTGGGTTTTATGGCATATCAACCATTGTAGGTTATTTAATGCCAAATCCTCTTTATACATTCATATCAAATATATATAACTTGGTTTGGATGGATTTGATGGCATATCGACCGTTGTAGGTTATTTAATGCAAAATCATCTTTATACATATATATTAAGTATATATGATTTGGTTTGGTTGGGTTTTTTGGCATATCAACCATGTTTGGTTATTTAATACCAAATGCTCTTTATACAGATATATAAGATAAACAAGCTGGACTCATTTTCCCCCTGATGGTTTCAAGTATTGCTATATAACAGTAACAATTCAACATCAGTCAATTGTTTACGCTCATTTAAGTAGATATACATGATATGTAAGAGAATAGTTTGTAGGTAATTTCATATTTGAATCACTTGGAACTATTTTGTTAGCACATTAGTATTGCTATTGTTTCTACACAGTAAAATGGTTTCCATTATTGCTATCTAACACTAATAATTCAATTCAATATTCATCATTTGTTTGCATAAATGGTTCCAAGTATTACAATTCAGTTTAGCATAAGTCAACAAAGTTAAATGGTTCCAAGTATTGCTATGTATCACTAACAATTCAATTAAACATCAGTCATTTGTTTACACACTGTTAAATGATCAAACAGTTCTATTTCCAACAATTTAGTTTAGCTTAAGTAATTTACTTGCACTCAATTTAAATGTCTAAGTACACAGTTTAAATGTTAAACAGTGCTATTTGACACATAGATAGAACCCTATCTGATGCTACAACTCCAGGACATGCGTTAGGGGAGTCTTACCCCGCTGCAGAGAAATAGTCGGTGTATTCTACAGCCCCAGCCGACAGGGCCATTTTATTGCTATCAAACACTAATAATTCAATTCAATATTAATCATTTGTTTGCATAAATGGTTCCAAGTATTGCTATGTATCACAAACAATTCAATTAAACACCAGTTATTTGTTTACACACAGTTAAATGATCAAACAGTTCAATTTCAAACAATTCAATTCAGCCTAAGTACAGAGTTTTAATGTGAAACAATTCTATTTGAGCCATAGATAGGACCCTATCAGGTGCTACCACTCTGGACCAGAGTGGATCTGGGAGCGATGGCAATGAAGGGGTACTCTGCATTCTCCAAAGCTCCAACATTACCAGAGCCTCACTATCAGATTGTTTAATGTCATATCCAGGACACTCGTTGGGGGAGGGTCTTACCTCTCTACAGAGATGCAGTCGGTGTATTCTACAGTCTCAGCCGACTGGCCTGATTTTACTTGTGGTTCATTTTTGTTCATTATACTCTTACATCTCGTTTCTGTTTAGTCTCAGCTAATTTATTTGTACAGTTGCCGTTGGCTTAGTTTGGCGCTGTTTAGTGAGAATCGAATTCTTTATTAAGGGTCTGTTCGCTTTTATATCAAACTATTACACCATGCCAGGTAACTATTATTAATTTTTACAGTTAAAAAACGCCTATCTCCTTACGAATATAACTAAAAAGGTTGTATTTCTTCTCTCAAAGAAAAGAAAATGTTGGTTGGTTGGTTGGTTGGGTTTTATGGCATATCAACCTTTGTAGGGTATCTAACGCCAAATCCATTTTTATGTAAATAATCAATTCTATTTCAAACAATTCAGTTTAGCACAAGTACGCAGTTTGAATGTAAGTACGGTTTAATTGTCAAAAACATTTCTATTTCAAGCAATTCAATTTACTCAAGCAGTTCTAATTCAGCTTATTCAGTTTAGTATAAGAACAGATTTTGTTTACACCCAATTAAATGTCAAAACAGTTCTATGTTAAACAATTCAGTTTAGTGTAAGTACTGTTTCAATGTCAAAAAACTGTTCCATTTCAAATAATTCAGTTTAGCATAAGCACGGAGTTTAAATGTAAGTACGGTTAAATTGTCAAAAACATATCTATTTCAAGCTATTCAGTTTAGTCAAACAATTCAGTTTAGCATGGGTATACCGTTAGTTCTATTTAACCTATAGATAGGGCCTTATCAGGTGCTACCACGCCGGGCAAGAGTGGTCCTGGGAGCAATGGCATTGAAGAGGTGCTCCGTGTTCCCCAAAACCCTAGCATCACTGGATCCTCACCATCAGATCGTTGAGTGTCATATCCAGGACACTCATTGGTGGTGTTGGGGGTCTTACCCCTCTGCAGAGGCGCTGTCGGTGTATTCTACAGCCCTAGTCGACTGGGCAAGAAAAGAAAATACTGTAAGTTAACGCTTTAACAAAATAAAATAAGAATAAAGTATACATCTCAAAGTCTTGTCGAAGAAAATAATCAGAAATTATAAAATCTTATACATGTCAACAAAAATAAAAGGTGTGTACTTATTAGAAATCTGAAAAAGAGAAAAAAATGACTGATAAAACGTTGTTTCCATCGTTTGCGTAATGCAAGCCGTCAAAGCGTAATGTCTTGCTTGAGTGAAGAGTAATTGCCAGTGTATCTATTGTTGAAGATGAATTGTAATTTAATGAATATTCAACAGTCTGAATTACACTGTGTACACTTAATGAATTTTATTCCCATCTCTATTTTATTTAATTTATCGCTTTCCTGTTGCTGAGGTGAGTGATATTCCGTTGCCTTTATTTCTTGTTTGCTCATCTTCTCTGTGCGCAGGCGTCGCCATGGTTAAGTCAATTGATTTTTTTTCCAATTATAAATAAGTTTCCTCTTTCAGAAAAAAAAGAAAGAATGTCAGCACTGCTCATGTTGACATACGCATATGGTTATAAACAGACAATTACACAGTCACATTTCTTAGTATACGTCTATATAAACAAAGTTTTGATTATATATGTATGCCCACTCAGAGATACGTACCCATATTTAGAGGTAAAGAAATATACAGTAAATATGACACCTACGCAAGCATATTGACGAAACATGCTGTACTATACGATTTTCTATCTTATAGGACATTGAACGGGAATTAGAATATTCTTTATTTTATAGCAATCACGGTCTTTGCAACATCGCTGCATACGGTGTTGCTAGAAATATAATAGAACAGTTGCGTATTTCTCATATTGTCATTTTGTCCTTCATATCGACATTTAAGTAATGGCATATTAATAAAGATGGAGGTCGATGCCTGCAGCGGCTTGTTCCAGACTATGTAGCAGGGTTTCAGCTTGGGCAGGTGCATTTGCCAGAAGCGCTATATCATCGGCGTAATCGGCGTCGGTTAGCACTCTGAAACTAGTTGACAAGTTCACCTACCTAGGAAGCAGTGTCTCATCAACCGAGACAGACATTAACACGCGTCTAGCAAATGCATGGACAGCTATTAATAGATTTTCGGTCATCTGGAAGTCAGACCTGACCGATAAAATGAAGCGCAGTTTCTTGCAAGCAGTGATCGTGTCGATACTGTTATATGGATGCACCACATGGACGATAACTAAACGTATGGAGAAAAAGCTTGACGGCAATTACACAAGAATGCTGTGAGCAATATTGTACTAGTCCTGGAGACAGCACCCCACAAAGCAGCAGCTATACGGCCACCTGCCACCCATCACGAAAACTATCAAAATTAGACGAACCAGTCACCAGGGACATTGCTGAAGAAGTCGGGACGAGCTCATAAATGATGTACTCGTGTGGACCCCTTCATATGGACGAGCAAAGACAAGACGTCCAGCTCGAACCTACATACAGCAGCTCTGCGCCGATACGGGATTTAGCCGAAAGCAATGGACGATAGGGAGGTGTTGGCGAGAGAGGTTCAGGAATATCAGTGCTGAAAGCGTAACATGATAATGATGATGATGATTTTAATAAAAAAAGGACTGATAGTAATATCCCCGTTTGCTCCCATATTTTCAAAAATTTTTTGGTAGCGATTATTGCACTGAATCCATATTTATTATTTTTTTTCTCTATTGCCGAGTACACTTACATATTGTCAGTGATAGTTTCTTTATATTCTGAACATAATATTTTGGACTTTTTTCTTTTTTAGTATTTATTGGCGGTAATATTTTGTTGTAAATCTAAGATCCTGTATTGCATATCGATACTTTTTTTCTTTCATATTCAAAATTTGACTAAATTCTTTAATCGGCCATGTTTCCTCTTTCGAAGAAGGTTTTTATACTTTAATTTTTATCATATATTTTTGCTGCCTTAACTAATTAATTTTATCATTCTTGAGAACCATTCAAACCATCTTGCTTGTTGAGTTTATATTTCCTATCATTATCATTGCTTTTTTATCGATAGGTTTTCAGTTTCGAAAAAGGATTCAGTGCAATAACTGATTTGGTTACTGCGTCTATAAACTTTCGCTTTCCTAGGTTGACCCATAAATTTCCAGACATTCAACACAAAGAAAAAAAGAAAAAAGAAATAGTCAGAAATAGAAAGAAAGAAAGTAAAAAGCGAAAGAACGAAAAGTTTTGAAAAGAAAATATGAATTTGAATTGTGTCTCTTGCTATCTGGCTCGGCAGAACAAAAGATTAAAAAAAAGAAAGAAAAGGATCAAATTGACGTTAGTTTTTTTTGTACTTTTTAAGATTTTGTGTTGGTTAGTCATTCTTTTTATTTTCTTTTTTCTCTCTTCTATTCTACCAATTATGATCTCGTAATTTTTTTCTTTTTTTTTTTTTTTAAATCTGCCAACTATCTTCTCATAATTGTTTATCAATTGGAGTTTACTGAACGGCAAGAACAAAACCAGTATTAAAAAGGTAAAAACTTGATATTTAAGATTTAAATGTTTGCTTCAATCGCCCCATGAAAGATTAGTTCTCAGTCGCTCAGCACTTATGAATTAGCAAACAAATCGGACGCCCACACCTTACCTATTATTTCCATTTTGAAAATGGGAATTTCCACTTTATTTCATTTTTTTTTCTGGTTTGGAACGTTTATTGTACGTAAATAGAAAAAAAGTAAAAGCGAAGAATATTTCTAATTTTTTTTTTAGTTGGTTTAGAGTTTCGAAACCAATTTTTCTTACCCAGTCGGCTGGTACTGTAGAATTCACCGACTGCTTTTCTCCAGAAAGGTAAGACCCTCATCCCCCAACGAGCGTCCTGGATATGACACTAAACAATCTAATGGTAAGGTCCAAGTAATGCTGGATCTTTGGGAAATGCAGAGTACTCCTTCATTGCCATAGCTCACAAGTCCATTTTGGCCCGAAGTGGTGGCAGCTGATAGGTTCCTATCTATGGGTCAAATAGAACTAAACTGTGTACTTATGCTAAACTAAACTGCTTGAAATAGAACTGTTTTCTATGCTAAACTAAATTGTTTGAAACAGAATATGTAGAAAAATAGATTTGGCATTTAACAACTTACAATGGTTGATGTACCATAAAACTTAACGAAACGAAACAAAACGAAACGAAACGAAACCAAAACCGATATTTCCTTTATATTTTTGCTTGTTTTTATATCAACTCACTAGTTGGTGAGAATTTTATGACCAGCTACAATGTTTAAATACATTATACATACAACCTGACTAACAAATTAATATGTACAGAAAATGTCTCACGTATTTGAATAACATCAAAACATACTTACGAATATACACACATATACGTTTTTAAGTAGTAAGATAAAAGTTGCCAATCAGTATCTCTCAGTTAGAAACTAGCAACAAAGCATTTACATTGCAAACGCCCATGGGAATGCAATGTCACATTTTGATATTTATGCGTATACTTGAATATATACACATTCGTATAATTATATTTACCCAACCCCTCCGCTCAGGCAGGATATGACACAAGGTCAATGAT
Source organism: Sepioteuthis lessoniana (assembly GCA_963585895.1). Classification (NCBI taxonomy): domain Eukaryota; kingdom Metazoa; phylum Mollusca; class Cephalopoda; order Myopsida; family Loliginidae; genus Sepioteuthis; species Sepioteuthis lessoniana. Next base: position 16,196,679 of record OY757920.1, on the reverse strand, counting down.
TTTAAGCGGAGTTTAGCAGGTTTGAATTCAGAGTTTTCCTTCTCCTAGACTAGTTGCCTTACCAAGGCTGAAGAACCTAGTCCGCCCTACTATTTACCCATAGCTGGAGGGAGAATAATTTGATTCATACCTTTCCAAAGGGTATTAGTGCTATGTGAAATGCAATCAGTCTCGTCCAGGATTTGAACTCGTGTCGCCGTGTCCATTTCCCTACGACGATAACCATTACACCACGGGCACCTCCTATACACATTCGTATAATGACCATATGAGCTGTGAAACGCTCATATGGTCATTATATGGTTATATGTGTTATATGGTTATATGTGTTATATGGTCATATAACAAACTATACGGACTGAAATAAGATGTAATTTTTATATACATCATTTGTCAACTCTATTTCTATTTACGTATTTGGTAAAAAACCTGCTAAAATGTTTACATATCGTTGGTTGTTTAAGTCCGTTGTATATGACATGAAACCTCTTTCCTTTTCGTATAATACGGACACATGTGGCGCATTCAATAAGTTTCCAGACTTTTTTGTACAGGCATTTAAAATTATCGTAGACTCTTGAAAATTCAGTATGTCATTGCTATATATATCTTATGAGATGACTAACCAATTTTTATGATTTCAGGTTCAAATGAACAGCTACAGTAGCAATTGGAATACACCCTACTAAAGCCTGATTGTCACAGCTGGTGAATTTCAAAAATGCAATCTGGACGTGAGGACACTTTAGAAGAACGATATGCAATAGCATTCTGTTTTAAACTTGGAAAAAATGCCACAGAAACGTATGGAATGCTTCAGACTGTTTTGGGAGCATCTTGCATGAATCGAGCATGAGTTTTTGAGTGGCATAAGAGATTCAAGGAAGGCAAGGAGTCTGTGAGGGATGATGAGCGGTATGGGAGGAGTAAGGAAGTCAATACACCAGAGTTGATTGGCCAAAGGGTTCGGGTTAGGGTTACTATGTTGAGGTTTTTAGGGAGTTCGGGAAGAGATTCCGTCGGGGGGGGGCAGCACTCTTGAAATCGGGTCAGTGACATTTCCACCAGGACAATACACCAGTCCACAACTCCATCCTTATCACAGACTATTTGACCAAGATGGGCATCAAGACAGTTCCTCACCCGACCTATTGTCCAGACCTTGCTCCCTGTGACTATTGGTTATTCCCTAAGCTCAGAAGCTGTCGTTATGAGACAACTGAGGAGATGAAAGAGGCTGTGACGAAGGTCATTGACACGCTCACACAAGAGAACTTCCATGGGGCCTTGCCGAAGTTGTTGGAACGGTACAACAAGTGCATTGCAGTCGGAGGGGATTACTTCGAAGGAGACTAGAGTTTCATGTGTGTACTAACAATAAAAGTGTCTGTACGAAAAAAGTCTGGAAAGTAATTTAATGATCCTCGTATAATCTTAATACTCGTCTTTTGCTAATTTATAAGAGATGAGGGATATAGAGATTATCTTTCATGATTAGAGCATATATTTGAATCTTAAATATCAAGTTTTTACCTTTTTAATGCGGGTTTTGTTCTTGCCGTTCAACAAACTCGAATTGATAAACAATTACGAGATCATAATTGGTAGAATAGAAGAGAGAAAAAAGAAAAAAAAAAAAGAATGACTCACCAACACAAAATCTTAAATAGTACAAAAAAATTAACATTAATTTGGTCCTTTTCTTTTTTTTTCTTTTTTGTCTTTTGTTCTGCTGAGTCAAATAGTTAGAGACAATTTAAATTGATATTTTCTTTTCTAAGCTTTTCCTTCTTTCTTTCTTTCTTTCTTTCTTTCTTTTTCTTTCTCTTTTATTCCGTATTTATCTTTTGCCTGCTGTGTCAAAAAACAAGAGACACAATTCAAATTTATTCTTTCTTTCTTTCTTTCTTTCTTTTTTTCTTTCTTTTTCATTCCCTATTTATCTTTTGTCCTGCTGTGTCTAAAAACAAGAGACACAATTCAAATATATTCTTTCTTTCTTTCTTTCTTTCTTTCTTTCTTTCTTTTTCATTCCCTATTTATCTTTTGTCCTGCTGTGTCCAAAAACAAGAGACACAATTCAAATATATTCTTTCTTTCTTTCTTTCTTTCTTTCTTTCTTTCTTTTTCATTCCCTATTTATCTTTTGTCCTGCAGTGTCAAAAAACAAGAGACAATTCAAATTTATTCTTTCTTTCTTTCTTTCTTTCTTTCTTTCTTTCTTTTTCATTCCCTATTTATCTTTTGTCCTTCTGTGTCAAAAAACAAGAGACACAATTCAAATATATTCTTTCTTTCTTTCTTTCTTTCTTTCTTTCTTTCTTTCTTTCTTTTTCATTCCCTATTTATCTTTTGTCCTGCTGTGTCAAAAAACAAGAGACACAATTCAAATTTATTCTTTCTTTCTTTCTTTCTTTCTTTCTTTCTTTCTTTCTTTCTTTCTTTCTTTCTTTTCTATTTTTTCCCGTATTTATCCTTCTTAACTTCTTTCTAAATAGCCACTAATTTTCTGTAATATAATCACAATCATATTCATATTTCTAAGGTCCATTGTCTGTCATAATCTCTGTTTTCTGTTTTCTTTAATTTTTCACGCATCAAAAGAAATTCCCATGTTGCTTGATTTCCTGGAACAGTTTCTAGTTTAAAGCTGCAAGCCAGTATAAAATACTTTTAAGTTGAAGGAAAATATCCATATTTAAAACCAGGAAGTCCCCCCTACCGTCTTGAAGAAAACCTAAGGTATTATCATTTTTTTTTTTACTCCTGGTGAGTTTTTCACACCAGTGTTGGTTGGTGGTCTTTCTGACTGGAATTTTGACTGACCGCAAGTCTCTTCAGAGATCTAGGACACTTTTAAGCAATCTAGGTAATCTCGTTAAAGCTATAGTTCGGATTGTCTTTATTTTTCTTCTGATTTCCATTTTTATTCCTAGTGCTGGATCTATAATTGGTATCACCGTCACCACCAGGTATCACAATTTTTTTAGTTCTTTGGCACGGTCCAAGTATTTTTCAAAATTTTCTCTTTCTCTGTGGTCTGTTGGATCGGCAAAATCCTCTAGACGGAAATTCTCTTATTTTGGGGAATTAGCACTCGGTCTGGTCTTCTGATCTGGATTGGGCGGTCCGTTTGTATTTCAAAATCTCAGAGAGCTTTAAGAATTTCATTTTCTCCGATGGATTTTTATTCGTGCTCATACCATTTGGTAAAATGGTCAAAATTCAGTCTTTTGCGCAATTCCTAGAGTATCACCTTTCCCACCCAGTCATTTCTATTCTTGTACTACCTTTGTGTTAATTTGTTGCGTCCGCTTACTATGTGATCAATAGTTTCATCTGTTTTGTCCTATAACCTATATTTGCTTTTCTGTTGCGTATAATCGATTTTTTCTTTATCACAATTAGTCCTTATGGCGTTGTTTTTTTATGCCAAATTTCATTCCTATATTCGGCTGACTAGTTGTTTGTTTGTTTGTTTGTTATAACACTTTGGGACACTCCTCTTTGAATTAACTTTTCACATCAACATTAAAAACGATATTTGCACAGAACACCATGCTATTAAATATATATAAAAAAACTAATATATATTTACTTATTATTATTATTATATAATTGTTCGGATTGTCTCTATAGTCTCAATATCACAGATATTGAGCACTCTCCAAATTATATCGCATTTGGTTTGCCACAAACCCACAAACCCACGAAGTGAGATAGTGACAACCAACACTATTACACTATATATATATATATATATATATATATATATATATTTAAGGTATTCTATATATACCCTAGCCTCATCAGCCGCCAACCAGGGTGTTATCACCCTGGTTGGCGGCTGATGAGGCTAGGGTATCGCACGTGCTTTCACACGTTGTATGATGAAAAAAAAATACATATATATATATATATATATAAAGGTAAAGTTGGCGACCATAGTCGAGGGTGACCCGAAGGCTCCCTTTTCGATAGGGGGGGGCGCTACTCCTTCCCAGGTATATATATACATATATATATATAAGGTATTCTTCAATCCAGTAAATCTGGAGTAAATTTTATTAGAAATGGATGAAATTTGGATATGTATTACTGTAATTGTTAAATTGTCAATTTTATTTGTTTTATAGTTGTCTAAATCTGAAACGAGAAGGGATCGGGACTTGACTTACATGGGTAAAGGCTATACATAGCTGAAATGGATTTCGTTTCTCCCTCTCTTTCCTTCCTTTGACTATCCCTCCTATCTGGTTCTAATTTATTCTATTTTCTTATTGGATCTGATGAAGTCCTATTAAAAATTATTTTAGAGTCTTTGATTCATATCAATGCTCTTAACAGGATGGAAAAAAATTTATTATCCTAATGTGACCGTATATTGTTTTTTTCTTGAAATTATATATATATATATATATATATATATATATATATACTGCTAAGTAATTCACCCGATAGTTCCCAGGTAATGATATAAAAAAGATATAAGAGGGAAAGATCTGAAAAAAAAAAAATTCAAGCTGAATTAACAATATGATAATTTTCACACTTCTCATTGTGCACTCTTATATCATTTTTTTTCATATCAATAACTTTTATCATATTTACCCAACCCCTCCGCTCGGGCAGGATATGACACAAGGTCACTTTTTAAGCGGAATTTAACAGGTTTGAATTCAGAGTTTTCCTTCTCCTAGTCTAGTTGCCTAACCAAGGCTGAAGAACCTAGTCTGTCCTACTATTTACCCATAGCTGGAGGGAGAATAATTTGATTCATACCTTTCCCAAGGGTATTGCTATCAAATAAGGGTTATTCAATTTGATATTAATCATTTATTTGTACAGTTAAATATTTTCAAGCAGAGCAAATGATAAAACAGTTCTGTTTGACCCATATTTGGGACATCGATAAGTACAACCACTCCGGAATAGAGTGGACCTGGGAGTAATGGCCATGAAGGAGAGCTCCACGTTACCCAGAGACTTCGGACTGGGGCCTCACAACCAGAGAGTTTAGAGTCATATCTAGGACACTCGTAAGAAGGGTTGGCCTCTCAGCAAAGGTGTAATCGGTGTTTTTTAGTGCCCCAGCCAACTGGACAGAATGGTTCCTTTCAGGCACAACAACTTTATTCCATTTACCAAACTTTTGCAGCAATCCACATGATACTATTTACCAACCCCTCCGCTCGGGCAGGATATGACACAAGGTCATTTTTTTAAGCAGGGTTTAACAGGTTTGAATTCAGAGTTTTCCTTCTCCTAGTCTAGTTGCCTAATCAAGGCTGAAGAACCTAGTCTGTCCTACTATTTACCCATAGCTGGAGGGAGAATAATTGGATTCATACCTTTCCAAAGGGTATTAGTGCTATGTGAAATGCAATCAGTCTCGTCCAGGATTTGAACTCGTGTCGCCGTGTCCATTTCCTACGACGATAACTATTACACCACGGGCACCTCCACAATAACTTTTATGAGGCTTGTTTTACCAAGAGAAGGGCATCCTAGTTTTTAATATGATTATTTTGCTTCATCTTAAAAGCCGGAATTAACAATATAACGCAAAAATTTCGGTTTTAATCTATCACGTTTTTTGCGGTATCTTCATTATTTAAATGCCAAAAATCAACCATTTCAATTTTTGGGGAAAGTAAAGCTGGATCAAAAGAGTTATTAGAATGTTATTTTTTTTTTCAAATTTATGTTTTTAATTTTAAGTCCCTTGTCAAAATGATTCTCCGATCAAAAGTCATGTTTATTGACACATCATGGTTTCCTGATGAAAAAAGAGGCAGGATGAAACCCGAGGCTTTGCTAAGTCAAAACAACCAGTGTAAAAGATATTTGAGATCTAGTTAAAACAATTAGAAACGAAACGGAAAAATTAGAAAGTTCTCAAGAAATATAGTCTGTCTCCGGGAACAATAGTGTTGAGAACGCTATTGTAACAAAATCCTCTTTTTAGCGGTGTCGCATACGGCATCCCTCAAAACTGACGAACGCATATTGGTTTGTTTGTTTATTTGGGTTTTATGGCATATCAACCCTTGAAGGTTATTCAATGTCAAATCCATTTTTATCCAAATAAGCAGTTCTATTTCAAACAATTCAGTTTAACATCAGTACACAGTTTAATCGTCAAAAACATTTGTATTTCAAGCTATTCAGTTGAGTCAAACAGTTCTAATTCCAACAATTCAGTTTAGTATAAGTATTATTTTTGTTTACGCACAGTTAAATGTTAAAAACAGTTCTATTTCGTACAATTCAGTCTAGGGTAGTATAGTTTCAATGTCAAAATAATTCTAAATCAAACAATTCAGTATAGAATAAGTACGCAGTTTACATGCCAAAACAGTTTTATTTCAAGCAATTCAGTTTAGCATAAGTACGCTGTTTAGTTCTATTTGACCCATAGACAGGGCCCTATCAGGAGCTACCACTCCGGGCCAGAGTGGACCTGGGAGCGATGGCAATGAAGGGACACTGTATTCCCCAAAGCTCCAGCAATACTGGAACCTCACAATCAGATTGTTTAGTGTCATAATCAGGATACGCGTTGTTGGGGGAAGTCTTACCCCTCTTCAGAGAAGCAGTCGGTGAATTCTACAACCCCAGCCGACTGGGCCACGAACACATTATGAGAGGCCTTAACCAGCTCCATATAGTAAAGCAATTATTACAGGAATATAGAAAGGCAATTATTGACCGTATAAGAGATCCTTCTTGACGATAATATGTAATGTCGTAAATTAGTTTTGATAGGTGAGAAGACTGAAATTCCTGAGTAAGTAAAGCGCAGCAAAACTGAAATCTTTTCAGAGTTCCGCTGGAATTATGCATGACTGTCGGGTAATTTTTTATAAGCTTGGATAGCTGTTAAAAAGTGGCTCTCGTCGCAACCCACAATAAAGAGACTATTGGAAACAACTTAATGTGTATCTTCATAGTTGGAAAGGGCTTCGAAATTATCCCGTACTTATGTGCCTGGGTAATCTGTTTTTGGCAATCCGATAACGTCACTGACAGGTTTACAGGCTGCTGAGGGTCTTGACAGTTGTTTACTTAAACTAAATTAACTTTTTATTTGGAGAAGTATATCGTGAAAAATCGGGAAAAAGTGTATCTGTAAAATATACAGATGCAGGCCAATACGAAATACTGACGACTCTCCGTTGTTCAGGTACGAAACGTTTATTAACTTCTTGACTTTAGTTTTTCAACACAAGGAGAGAGAGAGACACACAATTTTTACTATGCTGATTGTACTATCTGACCCAACAAACGCGCTGCGCATCCCGTAGTTCATTTCCTATCTGGGGTTTTTATTATGACATTTGTGATTGTCATATCCTCTGCGCGCAAGCGTGAACTGTACTAAGTGTGTGTGCACCTGCACTAATAGCCGAATAGTTCAAAGCCCAACCAAACCGAATGATAAAATATAATTAACGAAAAATTATTAATATAAAAAAATCATTCCGTAATTATATAACATATCGTGAAAATTAGTATGACATAATAATACAGGATATCTTATGGAATAGCATTATTATAACATGATATTATATGGAATAGCATTATTTTATTTCCTGTTGGGAACCAAATAGATAAGAGTGAACTTAGTTGAGAGAAGAGGCAGGGGCTTCATTTACCCGATTATAGTGGGGGTTTAGGGGAGGGGAAAGTCGGGCTCGAGCCGAGGCTCGAGCACTGCTGGTCTATGCTGGTCATCGGCCCAATTAGTGCATGTTGTGGGCTTGATGAGCCTAGCTGGTCTTGGACCCAAATCTGGGTTCAGGCACGTATGCCTGATTATAGCTTAAACTGGACAGCAAAGTCCAGTGCTATACAAGGGGAACAAAGGTGTCACCGAAGGTGGCCCAGCCGAAGCTAGGGGCCTTCATTTACCTACATTCATTCTTCTAAACATCCCAAGAGAATCTTTGTTCTCCGTAAAGAAGCTTGGTTCAGTCGACTGGGAGCTATAAGACACCTAGCAAATGTCATGGATATGACACTAAACTCTCTGATGGTGAGGCTCCAGTCCTGAAGCTTTTGGAAATGTTGGGTACCTCTTCAATGCCATTACTCCCAGGTCCACTCTGACCCGGACTGATAGTACTTGTTAGGGCCTAACTATGAATCAACTACATCTGTTTACTCATTTACTATACCAGAAGCACGGATATCCCTGACCCTCTCTCGCCACTTCTCCCTATCATTCATCGCCTCAGGCAGGTCTTCAGTGCTACATCCCGTATCCTCATATAGCTGCTGTATGTATACTCGAGCTGGTCGTCCTGCTTTTGCTAGGCCATATGTGGGGGTCCATAGGAGTACATCACTTATGAGCTCGTCCCTGCTCCTCCAGCAGTGTCCAGAGTGCCCAGTCCGTCTAACTTTGATAGCTTCCGTGATGGGAGGCAGGTGGTCGTATAGTTGGTGCCTTGTGGGGTGTTGCCGCCAGGACTTGTTTAATATTGCTCGCAACATTCTTGTGTAGTTGCCGTCTAGCTTCTTCTCCAGCCGTTTCGTAAGCGTCCAAGTGGTGCATCCATACAGCAGTATCGACCCGACCGCAGCTTGGAAGAAACTGCATTTCGGTCAGGTCTGATTTCCATATGACCGATAGTTTATCGATAGCTGGGTCAGGTCTGATTTCCATAGGATCGATAGTTTATCGATAGCTGGGTCAGGTCTGATTTCCATATGGTAAATTCCATTGGTAAATAGAACTATTAATAACTGAATGCAAACAAATGGGCTCTGGTTGTGTAAAAAAACTTTTCGTTTACTAATTATATATATCTGATATATATGTTAAAACAGGATTTGGCATTAAATAATGTACAAGGGTAGGCACGTCGTAAAATAGAACGAACGAACGAACGACCCAACCAAAGAAGTCGAGTAAGAAGCCAGGAATGCAAACAAAGTCAAATCTAAAGTCAAACTTGTTGATTAAGGAGGCAGTGATTGTGGAAATTAAATGAGCAGTCTATTTCCAAAGGGGAGATAGATAGATAGATTGACTGAGTGTGTGAGTGAGAGAGACAGAGAGAAGGAGAGAGACAGAGAAAGAGACAAAGAGAGTGAGTGAGTGAGTGAGTGAGAGATAAACAGAGAGAAGCAGACACAGTAATAAAGAGAGAGAATGAGTGAGAGACAGAGACAGAGAAAGAGACAAAGAGAGCGAGTGAATGACAGAGAGGGAGAGAGAGAGAGAGAGAGAGAGCAGACACAGACAGACAGACAGACAGACAGAAAGACAGAGTGAATGAATGGGAGAGACAGAGAGAGACAGAGAGAAGCAGACACAGACAGAGAGGTTGAAGTTTGAATGAACCAAATAAAAAGAAAAAATCAACTTCCTCTCTTCCTCACCGATGAAGAAGGGTAAAACAAAGTATTGGGCAAAAGACCAGCTATTCTTTTAAGGACTTGATTGAAAAGAGTTTATATTAGGTATCAATTCCGAAAAAAGAATTTATCAGTCCATTGAAGTTATTTGAATCTCCTGTAATCACAAATATTGACTCGTAGAAGAAAGTGCAGGAGATACTCATATCCATCGGTTAGACGTTCTTGAAGCTCACGCCATACGAATTAGAGAATTCACGTTTACACAATATGGCTTCACAATTTTCGGACGTATCCCTAAATGCGTTCTCTCATCCAGCATTAAAGTTTTCTGAAGTGATGTAAGAGAAATCGTCATTTCCGATCATATAGCAACATAACTAGATATTGGCAACCTGGGACAATCCATTAAAACTTTAAGCCAGTTAATGCTGCGAGCAATATTGAACAAATCCTTGAGGCAAAACCCCACAAAGTACCAACTATACGGCCACCTACCTCCCATCACGAAAACTATCCAAGTTAGACGAACCAGACATGCAGAACACTGCTGGAGAAGCAGTGACGAGCTCATAAGTGATGTACTCCTATGGACCCCCACATATGGTCGAGCAAAAGCAGGACGACCAGCTCGAACATACATACAGCAACTCTGTGAGGATACAGGATGTAGCCCTTAAGACCTGCCAAAGGTGATGAACGATAGAGAGAAATGGCGAGAGAGGGCCAGGGATATCGGTGCTGGCGGTTGGACATGATGATGATGATGACTTGAAAAAAAAAGTTACTCATTCAGGGTTATAGGAATGAACTTGCGATATCGGAGTAACGCAGATCACCAACGTGTTATTCGGTTGTTACTAATTAACCTTTGACAGACCCGCCAGTTAGAGATTTCGTAAAAAGGATGTGCATCTTTGTAAACAAGGGGACAGCGGAAATGAATCACGAACCGGAAGGAAAACGTGTGAGCGTTATGAATATTATATAAGCACACAGTTTCAACATCCACAGGACAGGTGGTCAATCAGGAGAAGCGGGTAGTCAGAGCGGAAGTCACCTTGGGCGTGGTCCCTGGGGACCAGATGCCACGGTTGAGAAGCAGAAGTAAGGTTTGTTTGTTTGTTTGGTGGTTTGGGTTTTATGGCATATCAACTTTTGTAGGTTATTTAATGCCAAATCAATTTTTATTCAAATAAACAGTTCTATTTCCATTAATTCAATTTAGAATAAATTCAGTTTAATTGTCAAAAACATTTCTGTTTCAAGCTATTCAGTTTAGTCAAATGATTCTAACTCAAACAATTCAGTTTAGTGTAAGTACAGTTTTTGTTTACACAGAGTTAAATGTCAAAACAGTTCTATTTCAAATAATTCAGTCTTGCTTAGTACAATTTTAATGTCAAAAACAGTTCTATATCAAACAATTCAGTTTAGCATACAGAAACAGTTCCATTTTAAACAATTCAGTTTAGAGTAAGTTCGCAGTTTAAATGTCAAAACAGTTCTGTTTCAAGCAGTTCAGTTTAGCATAAGTAAGCAGTTTAGTTCTTTTTGACCCATAGATAGGACTCTATCAGATGCTACCACTCCGGGTTAGAGTGGACCTGGTAGTGATGGCAATGAAGAGGCACTCTGCATTTCCCAAAGCTCCAGCAATGCTGAAACCTCACCATCAGATTGTTTAGTTTCATATCCAGCCCCAACCGACAGTGCAAAGAAGAAGTAAGGTTCTGAATATGTATCTCCACATGATGTAAATAATAGCAGTCCTTTGTCTTTTTGTCTGTCACTCTCTCATACCTGCAGCATTTCGAACCTTTCGGGTTATAAACATGAAGTAGATATTTTCATAAACTAGTATTGTTTTTCTCTCTCTATTATGCTGCTATACAATTTGGAATGTTTGTTGCTATGGACAGAGATAACATTTCGCAGCAAATTTTTTGGGTTTGAGCTATCCATATTCAAAGTCAGAGTGCCAGTGAGATCTCCTTACTCGTTAAGTGTTTCCTCGACGCAAAGGATATTTTTATGCCATCGTGGCGTGCTGGTGATGGAGACCGACGCATCCATGAAAATGGATTCCGGTTTATATGACCATTCTGGGTTTTGTGTGACCATCAATCATATATAGAAATATATTATTTTTTGTCAATTGGAACTCTACCTTACAGATCACAAAGGATTAAAATAAAACAAGAAACATCTCCACCCTAACAGGTAGCCCCTTAAAACTAGTGGACAAATTCACCTACCTCGGGAGTAGCGTCTTATCTACTGAAAATTACATCAATACGCGACTAGCAAAGGCATGGTCGGCTATCGATAGACGATTGGACCTATGGAAGAGAGACTTATCCGATAATATAAAACACAGCAGTGTCGTGTCCATACTACTACATGGATGCACCACACGGACGCTGACTAAGAGCATGGAGAAGAATCTTGACGACAATTGCACGAGAATGCTACGAGCCATATTGAAGAAATCCTGGAAGCAGCATCCCACAAAACATCAGCTATATGGTCACCAGCCTCCCATTTCAAAAACTATTCAAATCAGACGAACAAGACATGCAGGATACTGCTGGAGAAGCAAGGGCGAGCTCATAAGCGACGTTCTTCTGAGGATTCCTTCACACGAACGAGCAGGTGTTGGATGTCCGGCTAGAATTTATTCAAAACAGCTCTGTATAGACACAGTATGTAGTCTAGAGGACCTGTGGAATGTAATGGACGATAGAGACGAATGGAAAAAAGAGAATCAAGGAAATCCGTGCTCGCTGTACGAAATGATGATGATGAGATCCAATGTGAGTTCATAAAACCATTTTTTATCTACATCAAAAAGAAGAGGACGCGGGACAAGTGCGAGTTCTCTAACTAATCAGATTATGTCCAATCTAATCATTGATTTTTGTAGTGTGGATAAGGGCTCAAGGTTAGGTTTCTTGCCAGGAAGCTTGCTATATTTTAGAAGAATCGACCGAATTTAGCGAACCTTTCCGTTGATATTTAGATTATTCTGGCCCGAACCTGACGGGGAATTGATTTAGACTGGCAGTAAGAAGATGAGTACTTTGTTATTGAATAGCCATGACTTGAACCAACAATATTCCTCCGTCAAGTGGCATTTTACAGCCAAGACACAAAAAAGGATAGCTTTGAATTCGCCTAGTAAAGAGCTTGACTTGTCAGCAGAGAAATCCAGTGCGTTGTCATGGTCACAGCGTACATATTACTTCATCAAGTCTGAGTTTTATCTCAACTGGCAATTCAAGAATGCGTTTTATCTAAACAGAATTGACTTGACATCTCTTTAAAATATTCATGCAAAGGTACCTAATTCATTCACTAGGGGACTAACTTGGTGAGCTGTTAGCTTGCATAGAACCCTCAGTTTCTTGCAATGTGACACTTTTGTTGGCAGGGGGTGAAACGAGTGGTGTTTTCGACATTACTTAGCGTAGGTACAGTGGTCGTGTAGAGGAGTAACTAAACAAAAAATGCCAACAAAAATCTTTTTCTCGCGACGTTCGGATTTCATGCTTGAAGCATAAGATTAATGCCGAGATTAATTGTCACAAGAAAAAGATCTATCATGTGGATTACTGGGAGGTGCCCGTGGTGTAGTCGTTATCGTCGTAGGAAATGGACACGTCGACACGAGTTCAAATCCTGGACGAGACTGATTGCATTTCACATAGCACTAATACCCTTGGGAAAGGTATGAATCCAATTATTCTCCCTCTAGCTATGGGTAAATAGTAGGACAGACTAGGTTCTTCAGCCTTGGTTAGGCAACTAGACTAGGAGAAGGAAAACTCTGAATTTAAACCTGTTAAACCCCGCTTAAAAAATTGACCTTGTGTCATATCCTGCCCGAGCGGAGGGGTTGGTAAATAGTATCATGTGGATTGGTGCAAAAGTTTGATAAATGGAATAAAGTTGTTGTGCCTGAAAGGAACCATTCTGTCCAGTTGGCTGGGGCACTAAAAAACACCGATTACACCTTTGCTGAGAGGCCAACCCTTCTTACGAGTGTCCTAGATATGACTCTAAACTCTCTGGTTGTGAGGCCCCAGTCCGAAGTCTCTGGGTAACGTGGAGCTCTCCTTCATGGCCATTACTCCCAGGTCCACTCTATTCCGGAGTGGTTGTACTTATCGATGTCCCAAATATGGGTCAAACAGAACTGTTTTATCATTTGCTCTGCCTGAAAATATTTAACTGTACAAATAAATGATTAATATCAAATTGAATAATCCTTATTTGATAGCAATACTCGTAGGGTCCTGCTTATGGGTCAAAAAGAACTGTTGAACATTTAATCTGTTTGCAAACAAATGAGTGATGTAAAATTATTCATGTTACATAGCAATACTTGAAACCATCTAAATTTATACAAAGAAGTAATTATAAATACAAATATTCGTGTACGATAGAAATACTTAAAACCATTTAACTATGCGGAAAAATGAGCTAAGGCTCGTTTAAAATGTTTTCAACCAAGTGTGTTTACAAATCATATATATTTTATATATATGTATAAAGAGGATTTGGCATTAAATAACCTAGAATGGTTGATATGCAATAAAAACCAACCCAACCAAACCATATGTATTTGATATGTATGTATAGAGAGGAATTGACATTAAATAATCCCCAATGGTTGATATGCCATAAACTCAACCAAACTAAACCATATATATTTAATATATATGTATAAAGAGGATTTGGCATTAAATAACCTACAATGGTTGATATGCCATAAAACCCAAGCCAACCAAATCATATATATTTAATATATATGTATAAAGAGAATTTGGCATTAAATAACCTACAATGGTTGATATGCCATAAAACCCAACCCAACCAAATCATATATATTTAATATATATGTATAAGGAGGATTTGGCATTAAATAATCTGCAATGGTTGATATGCCATAAAACCCAACCCAACCAAATCATATATATTTAATATATATGTATAAAGAGGATTTGGCATTAAATAACCTACAATGGTTGATATTCCATAAAACCCAACCCAACCAAATCATATATATTTAATATATATGTATAAAGAGGATTTGGCATTAAATAACCTACAATGGTTGATATGCCATAAAACCCAACCTAACCAAATCATATATATTTAATATATATGTATAAAGAGGATTTGGCATTAAATAACCTACAATGGTTGATATGCCATAAAACCCAACCTAACTAAATCCTATATATTTAATATATATGTATAAAGAGGATTTGGCATTAAATAATCTACAATGGTTGATATTCCATAAAACCCAACCCAACCAAATCATATTTATTTAATATATATGTATAAAGAGAATTTGGCATTAAATAACCCACAATGGTTGATATGAGATTAAATCCTACCAAACCAAATTCTATACAAGGTCCATACTATTGGTTTCCAGACTTTTGTTCGTATGGGCACTTTTATTGATAGTACACACATGAAACTCTAGTCCCCTTCGAAGTAATCTCCTCCGGCTGCAATGCACTTATTGTACAATTTCAACTACTTCTGGAAGGCCCAATGGGAGTCCTCTTGCGTGAGCGTGTCAATGACCTTCGTAACAGCCTCTTTCATCTCCTCAATTGTCTTATAACGACAGCCTCTGAGCTTAGGGAATAACCAATAGTCACAGGGAGCAAGGTCTGGACCATAGGGAGGCTGAGGAACTGTCTTGATGCCCATCTTGGTCAAATAGTCTGTGACAAGGATGGAGTTGTGCACTGGTGCATTATCCTGGAGGAAATGCCACTGACCCGATTTGAAGAGTGCTGGCCTTTTCCGATGGAATCTCTTTCTGAACTCCCTTAAAACCTCAATATAATAACCCTAGCTCTAACCCTTTGGCCAATCAACTCTGGTGTATTGACTTCCTTACTCCTCCCACACCTCTCATTATCCCTCATAGACTCCCTGCCTTCTTTGAATCTCTTATGCCACGCAAAAACTCATGCTCGATTCATGCAAGATGGTAGAAAAGCAGTCTGAAGCATTCCATACGTTTCTGTGGCATTTTTTCCAAGTTTAAAACAGAATGCTATTGCATATCGTTCTTCTAAAGTGTCAGATTGCATTTTTGAAATTCACCAGCTGTGACAATCAGGCTTTTGTAGGGTGTATTGCAATTGATGTTGTAACTGTTCCTTTGAATTTGAAATCATAAAAACTGGTCAGTCATCTTATAAGATATATAGCAATAACATAGTGAATTTTCAAGAGTCTACAACAATTTTAAATACCCATACGAAAAAAGGTCTGAAAACACATCGTATGCAACTCGTATATTAGATATATATGTATAAAGAAGATTTGCCATTAAATAACCTAAAATGGTTGATATGCCATAAAACCTAACCAGAACAAATCTATATATGAAATATATATATATATATTTAAATATGTGTGTGTAAAAAGAGGATTTGGCATTAAATAACCAACAATGGTTGATATGCCATAAAACCCAATCAAAGGAAACATAGCCAAGTTGTAAATATGAAGAGTTCCTTCCAAAACCCACTTCCGGTTAAGGTAGTTTATTTGCGTAAGAAGTAAATAAATTACCTGACACTTTTTTAATTTCCGGCATTTTAACCATGCCTATGACAATGTTAATAACATGTACATTTATTAAAAGGCTCAATTTAATACAAAAGATTAAAACCTTTTATAAGCAAAGGTGTGGGAAGAAGAGTGTAACGGCTTTTATACATTCATCGGAAATAATATTTTTATTTCAAGATAGAAAATGCTTTCAAACATACTAATCACTGCTTACTTCAATTGGCGAGGATTAATGAAGAAAGTAGATTATCTACTAAGCAGATAATATCGTTAAGTAAAGTGAATAATTCGTAAAGAATAAATAGTCGATGTGATTTTTGATGATTACAAAATCTCTCATATTCTCAAATGATCGAAGCAATATAAATGGTGGAATAACTAAAAACAGCAAGAACGCTAAGAAAGATGGTAATTGAAACCGTTTGGCCGTGAGATGATGTCAACTAAGGAATTCTGGAATTGGATGGATGAAACACGTCAGATATGAGGGAGACAACAAACTGTGACAGTTTTCCGAGTATTATAATTCATTATTATAATGGTGTAATGGTTATCGTCGTAGGAAATGAACACGGCAACACGAGTTCAAATCCTGGACGAGACTGATTGCATTTCACATAGCACTAATACCCTTGGGAAAGGTATGAATCCAATTATTCTCCCTCCAGCTATGGGTAAATAGTAGGACAGACTAGATTCTTCAGCCTTGGTAAGGCAACTAGTCTAGGAGAAGGAAAACTCTGAACTCAAACCTGTTAAACTCCGCTTAAAACTTGACCTTGTGTCATATCCTGCCCGAGCGGAGGGGTTGGGTAAATATGATTATAATTCACTCTTACATTTCTACACATGGATACTTGCAAAATATAGTTTAAGAAAAAGCGCGCGTGCGCACACGCAAACACACACACGTTTGTTGGCCGAGTGGTCTGAGACTTAGTCTAACGTAAAGTTGGATGAGTTTCGATCCCGGCTTCGAGCGTCCTGCGTGTCTAGCCACACTGAAGGGTTCTGATAGAACGAAACAGTCGGTCTGTGGATGACAATATATATATATATATATATATATATATATACCTGCTGAAGGTATTTAAAAGAAAAAAAAGTTTTTTCTTATGAGCTCTGGTGAATTGTAGTTGCATCCAAATGGAATCACCTTCTTATTTCCCCATCCTCAACAGAATAGAGATGGAATTGGTGTAACATAACATGGTCAAATCATGTTAACGCCGGTTGTATATATATATATATATATATTATTTGTGGGTCTTTTTAATCTTATTGTTTCCTTTTCTGTCGTCAAATAATATTAGATCTCTTTATTCCTTTGTATTGCTTGCTTTTTTCATGGATTTCTCTGACGAAACGTGACCGAAAAAAAAGTTTTTTATGGAACTTATGATGTATGATCTACTGAAAGATATATATATATATATATATATATAAGCAAGTAAAGTTGGCGACCTTAGTCGAGGGTAACCTGTTAGATTTGCATCTTCAGACAAAGAAATAATGAGAAATATCTCATTATTTCTTTGTCTGAAGATGCAAATCTAACATTTTAAAAATTTAGGGTCTGCTGAAATAAATATATTATGGTCAAGGGGAGGTTCAAATGATAACACTCACAGAAATAAGTGATAAGAAATATATTGAAGGAAAATAGTACATACACAAACGATAGCTGGGAGAAACCCCTCCTCAGCTTAACAATCAGGAATATTACCGTTCTTGGTAACAGTTCGCTGAGACTGCTCCGAGACCGAGACTGAGACTGTTTATTTCTTTGCAGAATTACAAAGAAGGCACAAGGCCTTAAGTTTTTTTTGTGGGGGAGATAGCAGTCTTTCTTTTTATTATATTTTCTAAGGGAACCTAGCTAGCCACATTCGCCGACCTATTCAACAGTACAATATATAACCATTCATCCATCGCCATGCGCTCAGCAACCACCAAAATACCACATTTGCTCTATGTAAAAGGCCTACTTAAAACCCCGAAAGTGATGTATGATTTTATTTACAATTTATGATTTATTTACAATGAATGTATATGATGAGGATGGGAGAAAAACCCCGAAATATATAAAGCGAAAACCAAGGAAAAAATTCCCCGTTTGGTTGCCCTCCCATTCCCTCGTCTACGAAAATGGAGGCCGACTGTTTTCCTGTGTCCGAAAACACCGAAAACAAGCCGGACCTACCCTAGATGGGACGGGGGCCCTAGTCTAGTGGGGACTGAGACTGAGACTGCGCAGAAGAGAGCTCAGTTCGTATATGTCACATGAGGACGAGTCCATCTACAGGGGATACCCCAACAAAATATTATTACGAAAAATATGAGTAATTTTTAAAGGTTTTTTCTTTTATATGGTATATGAATTATATATATATATATATATATATATATATATATAGGATGTGCTTTGTTTTAAAGTATAATGTTTTTTCTTCTTGTGGGTTCTGGTGTGTTCTAGTTACATCTAAATAGAATCCCTTTGTTATTTGACTCCTTTACAGAGCAGATATGAGATCGGTTTAATTTGTTATGATCAAGTCATGTTGGCACCGGTTTAAGGGTTAAACGAAACGAACCCATGACCCTAAGTAAGCATGGAGCCACCTGTGAAAAAAGAGATCGAAGAAACAAGAAATGACCATGCACTTCTTGCTTCTCGAATATTGTGGAATTATTTAGAAGACTCTAAAGAATATTGTTGCTCTTTACAAAAGTTGTGAAGCTTTTCATTTTAATGAGACCAGAACAAATCCAGAGAGTTCTTGAAGACTGAAGAGATTTAAGAACGTTGATCTTACAAGAGATCGGTTGCTTTGGTCGTTTGGGATAATACAGATTCACTGTTTGTTCTTTAGGATTAATCCAGATGAGATATATTCTAGAGAAAGACGGTAGATAGTTTTTCTTTTAAGTAAACTGTTGGATAAAGTTCGGCCCTCTCCTCGCCATTCTTTGACTCAGGCACCTAAGGTTTCCATGGAGCTGGGTATGGGTAAATAGCAGCCATGTGTTTATCACTGTTGACTTTCCCACTGAATTGTTATCTTGCAATCTCTGGCGGAGAGTTTGCTTGAAGAAAAACGTCGGAGACATATACCAGACTTTGGATAAATGACTTACGTTCCTCTATTGTTTTCGCTCTGAATTCTCAACAGAATCTAAGAGGCTAAAGAAGTTTGGGAATGGGAAATCTAACTTAGAGTTGGAGGTTCCAAAAGTATCGGAGTCAGACGTAGCGAAGATCTCTATCTTTTTTGCGTTTGGATTCATCATTGTGTTGTATAGTCACAACCATGACCAACTATACAAACACATATGCATGCGAAATCATAATAACGACGCAATAAAGATGAACGACACAGTTCTTTTAGAAAAATATACCTCTCACTTTATTGAAAGGGTTGTGTGTGAGAGGGAGTTGGAGACCAAACAGAACTGCAACATATTGACCCCACTCTATTGGCCATAACCGCGTTTCTTTCCCGTTCTCCTGGGCTGCTCAACCGGGGGCCCGGGGGCCCAGCCTCTTTGGGACATGTTCCTCAATCCAGCACTTTTTCCAACTGGTCTGATCTCCAAACTGCTCAATCGGGGCCTGAGGGCTCCTTCTGTTGGGTGCTGGCTTTCTCTACCGCATCTTGTCTCCAACTGGTCTGGTCTCCAAACTGATTAAATTTCCTGTGCACTCAGTTATATAATAGTTCAACGTCCACCTTCTTGTGGGCGTCACAAATTGCACTCATTCAGCCCATCCACGGTCAAAGCTACACTCTGCTATTCCTCTACCGGATGCACCTGTTATTTACATAGGTGCATTTCCTATTCTGACAGCCCGGCCGGGTTGTAGGTCAATATACAACAGTTGTAGCAATCAAAATCGGCTGTTGTGAATGTCGGTTTCCCAGTGAACAAACCCAGTAAAACAAGTGAATAGCGGAAAATATACTTCATAGGCTTGCTTGAAATCGTTCCCGCAAAAATTCATTTTCCTTTCCGGCCTCTGAAGGTGTCTAGATAGATTACCCACGTGTTGCTATCTCTCGTAAGTATCAAGTATTTCCGAAGATCTTTGTTGTCGATCCTGAGTAACCTCTCCAGTCTATAGAAGAGGGACTATTCGATCATTTCTGGCAATCCATAACGTTTTTTTTTGTGAGTGGAACCATTTTCAGTCCAAGGGCTGTGTTGTTGATATGAACAGCTCAAATCTTTTTGACACGAAGACTGGACTTAACCAACTGGTAAGTTTGTCTAGTCGGCCGGGGCAGTATAATACACTGACTTCTCTGCGGAGAGATAAGACCCCTCAACGAGTGTCCTGCATATGACACTAAACAATCTGATGGTTAGGTTCCAGTAATGCTGGAACTTTAGGGAATCCAGACTATTCCTTCATTGCCATCGCTCCCAGGTCCACTCTGGCCCTGAGTGGTAGCACCTGATAGGGTCCTATGTATGGGTCAAATAGAACTGTTTGAAATTTAAACAGGTTGCAAACAAATGACTTACGCTAAATTGAATTGTTTGAAATAAAAAAAATTTAACCTTGTGTAAACAAATGACTGATTGAATTGATGGTGATACATAACGATACTTGAAATCATCTATGTGCAAACCAATGACTGATCTTATATTGTTACTGTTACATAGCAATACTTTTAACCATAAGATATTTACAAAAGAATAGTTCAAGTTCGTTTAAAAATATATCTATAAAATGACTTTACAAATCATATATATTTGATATACATGTAAAAACAGAATTCGGCATTAAATAATCAACAATTGTTGATATATATATATATATATATATATATATATTGGTGATGCTTTGTATTAAAAGAAAACTAAATCAAATCAAACCAAACCATTTAGCAACTACCAGGCTTGCAGATGTCCTGTTTGTATTTAAGGTAGAGACCTTAGCAAGGAATCTAGTAGCAAGTGTCACTTTTCTCCTTTTCTACAATCCATATTGCAGAGGAATGTTGGTAACGAATTCAGATTGTTTTTGCTTGCTTGTATGATGTCTCTTTCTCTAAGCGAGACATCATACGTTTCTCAACGTGTTAACTAGTGCTCATATGGAAACTTTGATGTTGATTTGGAATTTGGATTGAAAAGATGCTTTCTGTTCCCTTCTGGTTGACCGTGAAGATTCAAACTGGAACGAAGACAGACGGGCTGAGGCTGTTGAATACACCAAATGCATCTTCTTAGAGGAGTAAATCTTTACCTCAATGAGTGTCCTGGATATGACATTAAGCAATCTGATTGTAAGGCCCCAGTAATCCTGGAGCTTTGTGGAATGCGGAGTACTTCATTGCCATCGTTCCTAGGTCCACTCTGACCCGGAGTGGTAGCACCTGATTAGGTCAAATAGAACTGTTTGACATTTGAAACCGCATGCAAACAAATGATTGAATTACTTGAAATAGAACTGCTGATCATTTATTGCACGCAAGCAAAAAAAAAAAAAAAACAAAAAAAAAAAAAAAAAAACAAACACTGATGTTTAATTGAATTATTAGTGAAACATAGCAATACTTGAAAAAATTTAATTGTATGCGAACGAATGAGTAATGTTGAATCGAACTATAAATATTAAATATGAATACTTGTAACCACTTGACTGTGTGCAAACAAATGATTAATATTGAAGAGAATTATAAGTGTTAGATAGCAGTAATTGAAACTATTTAACTGTGTAGAAACAGTAGCAGTACTAGTGTGCAAACAAATTAGTTCTAACTCATTTAAAACTGAAATTATGGATAAATTAATCACTTATATATCTTATATATCAATGTTGGGTATCACCCATCTTTTCGGCATAATGAGCCAGTTCCATCTGCTATATATAGCAGTAGCTTATAATACCAGTGAGTCCGCTAGTGTCTGGTAAAGTCTGGAAAATGAACAGCCGCTCCTTATAACGGAAGCCAATACTATTGTGAACTGTGTTCTTATTCTAGCCACTAATCCTATGTTCTTATTACTAACAGCCGCTCTCTTGTAAATACTTGTTCCTGTGAATATAACACTTTTTCCCCGTATCTCGTGGTTTGTCTTTTTATTATTACTACCTGCATTCATTAACCAGAACGCAACAATCAATTCAAATGTGTGCAAACAAATGACTTTTGTTAAACTGCTACTGTTACATAGCAATACTTGAAACCATTTAACTGTGTGCAAAAATGAGCGCAGGCTCGTTTAAAAATATTATGAACAGAATGTATTTACAAATCATATATTCAATATGTATGTATAAATAGGATTTGACCTTAGATAAGCAACAATGGTTAATATGTCATAAAATCCAACCAAACCAAATCATATTTATCTAATATATATATATATATATAAAAAGATGATCTGGCATTAAATAACATACAATGGTTGATATGCCATAAAACCTAATCAAATAAAACCATATATATTGAATATATACGTATAACGAGGATTTGGCATTAGATCATCTAAAATGGTTGATATGCCATAAAATCCAACAAAACCAAATCATATATATTTAATAGATATGTATAAAGAGGATTTGGCATTAAATAACCTACAATGGTTGATATGCCATAAAACCCCACCCAACCAAACGAAACGAAAGCAGTCCGACTGAAAACCTTTTCTTTCGTCAATTTACTTTTATTCGATGCTAACGACCCGGATAGACCAACGTTTTTTCACTTATATTTTTTTGCCCCTTTTAATGTAGCTTATTAACCGGTCGGCGCATTCGTCTTTTTATAATTCCTTACGATTGCTTTATACCAGTCTTTTTACAATTGTTTAAATAAGCCAGCCTTAAAGATTTTTTTTTAAATTTCTGCAACAATCCGTCACTTTCTATTAAATTAATAGTTATTCAACTTCTGCTTTAAGTAAAGTCTGTGTTTTGACATTTTCTTTTTGAGTGCGAATGGATGCTGATACAAAGATTTTAGCATTTTTACAGTCAATATTTAACTTATTTATAAAGGAACCGACGTGGACTTTTATATCATTATAACTATTACCCAATACTGACTATTTCCTGTCTATAAATATCCGATCGCTATTGTTGAGTTTTGTTCTTTGTTATAGACAACAGACTATCTTATTCACCGAGATATATGGCGAGAAGATCATAAAAACTGTGTTGCCCAGTTGGCTGGGACTGTAGAATACACCAACTGCGTCTCTACAGAGGGGTAATACTCCCCCAACAAGTGTCCTGGACATGACACTAAACAAGCTGATGGTGAGGTTCCAATCATGCTGGAGCTTTGGTGAACCCGGAGTATCGCTCCTATGTCCATTCTGGCCCGGAGTGGTAACACCTAATAGGGTCCTATGTGTGGGTCAAATAGAACTAAACTTTATGCTAAACTGAATTGCTTGAAATTGAACTGTTTTGACATGTAGATTGCATACTTATGATAAACTGAATTGTTTGAAATAGAACAGTTTTGAAATTTGACTGTGTGTGGACAAAAACTATAATCATACTAAACTGAATTGTTTGAAAGAGAACAGTTTGACTGAACTGAATAGCTTGAATTAGAAATGTTTTTGACAATTAAACTGTGTACTTATATTTAAACTGCGTACTTATACTGAACTGAATTGTTTGAAATGGAACTGTTTTTGACATTGAAACTGTACTTACGCTAAACTGAATTATTTGAAATAGAATTGATTATTTGTATAAAAATGGATTTGGCATTTAATAGCTTACAAAGTCTGATATGCCATAAAACCCAACCAACCAATCAACTTAAAAACTGCCTATTATACAAATGAGAATAAACGGATCAGCTAATCTCGGCCAGACGGTCAGACATAGTGATAGTCTAAAAAAAATGAGAACTTGCTGAATTGTGAACTTTGCTGTCCTGGCAGACTGCGGAATAAAATTGAAAGAAAAGACCTAGCTCGGGAATTGAAAAAAAACTATGGAATATGAAAGTAACAGTGATACGATTTGTAATTGGTGTTATTGGTACAGTCACCAAAGAATTGGTACAAGAACTGGAGGACTTGGAAACAAGAGGATGAGTTAGGACCATCTAAACTACAGCATTATTGAGATCAGCCAGAATTCTGAAAAGAGTCCTGGAGACTTGAGGAGACTTGCTGTCATTCAAGCTCCAGTGGGAAACCTTGAGCTAAGACTAGAGTGAAAAACTCGAAAAGGAGTTAAATAATAATAATAATAATAATAATAATAATAGATAAGACGCAACAAAATAGCAAATGTAGGCTATGCGGTGATAGAGATGAAACCATCAATCACATAATAAGCGAATGCAGCAAATTAGCGCAGAAGGAATATAAGACTAGACACGACTGGGTGGGCAAGGTGATCCACTGGGAGTTGTGCAAGAAATTTAAATGTCACCATATGAACAAATGGTATATACATCACCCAGCATCTGCCCAAGAAAATGACACATAAACTCCTATGCGACTTTTACATAAAGACGGATCACCTAGTCTCGGCCAGAAGATCAGACGTAATAATAATATATTAAAAAAAAAAGAGAACTTGCAAAATTGTCGACTTTGCTGTCCCGATGGACCACAGAATAAATCTGAAGGAAAGTGAAAA
This sequence comes from Sepioteuthis lessoniana, assembly GCA_963585895.1. Classification (NCBI taxonomy): domain Eukaryota; kingdom Metazoa; phylum Mollusca; class Cephalopoda; order Myopsida; family Loliginidae; genus Sepioteuthis; species Sepioteuthis lessoniana. The sequence goes on along the minus strand of OY757920.1, from coordinate 16,172,081 downwards.
GAAGGATAAGTACCTTGACCTTGCTAGAGAATTGAAATAGCTGTGGAACATGAAAGTAACGATTGTGCCAATTTTGATTGGTGCGTTAGGCACAATAACTAAAGGATTATTAAAAGGCCTGGAAGACTTGGAAGTTGGCGGACGGGTAGAGACTATCCAAACGACAGCATTGCTAAGAACGGTCAGAATCCTGAGGCGAGTCCTGGAGACTTGAGGAGACTTGCTGTCACTCAAACTCCAATGAAAAACCACCAGTTAACACTGATGTGAAAAACTCTAGAGAAGTAAATAATAATAATAATAATAAAACAAAAATGGTAAGAAAAACAACTGTCAAGACATTATAAGCGACAAATAAGCGAAATCTCACTCGAGAAAACTTGGACATGGCTAAGAAAAGGAAGCCTTAAGAGAGAAACCGAATCTCTTCTGATAGCAGCACAAACCAACGCCATGAATATTATGTCAAAGCAAGAAGAGACAAGACGCAACAAAATAGCAGATATAGATATTGTGGTGATAGAGACGAAACGATCAATCACATAATAAGTGAATGCATTAAATTAAAGCAAAAAGAGTATAAGACGAGACATGACTGGGCGAGAAAGATGATTCAGTTGGAATTGTGCAAGAAACCGAAAGTTGACCATTCAAACAAATGGTATATGCACAACCTGCAATCCATCCTAGAAAATAAGACGCACAAAATCCTTTGATGATACATGATACAAACAATGATACATGATACAAACGATGATATTTTATGATACAAACAGATCATCTAATTGCTGCCAGACGATCAGACTAAGTGATAGTCAACAGAAAACCTACTGAATAGTGGACTTTGCCGTCCCGGTTGTCCCCAGAGTAAAACTGATAGAAAGCGAAAAGAGAGATAAGTACCTAGACCTTGCTAGAGAACTGAAAAAGCTAAGGAACATGAAAGTGACGGTGATACCATTTGTAATTTGCGCGCTCGGTACAATCACTAAAGGTTGGGTACAGGGACAAGATGACTTGGAAATAAGAAGATGAGTGGAGACCATCCAAACTACAGCATTGTTGAGATCGGCTAGAATACTAAGAAGAGTCCTGGATGTAATATAATGGTCGAGGGATTTCGTTTTATATATCCTGCCTTTGGGTTTAGTTAGGCTGAGAACCTTTCGCTTAGCGCATGGGTTAGTAAATTGCAAACTTGAGCGCAGGTGTTGACGCGCATGCGGGGAGGATGTGTCGTTCACAGATGTCAAAAAAAAAATCACAGATAGAGGATGTGACCTGGGATGTGAATGATGTCATGCACCGGAAGCGTGCGCGGAGGATTTTGGGAGATTTGAGAAAAGTCAGAGTTGAGTTCTGCCTCGGAGGAAGAAGGTTGACTTTCGCTCGCTCACCGAAGCCTTGTGTCGGGTGCGTACATGGTTTGGAGCAGATGGAAAAGCTATCATAGAAAGATTGTGCCTCTCTCCTTATTTCGAAAAACCTTTTAACTCAAAGGTAATAAAAAGTTTCGTACCTGAACTAAGAAGTCGTAAGCGTTTTTCGTGTTTCGGGATTCTTATGTTATACATATGTGCGTTATGGACCTTATGAACGTTTTGCGTATCGGTATGAATATGCCTGTTTCACATATTCATGTCTGGCTATGTAACATGGAGACTTGAGGAGACTGGCTGCTGTTTTGACTCCTGTGGAAAACCATTAGGTAACGCTGTGTGAAAAACTCCCAAAAGAATAAAATATTAACAATAACAGTAATAATAATGATAATAAAAAAAGTAAGTAAAGTTGGCGACCATAGTCGAGGGTGACCCGAAGGCTCCCTTTTCGATAGCTACTACACTAAGGTGTAGGGAAGGACGCTACTCCTTTCCCAGGTTTGCTCCACTTTACCCTTGATCCGTACCTTATAATGCTGAGTGTTAAGCAAGGAGGCATCAAGTACCATTTTTTGAGTCTTTGGTATGACTTGACCTGGGATTGAACCCAGGTCTCCCGAGCCATTGGCGAACACTCACCGAAAACTGACATGTTTACTGTTACTGGCCAAAAATAATTAATGGGTTTCGAAGCCAATATAATACTTATTTACCAACCCCTCCGCTTGGACAGGATATGACACAAGGTCAATTTTTAAGCAGAGTTTAACCGGTTTGAGTTCAGAGTTTTCCTTCTCTTAGTTGCCTCACCAAGGCTGAAGAACCCAGTCTGCTCTACTATTTACCCATAGCTGGAGGGAGAATAATCGGATTCATACCTTTCCCAAGGGTATTAGTGCTATGTGAAATGCAATCAGTCACGTTCAGGATTTGAACTCGTGTCGCCGTGTCCATTTCCTTCGACGATAACCATTACACCACGGGCACCTCCGGCCAATACAATGCGAACTTATGTACTACATATCAAAAATTCTAAGGGGTTCGAATGAAAACATACATTGTATCATAAAATGAATGAATTTTGGTTTTTGTTTGGTTTTATGGCACATCAACCGTTGTAGGCTATTTAATGCTAAATCCTTTTTATGCACATACAAAACATGTTTTCTAAACACAGTATGTAGATATCATTTTTAAATGTGCCAGAACTCATTTTTTTCTCACACAGTTAAATGATTTCATTTATTTCTATCCAATACGAACAAGTTTATTTACTATTAATCATTTGTTTTCACACAGTTAAATGCTTTCAAGCATTACTCTGTATCACTAAAAATTTAATTAAACATCAGTCATTTGTTTACATAGTTAAATCATTAAACAGTTCTGTTTAAAGCTATTCAGTTTAGCATAAGTCATTTAGTTGCGCTCAGTTTAAATGTCAAAGTACACAGTTTAAATATTAAACTTCTATTTGACTCATAGATAGGACCCTATCATGTGCTATCACTCCTGGCCAGAGTGGACCTGGGAGCGATGGCTAGATAAGGTACTCCGCATTTCCCAAAGATCTCTCGTGTTGTTATCTTACAAATGGAATTTTTCTTATAGAGAAAACGATCTTTCTCTGCTTCAAACTAAAACATGTGAACAAAAACCTACAAAAATCGAATGACTGAACACTTAAGTGTAAATATTAAATGAGATAATTTTTTGTACACAGTATTAAGAAGAAATTTATATCTGACGTGTCAGATAATCTAGCCCGTTTAAGTGTTAAAATATACGTTTCCTTGATAAGAGCACAAATTCTCAGGCTCTGGAAACATTATAAAAAATATTCGACTGATGATAATGGTTTTGGACATAGCAACGACCTTCCTCTTAAAAGAGCTTCTACATACCTGGAAATATGCTGGGCTAATGGGACATTCTTTGTTTATTCTCATAGTCGATTAAAGGAACAGTCTGTTTGCCGTCGTTTCTCTGGAACGTGCAGAGAGTTAGTAAGCATTACACCCACATGGCAAAGCAGATAATACCTGTTATTTGCACCAACATAAATAATGTCAGAATTGTATTAATGGGAATTAATTGCTAATGGATCTGTCATGAATATGAGAATCTAATATTCTTGTCAATATGAAATATATATTTCGTACAACTAGCCGATGTTTGAGTCCTGGTATGGGATTCGGTTTTTAGTGTTAGCTGATTTTTTCTGCTACGAGTACATTTGTACTCACCCCTAATTATATGTGTCAAAACTACCTATAAATACATCTTACCCTTGTTCAATAAAAGAATAAAACAATCATATTTCAAGTTAATATTTCAATGCTATTTAATATTGTCGGAGGTATCAAAGAAAGAAAGTTGTCACTTGATTCTAAGAGACGAAACATTCATTTATAGTCTGATATCCACGTTCAAAACTAACGTTTTAATCAAATTATACCGGCCTTTTCGTACGTTTTCCAACCGTCGTTCACAGTGAAGAGAAAATTTACATCTTTTTAATTTTTGTTGAAACCTCTCAGACTGCGTTCTCAAAACCCTAACTGCCAGGAGTTCGAATCATTCGACCCTCATGTGACTGCTTCAAGCCAATCAACAAGCGCCTATTTGATTAGAACTCAGGTTTGATTTAGCAGGGATGAGCTTTGACTTGACACCTGTAAATCACACCTCTGCAAATGTACGGCGCATCAGCCAACCAGTGTCGAGGGTTACGTCATGACTATTTCAGTTCTTTCAGAATATGAACAATGTTTTGACGGCTTTGGATTTTCAGTTCGCCAGGTTGTATCTTTAGATATTAGTATTCTTTATATATATGGGGGTTATTTTTTGTCTACTTTTATTTTATAGAAATATTTTGAAAAGTTTTGATCTCTGTGGTTTATATTTGATTTTGCTTTAGTTTTTCTTTCAAATGCAGCTTTCCTCATTAATTTTTTAAAATCAAGATCTTATCATATACTTACTTTACATAGCTTATTGATAACCCTGCCCATTGGCCTAGTGGTAGAGTGTTCGCCAATGGCCCAGGAGACTGGGGTTCAATATAAGGTTGAGTCATACTAAAGACTCAAAAATGGTACTTGATACCTCCTTGCTTAACACACAGCATTATAAGGTATGTATCAAGGGTCAAGTGGAGCAATTAAGGGAATGGAGTTGCGTCCTCCTCTACACCTCGGTGTAGTAGCTATTGAAAAGGGAGCTTTCGGGTAGCCATCTACTACAGTCACCAACTTTACTTACTTATTGATATTCGTCTTTAAAAAAATAACTGAAGAAAATAATTGTTATATTCTCATGATGAGGAAGAAACTACAACACTTGTATATATACGTCTTTATACTTTCATGTAGTCAAATCTTCTTTAATGTGAGGGAGACAGACGGACGTACGGAGACGAAGACAGACTGCCATAGTGACTCATAACTTCTTCTCTTCACTATACCACGCTGTGTTCTCTTCAAAGCCCCACTTAGCACTTCTGCTTCTCGGCCAAAAGGTACTCAACCGGCGTTCCCGTGACTGACTCAAGACTGAGACTCTCTCTGCATCTCACGGGGGCATTTGCATATATCATTTCATAACGCTCATCATTTCCGTTCAACCACGTGACTGCTACCGCTTATTTTTATTGGTACGACCTGTGCAGAGAATCTCTGATTGACGGCTCGGTCAAGGGTCAATATTCAACATAATCTATTCTGAGTTAATTAGAATCACTTCAGAACGAGGTCTGCGTATCTTATTTGCTTTCCGTTATCTATTTCAGAATTTCAAAAGTGAAGGGATTACATGTTTGTTTTTTTTTTGTTTTTTTTTACAATTTTTGAAACAAAATGGTCACGCCTAAATTAAAGGCCCAAATGACAGAGTAATCAAAAGTACATTCATAGAAAGGTAAAAGGACAACATTTTAAGATTTGCAGCAATCTAGTCTCAGAAGAGAATTTAGAAAATTAAGAGGGGCCTAAGAGTACATGCTGCATATATCCTATTTACCCAACCCCTCTGCTCGGGCAGGATATGACACAAGGTCAATTTTTAAGCGGAGTTTAACAGGTTTGAGTTCAGAGTTTTCCTTCTCCTAGACTAGTTGCCTCACCAAGGCTGAAGAACCTAGTCTGTCCTACTATTTACCCATAGCTGGAGGGAGAATAATTGGATTCCCAAGGGTATTAGTGCTATGTGAAATGCAATCAGTCTCGTCCATGATTTGAACTCATGTTGCCATGTCCATTTCCTATGACGATCCTATTTACCCAACCCCTCCGCTCGGGCAGGATATGACACAAGGTCAATTTTTTTTAAGCGGAGTTTAACAGGTTTGAATTCAGAGTTTTCCTTCTCCTAGATTAGTTGCCTCACCAAGGCTGAAGAACCTAGTCTGTCCTACTATTTACCCATAGCTGCAGGGAGAATAATTGGATTCATAATAATAAGGGCATTAGTGCTATGTGAAATGCAATCAGTCTCGTCCAGGATTTGAACTCGTATCGCCGTGTCCGTATCCTGCGACGATAACCATTACACTACGGGCACTTCCCGTGTCGCTCGTCTTTATTGTGTGTCGTTATGTTTATGCATGCGTCTGCATATTAGTATTATTTCCAAGTTTAAAACAGAATTTTATTGCATATCCATATTTACCAACCCCTCCGCTCGGACAGGATATGACACAAGGTCAATTCAGAGTTTTCCTTCTCCTAGACTAGTTGCCTCACCAAGGCTGAAGAACCTAGTCTGCCCTACTATTTACCCTTAGCTGGAGGGAGAATAATTGGATTCATACCTTTCCCATGGGTATTAGTGCTATGTGAAATGAAATCAGTCTCGTCCAGGATTTGAACTCTTGTCACCGTGTTCATTTCCTACGACGATAACAATTACACCACAGGCTGCATATATCTACCGTTCAGTTGATGGCAGCATGAAATGCGGAGTTAAAAATACGTGCATAATCCCACAGGGAGATCACTTGAATCCTCACAGACATGGCAGAATTCGCAAGTGCTGTAAGCTTCAAAGTTGAAAATCTGACTTCTGTTTGGAAACGTGTTGATCCTGAACTTCCTTCTGTATCTGGCTGGAACAAAAAGAAAGAATTAGTTTGATTTGGCAGGGATGAGCTTTGACTTGACACCTGTAAATCACACCTCTGCAAATGTACGGCGGATCAGCCTACCAGTGTCGAGGGTTACGTCATGACTATTTCTGTTCTTTCAGAATATGAACAATCTGAACGAAATACAAAATATTTTCTCCATAGATCAACCCAGAATTTCACTATATTTGCTTATATACGAGGACCATTAAATAGGTTTCAAGACTTTTTTCGTATAGGTACTTTTATTGATAGTACACACATGAAACTCTAGTCTCCTTCGAAGTAATCTCCTCCGACTGCAATGCACTTGTTGTACAGTTTCAACAACTTCTGGAAGGCCCCACGGAAGTCCTCTCGAGTGAGCGTGTCAATGACCTTTGTCACAGCCTCTTTCATCTCCTCAATTGTCTCATAACGACAGCTTCTAAGCTTAGGGAATAACCAAAAGTCACAGGGAGCAAGGTCTGGACTATAGGAAGGATGAGGAACTTTCTTGATGCCCATCTTGGTCAAATAGTCTGTGATAAGGATGGAGTTTTGGACTGGTGCATTGTCCTGATGGAAATGCCACTGGCCCAATTTGAAGAGTACTGGCCTCTTCCCTAGGAATCTCTTCCTGAACTCCCTTAAAACCTCAACATAGTAACCCTAACCCTAAGCCTTTGGCCAATCAACTCTAGTGTATTGATTTCTTTACTCCTTCCACACCTCTCATTATCCCTCATAGACTCTCTGCCTTCCTTGAATCTCTTATACCACTCAAAAACTTATACTCGATTCATGCAAGATGCTCCCAAAGCAGTCTGAAGCATTCCATATGTTTCTGTGGCATTTTTTCCAAGTTTAAAACAGAATTTTATTGCATATCATTCTTCCTCACGTCCAGATTGCATTTTTGAAATTCACCAGCTGTGACAATCAGGCTTTAGTAGGATGTATTCCAATTGCTGCTGTAGCTGTTCATTTCAAGCTGAAATACTAAAAACTAGTCAGTCATCTCATTAGATATAACAATAACATACTGAATTTTCAAGAGTCTACGACAATTTTAAATGCCTATACAATTTTAAATGCCTATACAAAAAAGTTTGGAAACCTATTGAAGACACGACGTATATCAAAATGTTTACCATCTCCATGCAATAATCTGAAAAGAGAAAGAGAATAAAATACACAGGAAAGGTTTGAAAGGTATTTGCTTGGTTTTAGCATTTGCTAAATAATCTATCTATCTATCTATCTTGTCGACCATATGTGGACTGATTCGTTGTATCAGAAGTCTTCAGTGTGGCTCGACACGCGAGATGCTTCAAGCTGAAATCGAAACCCGGCAGTCAAACTTCTTACCCCAAAGCATGCGAAGGAGTTTTAAGGTATTCATATATGCTTTTCTCTTACTGGGTGGAGCTTTGCATTTACGTGCATATGGTAGCCGGCAATTAAACGGAAACCTACAGAGTCAGATGTAATCTACCTAGGTTTCACCTAACCGGATCATTTGGATGAATTCCGACTGAAAAGGTTTGGGTTAATTGCATATTATTGATTAAAAAGTCACCCGAAATTACAAAAAAAAAAAAAAAAAAAAAAATAGCATACAAAAAAAAAAAGAAGAAAAGGTTATATTTTATCAACCAAGTAACCAAACTTTTTATGCCTGCAAATATTAAGTATTTCCGAATTTTGGTTGAGTAATAGATTAGGATAATCTGTTTCTTTTTCACATCGCCAGAATCATAGAATAGGTATGAAACTAATATATATATATATATATATATATATATATATATATATATATATATATATATATAAAAGTAATAACGACTATTGAGTCAGACCAAAGGTTTCACCTACTGGATTTTCAAGAAGAATTTGACTAAGAAAGTTTGGATCAAACTACATTTATGTATATAAAAAAAAATTAAAAAGAAATAAGAAAATTGTCTTTTCTTTTTTACTGAATGTTTCCCCAGATATCAGTTTGTATAATTTTTATTTGAGAATTGTATCATGTGGTTTCTTTCTTTATTTAATGGCATATCAGCTCTTTTTAGGTTATTTAATGCCGAAGCCATTCTCATAGAAGAACAGTAGTAGTACTATTTAACCCATAGCTAAGAGGATAAGGGGGTTCATACCATTCCCAAGGGTATTTGCCCGAAAGTGAACGTAATAGCGCGACTGAAGTACGAACTCACGTACTACGATTCCACAGTCCATCGCTTTAACCATTACACCACGAGGGCACCTACTGTATCATGTGGGTTTTTCCCACTATCAGAGTCTTATAGGAGAATTATATATATATATATCTTTTTTTTTTGATAGTAAAATAAAAAGTAAAAGAATAAATATATCTACATTAACCAGCTCATTGGCCGATTGGGTAGAGTGTTCGCCAATTGCCCGGGAGACCGGAGTTCAATCCCAGATCGACTCATACCAAAGACTTAAAAAATGGTACTTGATACCTCCTTGCTTAACACTCAGCATCATAAGGTACGTATCAAGGGTAAAGTGGAGCAATCCAGGAGAAGGAATAGCGCCCTCCCCTACACCTCTGTGTAGTAGCTATTCAAAAGGGAGCCTTCGGTCGCCCTCGACTACAGTCACCAACTACAACATTATTTTATTGTATTGTATTAATTTAGAGGGCTATTGCAAGGTGAAATAATAATTATTTGAGTATGATTAATTTCAAAGTAAAATCTTCATCAGAGCCTTTTTTTATAAAAAGAATTATTATTTCGCATTGCAATAGTCTTCTAAATTAAAACAATACAATATAATAATTTGTGCAATGCTTCAAGCAATCTACGAAATACTGTTATATAACTTACGTTGTTTTTTCTACATCTGGGATGTATATTTAAAACGTCTAAAACCAACTGGTTATCACGATTTTTTTTATGTTGCTGGCAATTTCATGATTATATATCGATTTTTTTACGTTACTGGCAATTTCACGATTATGTATCGATTGTCAAACGTTTGCGTAGATAGCTTTTTCCTTATTTGTTAGCATTGACTGCGACCGCTACCCTCTCCACTTTTAAGATGGAAGTGGTAATAAGAGTCTGTGCTTATTAAAACATCAGTACTAATAACTTGTTTGAACCCACGCTTTTTCTTCAATATTGATCTAATTAACACATGCACTTGTTCTAACGTTTACGTTTAGTTCGGATTTAGGAGACAGTCATGTTCGCAGAAAGTATTATGTTTAATTCATTCTCCAAACATAATCTATTCTTTCTTTGTACACTTGTGAGAATTTCTTTTCGATCTTTCATTCAACAATGAATAATCTGTTGTCTAAATTTCTGAGACGAAGCTTGATGATTTTTTATCATTAAGGGTTTTTGGACTATTGTCTTCATCTTTATTGTTATTTCCACAACATTTCGGCTGATATGTCCTCCGATCTTCTTCAGGTGTTTGTCGAACTCGGGAACCTTCACGGAACTTCGAAGTGCGTCCTTTATTGAATCCACGGGGGTCGCCTGTTCTGATTCCGTTAACCATAACCGGAATCAGAACAGGCGATCTCCGTGAATTCAATAAAGGATTAGTTCGAAGTTCCGTGAAGTTTCCCGAGTTCGACAAACACCTGAAGAAGATCGGAGGACATATCAGCCGAAATGTTGTGGAAATAACAATAAAGAAGAAGACAATAGTCCGAAAACCGTTAATGATAAAAATGAATAATCTGTTGAATTTGCGCTCACAATTTTATATATACTTAGACATTACATCTCTTGGAGAAAGATTTTTATGCTATAAAATCTCTGTTTTTAGGGTCTTTTGGTGAACCCTAAATATCCATTCTTTGGTCTCTCATCAGTTTTTACTGTGGCTCCATCAAACATTTACTATCAATAGGGGAGGAGTAGGTAGTTGTATTTTTCATTTTCGTTTAGTGTCTTCCTATTAACCTTTTTTTATTTTACAAGTTAATGTTATCATATTTCTATTAAATATCTTGTACAACATTTATAAATTAAATTTATCAATGCTCTCCTAACCTTGGTTTTATGACATTGTTGAAAGGCGAGTTGAACCATCTAATCTTATAGCTTAATCATATATATATATATATATATATATATACGATAAGCTATCGATCATATGGAAGTCAGACCTGACCGATAAAATGAAACGCAGTTTCTTCCAGGCAGTGGTAATATCGATACTGCTATATGGATGCACTACTTGGACGCTAACAAAACGGCTGGAGAAAAAGCTAGACGGCAATTACACAAGAATGCTGCGAGCAATATTGAACAAGTCCTGGAGGCAACACCCCACAAAGCACCAACTATACGGCCATCTACCTCCCATCACGAAAACTATCCAAGTTAGACGAACCAGACATGCAGGACACAGCTGGAGAAGCAGGGACGAGCTCATAAGTAATGTACTCCTATGGACCCCTGCATATGGCCGGGCAAAAGCAGGACGACCAGCTCGAACATACATACAGCAGCTATGTGAGGATACGGGATGTAGTCAGGAAGACCTGCCGGAGGCGCTGAACAAAAGGGAGAAGTGGCGAGAGAGGGTTAGGGATATCCGTGCTGGTAGCACGACATGATGATGATGTATATATATATATATATATATATATATATATATATATTTGTTTGTGATTATTGTTATTACAAACTACAATTGATACTATTCTATCCCTTGTAGGTTTTCCCACCAGGGCTGCTTTTTCAATGAAGATTGCGTGACAGCAAGTCTCTTAAGATCTCCTGGATTTTTCTGGGTATTCTAGTCAATCTTAACAATGCTGTGATCTCCCGTTCCCTCCATTCTTTATTCCAGACTTTAAAAGCTGTTCCAAGGGTTCTAACTACAATTAGTTTTACCGTCACCCTCGTGTTCCACAGCTTTTTCAGCTCTCTGGCAAGTTCCAATAATTTATTTATTGTTTTGTTATATATTGACCCTCGACCCAGCCGCCAATCAAGAGATGCACCTGTGTAAATAAGCGGAAGAACAGTGGAAGCAAGTGGACATTAGAATATGATATAACCAGGGCACAGACGGTTTGAGTCAGTTGGAGACAAGATGTCGAATTGAGAGCCAGCGGCAGACAGAGGGCTTTGGACCCTCAGTGACCCACGGTTGAGCAACCCTACCAAGATTAGAAAGAAGTACTGCTGGGTCAATATAGCAGTCTCCAGCTCATCTCTCACACACAACAGAAACATCACCCTCTCGAGAATAAAGTGTGAGAGATATATTTTCATAAAGAAGTGTGTTCGTTCGTTCATTGAAGTTCGTCATTATGTTTGATTATGTTACGCATATATTTGTATATGTATGTGGCTATACAACAGTTTTCGCTTTCTTTTAGTTTTATACAAAGTTCCGATGGAACAGCACCATCCATCGGATGACAAGTTCTTTTCTCCTTAATTAATACAAGGTCTGGTCTCCTGAGCGTAATTGTCTTACAGCCCTGTTAGCTAGGGTAGTAGAATACACTAACTACGCTTCTGCAAAGGGCTAAGACTCCTCAACGAGTATCTTCGATATGACGCTATACTATCTGATGGTGAGGCTCCACTTCTAGAGCTCTGGGAAAGTGGAATGCCTCCCAGGCCAACTCTGATCCAATGGCGTAGTAACCTTTCGGGTTGCCATCTATGAGGCAAATAGATCCTTTTAACTATTCAACTGTGCAAACAAATGACAGATGTTAAGTTAAATAATTGGTGTTACGCAGCGATGTTTCTAACCATTCAACTAGAATCTTTATCTTATAAGTAAATTTCCTCAGAGACCTAAGACTCTTCTAAATATTCTAGCCGATTCTAACAATGCTCTGGTCTGGATGGTCTCGATTCTTCTTCTGATTCCCAATCCCTCCAGTCTCTTTTCCTGGCTTTTGGGGACCTTTCCTAACGTAGGAACTACAATTGTTTATCACCGTCACCCTCCTGGTATCACAAGGTTTTTTTAGTTCCCTAGCAAGGTCTAAGTACATGTCAATCTTTTCGCGTTCGTTTATTTTTACATGATCGCCGAGCGGAACAGCAAAATCCACTTTTGATAAATTCTTTTCTTGTTGATCAACACAAAGTCTAACCTACTAGTCGGGATGAGGCTAACATTTTGTATCTCAAAATCACAGAGAATTTCATGCATCAGATTCTCTAGGATGGATTCTTGTTTGTGCATATACCCGTTGGTAGAATGATTGCACAATTCTCATTGGATAACCTTTCTCCCTGTACTCCTTTTGAGCAAGTTTGCTGCATTCGCTTATAATGTGATTTACTGTTTCCTCTTTGTCTTTACATAACCAAAACTTGTTATTCAGTTGCGTCTTATAAATTTTCGCTTTAATATAAATGGTTCTTATGATGTTGTTTTGTGCTGCTATTAGAATACATTCAGTTTTTCTCTTGAGATTTCCTTTCTTTGCAATTTCAGATCTTTCCGTGTGCAATCTTGTAAGTATGTCGTTTGAAATATCCATACAGGTGTTTTTATTCCCATTTCTGTTTTCTATTTGTTTTAGAGAATGTAGCACGTAGAGATTTACAAGGGAAGCAGACTCTATTGTGACACGATGGGTGGCATTCGTTTCTGTGGGTGTGGGTACCAGTCAGAGAATCCCTTAACTGTTTTGGGGCAAAACCACTCAAAGGACTTGTGCGCGAGATCTCCCACTAGGCCGGAAGAGAACGAGGGAAGGAAGGTCCCAGAGAAGAGGGAAGGAAGCAGTCAGCAGAAGGGAGCAGAAGAGGACAGTCGGCAGGAGAGAGCAGTCAAGAGAAGGTCAGTCAAGGGAAGAGAGTCGGGCAGAGAGGAGACCAGTCAACAGAAGTCAGAAAGGCGGCTTCTAGGACCTGTTGACCCACAGGTGCCGGGTTGACTAACGCAAGAAGATGAGTCAGCATTCGTAGTGGCTTGTGGGAGTTTCGCGAGAATACACGCTCCCGATAGCCTGCAAATGCACGGTGAGTTGCACAAAAGTGTCACAGACTTCCCCCTCTTGCGCTTGGAGCTAACCCAAGCCCGTCATTGTTGGTTCTTCTTTTTCTTCCACCCACTCAGTTGTATTTTTGTGTTGGTAAAGAAATGTGAAATACCCCTGGCCGGAGATGAGAAAAACCACTAGACAATTCTAATGGCCAAGAGTAGTTTGGTTGGTTGAGATAGTGGGGGGTCGGCCGGCGGTGTATTGTCACACTGTCTACATCATTTCCGCGGTCGAGACCTAGAAATAATGTAGACAAGACCTACGTAAGGAAAAATCAAGCTTATGAGCAGGACTACAGATGAGCAATTAGTTCATTTTGATGGCAATGTTCAGTATCCTTTGGTAATAGAATCAGAGACAAAATAAACAACAGGAGATAAAAAGAAATAAAGAAAGGATATCTTATAGGAGAGCCGGAAATATTAAAAAAAAATAAACACATGTCTGATGTACAGACATATGAACATTGTGAGGTAACCGGGTCATTCTTAAATTGACAAAAAAAAAAAGGAAATTGGATCAACAGAGAAAAAAACTAATCGGTTACAAAGTCCCTGTAGAGCCTGTCTACATCATTTCCGAGGTAGAAACCTAAAAATAACGTAGGCAAGACCTACGTAAGGAAAAATCAACCTTATGAACAGACTGCACAAGAGTGAAAAAACTTAGTACACTCAATGTAACACATAAAAAGGATGACAGCAGCTAAAAACAAAAAGAGAAAAATGAAAATTGACAACAAATTTGTAGTTACAGAAGTACCTAAGAAAATCGAGAAGCCTATAATCGAGATAAAGGTGACGAAAGATTCAAAAGAGAAATAAATGAAATTACAGATAAAACTTCCAGTAAAATGTAAATTTGAAAGAGAATCTTTTGTAAGAGAGAAAAAAAAACATTAAGGTTAATTTGATGAACACAAAAGTTGTGAGAACTTTGTATGATAACTAGCGTTATCTTCATTGACGTCAAAAAACGACAATCAATTTTACAATTAAAATGCATCAAGCGGGCCAAGAATAGTGATATACGAACGTGAATCCATATCAATTGCACGACGCACTTAGTAGCTGATTTGTGTTCTGAATTTTTATTGTATATTGTTCGATATTTTTGTTCAATTGAAAAGAGTTTGGGAGATGTCCTCGTGGTGTAATGATTAAAGCATTAGACTGTCGTATCGTTGTAAGCGAGTTCGAACTCCAGTCGCGCCCTTACGTTCATTTTCGGACAAATACCCCTGTGAAAGTTATTAACCCCCCTATTCTATGGGTTAAATAGTACCACTACTGTTCTTCTAGATGGATGGCTTTGGCATTAAATAACCTACGATGGTTGATATGGCATTAAACAAAAAAACCAAACCGGAAAGGTTTGTTTATGTGTAATATAAGAAGATTATGTCAATAAATTTATGTGCAAAATAAATGTTTTTTATCATTAGGCTGTGGGTATATGTCAATGCACACAAAACTGAATATATGTATTACAACCAAACAGGCGACATTACCGCACTAGACGGAGCCTCTCTGAAACTAGTAGACAAATTCACCTACCTAGGAAGTAGCGTCTCATCAACCGAAAAAGACATCGACACACGACCAACGAAAGCATGGACAGCTATCGATAGGCTCTCGATCATATGGGAATCAGACCTGACCGATAAAATGAACTGCAGTTTCTTCCAGGCAGCGGTTGTATCGATACTACTATATGGATGCACTACTTGGACGCTAACTAAACGGCTGAAGAAGAAACTAGACGGCAATTACACAAGAATGTTGCGAGCAATATTGAACAAGTCCCCACAAGACACCAACTATACGGCCACTTGCCTCCCATCATGAAAACTATGCAAGTTAGACGAACCAGACACGCAGGACCCTGCTGGAGAAGCAAGGACGAACTCATCAGTGATGTACTCCTATGGACCCCCGCATATGGCCAAGCAAAAGCAGGACGACCAGCTTGAACATACATACAGCAGCTATGTGAGGATACGGGATGTAGTCCTGAAGATCTGCCGAAAGCGATGAATTATAGGGAGAAGTGGCGAGAGAGGGTCAGGGATATCCGTGCTAGTGGCACGACATGATGATGATGATGATGTATCTTTACACATACACATACACTAAACATCACTTATACGTCCACGCTCAATAATAAAGTAAAGTTGTCTCCCTTTAGTTGAGGGTGATCCGAAGGCTCCTTTTCAATAGCTACTACACCGAGGTGTAGGGGAGGGCGCTACTCTTTTCCCTGAATTACTTTACTTTATCCTTGATGCGTACCTTATATTGCTGAGTGTTAAGCAAGGAGGTATCAAGTACCATTTTTAAAGTCTTTGGTATGATGCGACCTGGGATTGAATCTAGGTCCCCCGGACCCATAGCGAACACTCTACCGACTAGACCAATGAACCGATTGGCCGGTGACACACACAACAATACGCAACTATAACCCCCCCACACACACATCAAGATTTGTACACAATTACAACAAATTTTGACAGTATTTTTCGGTTTTTTCGAATTCTTCATTTCCTTTCATTATCTGCCTGATGATTGTTGTTTGTAAAACTTCATGAAACCTAAGGCTGCAGACAAACTTCCATGGAATTAAATATATAAATCTAATATATATATATATATATATAAAATTAACTTAAATCGCGAGTCGGAATTCTCCTACTAAAGTTTCACCTTAACGGATTATCGGTGTGAGACTCCCTGATGATCCGTTAAGGTGAAACTTTAGTAGGAGATTCCGACTAACGATTTAAGTTAATTTTGCAATTGGCTCCACTCGTGTTGAGCACTCTTGTAATTTGTAGCATTTCAGCGTTGACGGTGGGTTTTATTTTTCTTTTGACCAACTGACTGCATATCTCTTGATTTTTTTCAACTGGTGTGACGGGGTTGGCCTTTTCTTTCTTTTTGTCCTATGATATATTTTCATTTTCCCCCGGGCGGTGATTCGAGATATTTTTATCTCTTGTTCCTGGCGGTTCTTTTTTCTTTTTTTCTGGTAACCGTGAATGCTGGTAGATAGTAGATTAGTAAATATATATATATATATATATATATATATATGTGTGTGTGTGTGTGTGTGTGCGTGGAAGAGGGTGAATGAAATGATTCATGGGATTCCAAATGAATTTCTTGCGTGATTCACGGATTTTGACAAGTTGAAAACTTCAGAAAAAAGAAATGCATGAAATTTTTCGATCGAGTATTTTTGTTTAGAAGGATTTTTTCTGAGTCTTTTTTTTTTGTGGTTTGTCGTCTACTCCTTCGAATTAGAAAGAAAGTAGAAGGTATATTGAAACACATAAAAAAACAGGATATAATTCGGCCAGTCACAGAATCGACAGAATTATGACCTCTCTTGGATGCACCACATAGACGCTAACAAAACGGCTGGAGAAGAAGCTAGACGGCAATTACACAAAAATGCTGCGAGCAATCTTGAACAAGTCCTGGCGGCAACACCCCACAGGACACCATCTGTACGGCCACCTACCTCCTATCACGAAAACTATCCAAGTTAGACGAACCAGACATGCAGGACACTGCTGGAGAAGTAGGGACGAACTCATAAGTAATGTACTCTTATGGACCCCCATATATGGCCGGGCAAAAGCAGCACGACCAGCACGAACATACATTCAGCAACTATGTGAGGATACGGGATGTAGTCCAGAAGACCTGCCAGAGGCGATGAACGATAGGGAAAAGTGGCGAGAGAGGGTCAGGGATATCCGTGCTACCAGCACGACATGATAATGATGATGATGATGACGATCGTAGTTGTCCCCAAGTCAAATAGAATCGTAAAACCTTTTGTAGATTTCACGAAAGTGAAAGCTTCCCCAGTCGGATGCAGCTATAGAATACACCGACAGCTTCTCTGCAGAGGGGTAAGACACAGCCCAACAAGTGTCCTGATTAACGCTAAACAAGTGCCCGTGGTGTAATGGTTATCGTCGCTGGAAATGGACACGGCGACTCGAGTTCAAATCCTGAACGAGACTGATTGCATTTCACATAGCACTAAAACCCTTGGGAAAGGTATGAATCCGATTATTCTCCCTCCAGCTATGAGTAAATAGTAGGGCAGACTAGGTTCTTCAGCCTTGGCGAGGCAACAAGTCTAGAAGAAGGAAAACTCTGAATTCAAACCTGTTAAACTCCGCTTAAAAATTGACCTTGTGTCATAACCTGCCCGAGTGGAGGGGTTGGGTAAATATAATAATGCTAAGCAATCTGATGGTGAGGCTCCAGTAATGCTGGAGCTTTTGGGAATGCAGAATACCCCTCCATTGCCACTGCTTCAGGATCCACTCTGACACAGAATGGTAGCACCTGGAAGGGTCCTATCTATGGGTCAAATAGAACTAAACTGTGCTTGTGTAAATTTAATTGTTTCTGGTGGGACTGTGTTGACATTTAAACTGCGTTATTATACTAAACTGAATTGTTTGAAATAGAACTGTCTTTGACATTTAGATGCGTGTAAACTAAAAATATACTAATACTAAACTGAATTGGTTGAATTAAAACTGTTTGACTAAACTGAATAGTTTGAAATAGAAATGTTTTGACAACTCAACTGTCTACTTGTGCTGAGCTGAATTGTTTGAAATAGAACTGTTTATTTGTATAAAAATGGATTTGGAATTAAATAACCTACAAAGGTTTGTATGCAATAAAACCCAAACAAACAAATAAACAAAAAAGATAGTGAAAGCATATTAAGAAAAAAGTTTCCCTCTTTACACGACTAATCGATTTTTGCTCGACTTTCTGGGACCCCTGAATGCAGTAAATTAGACCGAAAAAATGTTTTTGTTTTCAGGTTCCATTGAATGCAGAGTCTCAAAAATTAACTTTAATTTGTAAGATTCTGCTTCATGAATTACTTCACGACCTAAAGTCTTTTTCACAGGTATATCAGGACTCAGTAAAATTGACCGGATGATAGCCAACTGTGAACATTCAAAGATGAAAGATGTTGGTGTGACCCTCAATATAAATGTATCTTTGATATTTAAATCATCGAATTACCAGAGAAAATAATTTTTAAGGAAAAATCCATATAATCTCAATAATCAATAATCAAACTATTAAGACAACAAAATACTGCTGAAGTAAACAGCAGAAAACCATAATGGAATTTATTTCCCCTAAACTGGCAGAAAAAAAACCCAATTCTCTGAGATCTTTTGTAAAACGTTGTTTGAAATCGAGTGGACTCACAAAGAAACCCTTTCAAACACCAACCAAACTCTCTGAGATTTGCTGAAAAGAAGTTGCTTGCAATTGAGAGGACTCACTAAGAAACCCTTTCAAACCCCGACCAAACTTTCAAAAATTTGCTGAAAAGAAGTTGCTTGCAATCGAGTGAACTTACTAAGAAACACTTTTAAACCCCAACCAGACCCTCAGAGATTTGTTGAAAAGATGTTGCTTGCAATTGAGTGGACTCACAAAGAAACCCTTTCAAACCCCAACCAAACTCTCTAAGATTTGCTGAAAAGACGTTGATTGCAATTGAGTGGACTCACAAAGAAACCCTTTCAAACCCCAACCAAACTCTCTAAGATTTGCTGAAAAGGCGTTGCTTGAAATTGAGTCGACTCTCAAAGAAACCCTTTCAAAACCTAAAAAATTAACTGAGTTCTACAAGAGTACTCATTTATAAAATTATGAGAACCAAGATGAAACTGCTGTTTGCGGCCTTTTCCAAAAAATTCTGTCAATTGTAGTAACTGGGAAAAGAAAAATGCGATCCAATCCTAATTGCGTACTGTATCATAGGAGATGTGGTGTTCTCGTGGTGTAATGGTTAAAGCAGTAGACTGCAGGACCGTCGTAAGCGAGTTCGTACTCCGGTCGTGCTATTACGTTCACCGTTTGGAAAGCAATGAACCCCCTTATCCTCCCAGCTATGGGTTAAAAAGTACCATTACTGTTCTAAGAGAATGGCTTTGGCATTAAATAACCTACAAAGGTTGATATGCCATTAAACAAAGAAGCCGAATTGTACCATATTCCAGCATATCTACAAAAGTATTTTCTAAAATGCCCGCATGAAGGACACCAAAGAAATTGTGAAATGCTAAGCTTTTGACAAGATGTGTGTGTGTGTGGGGGGGGTCAAAGTCATTGTAACAAATTGAAAATAGGTTTACTATAGATCTTGTAAATTATTGTTTGACATTGTTTCAACATGGATAGAATCCTGTAGAGCCGCTGAGAAGTCTATGAACCAACTTAACCCGTTTTCTAAAATAACAAACCTTCAAAGGACGTAATACAAAGTTTTGAGAGACCCATGCAAAATTGTAACAAATACAAAAAGAAATCTTTGACCGGTGATATCAAACAATGATCATTGCGATATATGAAAAATTGGCTGGTCGGTTGTATTTTACGGCATATCAACCATTGCAGGTTATTTAATACAAAATTCTATTTATACGTATATATTAAGTATATATATATATATATATATATATATATATATATATATATATATATATATATACCCAACCTCTCCGCGCCAGCAGGATGAAATACAAAGTTCTATGTTTAAGCTGTTTAACAGGTTTGAATTTAGAGTTTTCCATCTCCCTGACCGGTTGCCATACCAAGGTTAAAGAGCTCAGTCTGACCTACTATTTACCCATAGCTGGAGAGAGAACGGCTGGATTCATGCCTTTCCCAAGGTTATTAGCGTTATGTAAAATGCAAACAGCTACGGCCAAGATTCGAACTCAGGTCACCATGTTCATTTCTTACGAACGTAAGCATTCCACCACAGACCCCGATATTAGATATACGAGGGCATTAAATAAGTTTCCAGACTTTTGGGGCAGTTTTATTGATAGTACACACATGAAACTCTATTCCCCTTCGAAGTAATCTCTTCCAGCTGCAATGCACTTGTTGTACCGTTAAATAAGTTTCCAGAAATTTTTCGTATGGGCACTGTTATTGATAGTAAACGCATGAAACTCTAGACCCCTTCGAAGTAATCTCCTCCGGCTGCAATGCACTTGTTGTACCGTTCCAACAACTTCTGCAAGGCCCCATGGAAGTTCTCTTGTGTGTGCGTGTCAATGACCTTCGTAATAGCCTCCTTTATTTCCTAATTTGTCTCATAACGACAGCCTCTGAGCTTAGGGAATAAACAAGAGTCACAGGGACCACGGTCTGGACTATAGGGAAGCTGAGGAACTGTGTTGATGCCCATCTTGGTCAAATAGTCTGTGACAAGGTCGGAGTTGTGGACTGGTGCATTGTCCTGGTGGAAATGCCACTGACCCGATTTGAAGAGTGCTGGGCTCTTCCCTAGGAATCTCTTCCTGAACTCCCTTAAAACCTCAACATAGTATTCCTTGTTGACTGTCTGTCCAGTGGGAACCCAGTGCATGTAGATCATGCCAGTGCGGTCAAAAAAGGGGAGCATCAAAAGTTTGTGAGTTGATTTGCTCTGTCTGGCCTTCTTGGGTCTGGGAGAGCCAGCATGCTTCCACTGGGAACTCTGTCTTTTGGTCCCTGGGTCATAGCTTTCATCGCATGGCATTTTTAAACAGAGTTTAAAACAGAATTTTGTTGCATATCGTTCTTTTAAAGATCAGATTGCATTTTTGAAATTCATCAGCTGTGACAATCAGGCTTTATTAGGGTGTATTCAAATTCCTGCTGTATCTGTTCATTTGAATTTGAAATAATAAAAATTGGTCAGTCATCTCATAAGATGTATAACAATAACATGGTGAATTTTCAAGAGTTTACGACAATTTTAAATGCCTGTACAAAAATGTTTGGGAACTTATTGAATGCACCACGTATATGATTTGTAAACAAATAGTTTGTAGGGAACAATTTTTAACCTAACCAGAGCTCATTTATTTGCATGCTTTCAAATGGTTTCCAGATTTGCTGTCTAACACTAATAGTTTTATTTGCGCAAAGTTAAATGACTTCAAGTACTGCTATGTAACACTAACAGTTTTATTTGCACACAGATGGTTTCAAGTATTGCTATGTAATAGTAATAATTAAATTTGATGTTAATCATTTGTTTGTCCATAGTTAAGTATTGTAAATATTTAAACAGTTATATTTAACCCAAAGATAGGACCCTAACAGGTGTAACCACTCTAGGTCAAATTATACCAGTGATTAATGGTAATGAAGATGTACCCCACATTCTCCAAAGCTCCAGGATTAGAGTCCCACTATCAGATGTAGTCTTGTATCATATCCAGGAGACACTTTCCCAGTCGGCTGGGGTTGTAGAATACACCGACTGCTTCTCTGCAGAGGGGTAAAATCCCACCAACGAGTGTCCTGAATATGACACTAAACAATCTGATGGTGAGGTTCCTGGAATGTTGGAGCTTTAGGGAACGCGAAGTACTCATTAATTGCCATAGCTCCCAGGTCCACTGTGACTCGGAATGGTAGCACCAGATAGGACCCTACCTATCGGTTAAATAGAACTAACTGCGTACTTATGCTAAACTGAATTGTTTGAATTAGAAATGTTTGACTAAACTGAATAGCTTGAAATAGAAATGTTTTTGACAATTAAACTGTGTACTTACATTTAGACAACGTGCTTATGCTAAACTGAATTGTTTGAGTTAGAAATGTTTGACTAAACTGAATAGTTTGAAATAGAAATGTTTTTGACAATTAAACCGTGTACTTACATTTAGACAACGTGCTTATGCTAAACTGAATTGTTTGAAATGGAACTGTTTTTGACATTGAAATTGTACTTACACTCAATTGAATTGTTTAATATTGAACTGTTTTGACATTTAGCTGTGTAAATAAAATCCGTACTTATACTCAACTGAATTAGCTGAACTAGAACTGTTTTAACAATTAAACTGTGTACTCATGCTCAGCTAAATTGTTTGAAATACAGCTGACTATTTTCATAAAAATGGATTTGGTGTTAAATAACCTACAAAGGTTGATATGCCATCAAAACCAACCAACCAACCAACCAACCAACCAGGAGTCCTGTTGGGGAGGAGTATTTAAATTCTCGGCAGAGATTCGAAGATGCAATTGGCGCATTCAATAGTTCCAGCCGACTGGTCAGGTAATATATGAAAGAACAGCAATCTGTTTGGATAAAAATGCCTGTGGTTGTGGATTAGTTATTCGCATCATCTCAGTGCAAATTAAAAAGGTGTAAGGGACAAAGAAAAAACTGCAGTTATCTTCGAAATAAAAATAGCAACTTGCAGTCGAAGAAAACATCTCTACCCAAGGTAACATTTACTGTACCAAAAGAGGCGGTATCAACAACTGAATTATTCTGATTTTCAAGGCACGCATCAAGAGGATCAACAATATTGTGGTATACTCCGTAACCATCGCCAGCTGCTGCTATGATTACTGGCCGATGGGTTATATATAATTTACTAAGCTTTTTGCTTAGATGCGGCACAAGGCCGAATGGATGGGTTACCCAATGAGACTCGAACTCACTCTTGCAGGTTAAGTCTAATGAAAACATAGTAATTTACTAAGCTTTTTGATTAGATGCAGCACAAGGCCAAATGAATGGGGCACCCAATGACACTCGAACTCACTCTTGCAGGTTAAGTCTAGTGAAAACATAATCTCTTTATTGGACAAGAAAGATGTGAGTTTGCTTTCGGTGAAGATTGTCACAACGACCATATTTCAAAAATCGAATTCCATTTGAAGATTTTCGTACAATTTCTCAAAGAACATTGTTTTGTTCTTAATTTTCCCGAACTGAGTTTGATATTTTGTCAGAATTATCGTTGGAGAGCGCTGTAAAGTTATTTTGGAATAACCATTTGTAGACCAGTTATTGTTAATTTGACAAAAGTAAGTAGGATGTAGATTAATATATAGATTAGTTTAATGTTATGTAAGTAAGTTATACGTAAATACGGTCAGTTCTGCTATAATCCAGCGAGAAATCAGAAAGTATAAAAGAGAGGACATTAATTTTCTTGTTTATTTGATAATTATTATGCTTATGAAACGGATTCTACAGTTACTATCATATATTTTATTACAATTGGCAACAACAATCAGAAATTTGACAAAAAGAAAAAATGCTAATTAAGAAGCCCATAAAATCTGTCCTGTGATTTATTAATTCAATGTATTTATGAACAGGAAAATAAAATAGCAACATTACAAATTACAATGTTATAAGGACGATAAAAATTCATAAAAAAAAAAGAAAAGATTTATCGAAAAAAACCTATAAAGGAAACACTACCGAATCAGAATACTATTATATCAGGAGAGACCCCACCACTAAAAAAACAAAAAACAAAAAAAAAAAAAAACTGCAAAAAATCAACTACAAAAAACAAACAAACAAACAAACAAAAAAACAAAATAAAAACGAAAAAAAAAAAAAATAACGCTTAACAAATGAAGGTGACTTGTGGTTAAAGTGCTGGACTGCGCTATCGTTGTACGTGAGTTCGAATTCCAGTCATGCTACTACGTTCATTTTCTGATTGGGAAAGGCATGAAACCCCTTATCCTCCCAGCTATCGGTGAATTGATATTAATTCTAGTTTTCTACAATGATGGCTTTGGCATTAAATAACCCACGACGGTTGATATGTCAATAAAGAAAGAAAGAAAGAAACAAATGAATATCGGAAATATATGTCCTTGCGGTGATAGAATTCTATTTAGAATGTAATCTTGGGCCATTAGCCTAATGAGATGAGTGTTCGTCAATGATCCAGAAGACCGGGTTCAATCCCAGGTCGAATCATCTAAAAAAAAACCCCCCAAAACCGCCTTACTCAGCACTATAAGGTACGTTTCTCGGGTCAAGTGGAGCAATCCAAGGAATTGAAAAGAGTTCCTTCGGGCCACCCTCGAGAAAGGTCGCCAACATTTATTCAGCATAAAAGCAAGAACATGTTATTTTTAATACGGAAGTGATTCGAAGTTAGTGAAATGTTCTTTATTTACTTCTCATGCAGGAATAACCTTATTTAGTAAGAGTTTCGATTCTGTTATCGAAACAGTTTGTCTTAATGTCAGTTTTCTTAAAATATATGGTAGCCCACGAGTAGATAAATATTTGCAAACTGTTTCTACCTCAGCTCAATAGACGATATATTACACCACATTAATTTACAACAGTTTTATCCTTCCTTGCATTTCATTACGATATTTTTTCTTTCGATTGTCAAAAGCTATAAATATTCTAATTAAAGAAAGGGTATCAATCATAAAGCTGTAAAGTTGGCGATCGTAGTCGAGGGCTACCCGAAGGCTCCCTTTTCAATAGCTACTACACAAAGGTGTAGGCGAGGGCGCCACACCTTTGGCATTGAAAAAACAGTGGAACGTGAAAGTGACAATTATACTACTCGTGATCGGTGATTTTGATACAGTCACCAAAGGATTATTAAAGAAACTGGAGAACATGGATATAAGAGAACGAGTGGAGACAATCCAAACTACTACATTATGGAGAACGGCCAGAATACTGAGATGAGTTCTGGAGACTAGAGAAGACTTGTTGTCAATCAAGCTCCAGTGAAAGACCATCAGCGTTAGCTGATGTGAAAAACTCTCAAGGAGTAAAATAATAAAATATATATTAAGCATGCAAGCTAAAAAGACGTCTTCAGGGCAAATGTTTTGGATTTTAGAAAAATGAGTAATACAGGAGAAAATATATTTGAAATTGATTACGTTATAAAACGGAATCTTTTTTTAAGTCAACATCGTTTCTTGGTTTGAAATTTTTTCACGGTTTACAGCTGTAAAAAAAACTAGAAAACATTCCATTATCGTTAAGTAAAGTTGTCGACCGTAGTGGAGGGTGACCTGAAGGCTTCCTTTCGATAGCTACTACACAAAGGTGTAGGGGAGGTCGCTACTCCTTTCCCTTGATTGCTCAACTTTACCCATGATCCCTACCTTATAATGCTGAGTGTTAAGCAAGGAGGCATCCAGTACCATTTTTTGAGTCTTTGGTATGACGTGACCTGGGATTGAACCCCGGTTTCCCGGGCTATTAGCAAAATAGTGCGAGTGTTCGCCAATCTCAGGAATAACTCTGAATTCAAACCTGTTAAACTCCGCTTAAAAATTGACCTTGTGTCATATCCTGCCTGAGTGGAGGGGTTGGGTAAATATGATAAAGATATTTATGCTTGTTTGAATAGAGCTTTATTAAATTCAGTTGTGCAATACTATATATTTATTTTGATGGCCATATTCGACAGTCTTCGCGTCATTCACTATTAACCATAGACTAGAATATTGGATTTACTGTTGGTTACAAGTTATCAATATTTTAATAATTACCAGTTTTATTTAAGGTGCTCGAGTGTGCTTAGAATACTGATCGTGGGAATTATTATCCAGAGAGAGAGTGAGAGAGCGAGAGAGAGAGAGAGAGAGAGAGAGAGAGAGGGAGAGTGGTGGGGGTGAAAAGTAAATAGGACTACTTATTGTGTTTCTATTTCTCGCATGAATTGTTGTTACTATATCCACAATGTTGCCCGACCTCCTGTCTGCAAACGTCAAAGTTTATTCTCTACTATAATCAGTAATCACTTTGATAAATATCAGCAGCTACTTTGAAAATTCCCCTCCTAGGGCTGATATATAAATCTAGTGATGTGCGTCGTCACTATTTCCCTTGACTTCTGTCATATATAGAGTTTTCCGTTTTCCTCTAATAATATTAAATCATTTCTTAAAATATGCAAATATTAAAAAGTATTTTTGAGTGTACAACTTAATGCATCTTTTAATATTTTACAAGGGTTATGTAATATAATGGTCGAGGGATTTCGTTTTATATATCTTGCCTTTCGATTTAGTTAGGCTGAGAACCTTTCGCTTAGCGCATGGGTTAGTTAGGTGCAAACGTGAGCGCAGGTGTTCACGCGCGCGCGGAGCGGACGTGTCATTCAAGATGTCACAATAGAAACCCCAGATTGAAATGTGACCGCGGGATGTGAATGATGTCATGCACCGGAAGCGTGCGTGGAGGATTTGGGGGATTTGAGAAAAGTCAGTAGAGTTGAGTTCTAGCGTCCGAAGAAGACGGTTGACTTTCGGGGCTCGCCGAGGCCTTGCTGCGGGTGCCACATGTGGTGGTGGTGGTGGTGGGGGGGGCAGATGGAAAAGTCATCATAGAAAGATTGTGCCTCTCTCTTCCTCATGTCGAAAAACCTTTTTAACTCAAAGGTAATAAAAAGTTTCATACCTGAACTAAGAAGTCGTAAAGTTTTTCGTGTTTCGAGATTCCTATGGGCATGATGAACATTCTACGTACACTTCACGTATTCATGTATGGCTATGTAACAGTTAAATATCTTCCCGTCACTGTTTATTTAAAATGATAAATTAGTTTCCAATCTCTCTCCAAAATATGACAGCAGTTGTATAATAATTTAATTATAGTGGTTGTAGAAAATATACTGGGGAAGTAGTAACTCCCTGCCATTGTTGTAGAGAATATGAAGTTCTAAAATATCAAAAAAAAAAAGAAGATAAATTATCATCTAATATTAGTATTCAATCTGCTCAAAATAATGAGTGTAATGTATGGAGGAGCCTGTTGTGTAATGGTTATCGTTGTAGGAAATAGATACGGTGATACGAGTTCAAATCCTGGACGAGACCGATTGCATTTCACATAGCACTAATACCCTTGGGAAAGGTATGAATCCAATTATTCTCCCTCCAGCTATGGGTAAATAGTAGGGCAGACTGGGTTCTTCAGCCTTGGTGAGGCAACTAGTCTAGGAGAAGGAAAACTCTGAATTCAAATCTGTTAAACTCCACTTAAAAATTGACCTTGCGTCATATCCTGCCCGAGCGGAGGGGTTGGGTAAATATGATAATGAGTGTAATGAAAACAGGACAAGAGATTCTGTCTAGCAATCTTTTATTCAATTAAGAATCTTACTACTCGTCTCCGTGACAAGCGGAAATGTACAGCTTTTATAGCTTGGATTATCAAAGAGGAGATAATCCATATTCACAAAAATGAGTATGCAGAAAATATTTGAAATTAACGATATTTTTGGGAAATGGAAAAAAATTCATTGTTACAACTATAGGCTTAATTTTCTCAGACTTACAAACAGACCAAATTTATTCATGTTAAAAGATAAAAAATGAGCAACTAACCGGTTTCGGTCCTACCTGGTCACAGTTAAACTAGGACAACGATTAAGAATAATTGGGGAAATAGAATCTGTAATGTTTGGGAAAAAAATCGATATATATGAAAGGGGAGGGGAATTTTAAATTGTAATTACATTAAGACCCAATAAACATTCCCTCTGTAAGCAGAGGGACGGTTTAGGGGTCAAAATATATATGGTCTCTAACGTTTTAAGGTGGAAATCTGAGTGGGACCTGCTTAAAATAGTAAACAGATCCGCAATGTAAGTTGAGGCACATTTTCGGTTATTTATATGGTGTTCCACTATAGCAGACCCATATGTGTTGTTGATATGGTCAGCAAAGTAGTTTCCTAGGCTTAATTTTATACGTTTTTAAATCTTAAAATATTATCGAAAAAAACAAAACAAAAACAAACCAACAAAAAGAACAACAAAAAGCAAAATAAAATCAACAAAAACTGCTTGTTTTTTTCAAAGCTAGAGGCAAAGTGATAGCATACCAAATTATTTGGCTTGAATTTTTTTATTTGATTTGGTTGGGTTTAGTGGCATATCAACCATTGTTGGTTATTTAGAGCTTAATCCATTTTTTACATACGAACAATTCTATTTCTAACAATTCATTTTAGCATAAGTACTTTTAAACACACATGTAAGGATACAGACAACCACATTCAACTACATTCTCAATTGTAAAATCTTGCCAAAAATTATTCGATGTCAATATTATTAAAATACGTATTTTCAGTAAAGTAAGTAAAAGTAAAGTTGTCTCCCTTTAGTCGAAAGAGACCAGAGGGCTTCCTTTTCAATAGCTACTACACCAAGGTGTAGGGGAAGGTGCTACTCTTTTCCCTGGATTGCTCCACTTTACCCTCGATACGCACCTTATATTGCTGAGTGTTAAGCAAGGAGGTATCAAGTACCATCTTTAAAGTCTTTGGTATGATGCGACCTGGGATTGAACCCAGGTCTCCCGGACCCTTGCCGAACACTCTACCCACTCGGCAAGATTGGTTGGGTTGGGTTTTATGGCATATCAACCATTGTTGTTTATTTAATCCCAAATCCTCTTTATACATATATATTAAATATATAGGATTTTGTTTGTTTGGGTTTTATGGCATATCAACCATTGTAGGTTACTTAATGCCAAATCATTTTTATACATACATATTAAATATATAGGATTTTGTTTGGTTGAGTTTTATGGCATATCAACCATTGTAGGTTACTTAATGCCAAATCATTTTTATACATACATATCAAATATATAGGATTTTGTTTGGTTGAGTTTTATGGCATATCAACCATTGTAGGTTATTTAATACCAAATCCTCTTTATACATTAAATATATATATGATTTGTAAACGCATGATTTCAAGTATTGTTATATATCACTAACTATTCAATGAAACATCGATCATTTGTTTACACACAAATAATCCAACAGTTCTATTTGTAACAATTCAATTTAGAATAAGTGGTTTGTTTGCACTCATTTTAAATGTCGAACTGTTCCATTTGACCCGCAAATAGGACCCTTTCGGGTGCTACCACTTGGAGCGTTGGTAATGAAGGCGTACCCCGTATTCCCCAAATCTCCAGCATTACTGGAGTCTCGCCCTCAGATTTGTATTTATGTCATATTTGGGGACACGCGTTGGGAAGGAGTTTTACACCTCTGCAGAGATGCAGTCAGTGAATTCTACAGCCCAGGCCAACTGGGCTAATCTCTATTTAAATTGAAGTACGCATGCGTATGCATGTATATATGCTTACGTACTTATATGATATCTATTCGATTCCTGAAAATGTAATGAGTCAACAAGAACATCGCCCAAAGAGTACCATTAAAAACATAATTCAAAAACTTTTCATTTTTCACGTGATAAATACGAATTCTCGCATGTCAAAAGTAATTTACAGAAAATCAATTGCATTACTTTCTCTTTGAAAAAGGAAAATACCGTTTCTCCGACTCGGAACATAGTGCTATAATTCTCTGAGTTTCTGGTTTCACTCAAAGAAGGAATAAAAGAAAGAGGTAAGTCTTTACATTACTGAATTTATTTTGAGAAACATAAGAAATACCATGACCAGAAAAATCCGCCGAACACCTACGCACGATATACGGGAACACTGGACAGCCATTATTTCGACGTTATTAGGTCTCATCAGCAGTGTATACCGTAATCTCCACCACTATAGATCGAACCAGCGACCACAGATTGCAGTGCTGAAACTCTACAACTGAGCCACCAGATCATATCGCGCTCAAATCAACTTGCCATGGTAATTGCGGGGATAAATAACCTAAATGTGTCTTACAAGTTACATCCGTACTCTTTCCAGAGGACACGGTCACCCCCTCCCTAGGGCTACGTCTTCCCAAGAAGCATAGAAATACGCAATTCACAATATTAATTCCTCTACTTAAAAAATAAATATGTACATAAGAAACACGTTTTATGTACATGTATATTAACTCATTATAACAGCTATGAACTTATTTCCATTGATCCGTTCGTTTCGTTGTGTGACAAAACTTTTGCGTAAGATCTTCATTTAAGTCAACTAAATTTTCTTTACAGTTAGTCACATCTTAAATGAATCCCTAGAATTAATAAATTTCAGCTTGCTTTTCTGCGACATTATATCACAGAACCCAGGTTGCTTTCAGCTAGTTTTTCAGTCGGTAAAAACTATCAACAATCTACCGTTTGGAGGTGCCCGTGGTGTAATGGTTATCGTCGTAGGAAATGGAAATGGACACAGCAACACGAGTTCAAATCCTGGACGTGACTGATTGCATTTCACATAGCACTAATACCCTTGGGAAAGGTATGAATCCAATTATTCTCCCTCCAGCTATGGGTAAATAGTAGGACAGACTAGGTTCTTCAGCCTTGGTGAGGCAACTAGTCTAGAAGAAGGAAAACTCTGAATTCAAACCTGTTAAAAACCGCTTAAAAATTGACCTTGTGTCATATCCTACCCTACCCGAGTGGAGGGGTTGGGTAAATATGATTAACAATCTACCGTCGCTCCGAGTGTGTTGCACGCACTAACACTAATCCCCCCCCCATGTCAGATTTCAAACAAGAACTTTCTCTGGGTTTTATAGTTTGACATTTTATATTGCTTGGTTTGGGTTTATGGCACATCCACCATTGTAGGTTATTTAAAGCCAAATCCATTTTTATACATATAAATAGTTCTATTTTAAACGATTCAGATTAGCATAAGTACACAGTTTAAATGTTAAGTGGATCCAGTGTTCGCCAACGGTCTGGGAAACCTGGGTTCAATCCCAGGTTGCGTCATACGAAAGACTTTAAAAATGGTAGTTGATACCTCCTTGCTTAACACTCAGAATTATATGGTACGTATCAAGGGTAAAGTGGAGCAATCCAGGGAAAGGAATAGCGCCCTGCCCCACACTTTGGTGTAGTAGCTATTGAAAAGGGAGCCTTCAGGTCGCCCTCGACTATGGTCACTAACTTTAACTTTTAAATGTTAAAAACAGTTCTAGTTCAAGTTATTCAGGTTAGCCAACAAAGTTAAATGGTTCCAAGTATTGCTATTTATCACTAACAATTCAATTAAACGTTAGACATTTATTTACACACAGTTAGATGTCAAAACAGTTCTATTTCAAACAAATTCAGTTTAACATAAGCTTAGTTTAGTTCTATTGGAGCCATAGATAGGACCCTATTAGGTGCTACCACTCCGGGTCAGAGTGGACCCGGGAGCTTCGGCAATAAAGGGCTACTCCGCATTCCTCAATGCTCCAACATTACTGGAACCTCACCATCAGGTTGTTTAGTGTCATATCCAGGACACACGTTGGAGGTGCCTGTGGTGTAAATAGTAGGGAAGACTAGGTTCTTCAGCCTTAGTGAGGCAACTAGTCTAGGAGAAGGAAAACTCTGAATTCAAACCTGTTAAACTCCGCTTAAAAAAATTGACCTTGTGTCATATCCTGCCTGAGCGGCGGGGTTGTTAAAAAATGGAGTTGCTCGTGGTGTAATGGTTATCGTCGTAGGAAATGGACACGACGACACGAGTTCGAATCCTGGACGAGATTGATTGCATTTCACGTAGCACTAATACCCTTGGGAAAGGTATGAATCCAAGTATTCTCCCTCCAGCTATGGGTAAATAGTAGGACAGACTGGATTCTTCAGCCTTGGTGAAGCAACTAGTCTAGGAGAAGGAAAACTCTGAATTCAAACCTGTTAAACTCCACTTAAAAATTGACCCTGCATCATATCCTGCCCGAGCGGAGGGGTTGGGTAAATATGATATCCAGGACACACGTTAGGGGAGTCTTACCCCTCTGCAGAGATGCAATCGGTGTATTCTGCAGCCCCAGCCGACTTGGTCATTTGTATTGTTTTTGTCTACTTTCAATTCCGTATTTGTCCAAGTAGATTTGTATTTATTCTAATAATGACGTATATAATCCGATTTTAAAAAATATATTAAATAAACATGACGAGTTTCTTCTTAAAATTTGCCACAATTAGAAAAAAGTTTTTTTTAAAGAGGTAGTTAGGATGTAAGTACAGTTGAAAAAATATTTTCATTCCTTTCGGATAATCGTTTTTAGACATAACCTTCTTAGAAAGGAAATCAGATCGTAAATCATTACATACTGTATCCCATACTTCACACATAAGCTAATTCGGCAAGTTAAAGTAATGATTTCAAAGGTGACTTCTGTCAAACCAAAGATGATAGTCTGCGTACCTGCTCACTTGATCTACCTATTTTGAGTATTGCATCCCATCTATTTCAAACAATA
The DNA here is from genome assembly GCA_963585895.1 of Sepioteuthis lessoniana. NCBI lineage: Eukaryota > Metazoa > Mollusca > Cephalopoda > Myopsida > Loliginidae > Sepioteuthis > Sepioteuthis lessoniana. Next base: position 16,139,563 of record OY757920.1, on the reverse strand, counting down.
TCCATTTTCTATTTTCTAGTTTGCTCAGGCAAAGATGAATTCAGTGCCACGTGAACGGCTTTGCGTGCTTTTAATCCAACAGTGTCCATGACTGCTATTCACTATGGTAAATGTCTGAATGCCTGTGCGCAGAATAAAATAATGAATGAATGGCCTTTTTAATGAATGAACGGAAATATATATTAAAAAAAAATACCGCTTGCTGGCTGATTAGATTCATTTCGGAGATGAAAGAGAAGCGAAAAAAAGAGAAGAGAGGAGAGAGACGAAGAGAAACAAAGACAGGAGGGAAAAAAAAAAAAAAGAAAGAAAGAAAGAAAGAAAGATGAAGAGCGGGATTGTTCATATGAGTGGGTGTAATAAGTTGGGAAGTGTGTGTTATGTGCGGTATGTGCATTGATAGATTGTTGCATTAGTATTTTATTTTTATGGGAAGTAATGATTATTGATGCTAGTGAATGTACTTATAAAATGCCTTTTAAGATTATTCGTGCAAGAAAATGAGTATTTACATATATTCAAATAAGCACACACACACACACACACACACACACACATATATATATATATGTGTGTGTGTGTGAGAGAGAGTGTGTGTGTGTCAGTACACGCATACACATACACATATATAGAAAAATATACCGGTATGTGTAGCCGTACGAATATTTAAGTAATTATCTGATATAGAATAGGTTTTATTTTTAAACATTTTAACCAAATATAAGTTGCTTTGTGTGTTTCACAATACATAAAGTCTCTCCTACATATTTCAACAGATATTGAATGATTATATCCAACAATTTTGGTGACAGATCCTGCTTCCGACATATATATATATATATATATATATATACTTTAAGAAAAAACAACGAAACCGGTCACATAGGATTATAAATTTATTTCAATCCTGTTACGCATTTTTGAAATTTCTAAAAACACGAAAAAAATTAACAGGACTTCTGTTCAAATTTTATCATCATCATCATCATCATCATCATCATCATCATCATCATCATCATCATCATCATCAAGTCGTGCTAATTGTTCAGATTCCCTTGGTTCTATCCCTGTCCATTCCTATCAGCCATTGGCTTTGGCAGGGCCTCTGGTCAGCCACCATTTCCCGCTGAAATCTGATGAATGTGAGCCTTTGCTGGTTGCCTTACTCTGGTGTGTCCATGCGTTGGAGTCCAAGGGAGAACGTCGCTCATGAGTTCGTCTCTGTTTCTCTAGCAGAGTCTAGTAAGTCTTGCCTGTCTTATTTGAATAGTTAAAGTGATGGGAGATAGGTGACTGTATAGCTGCTGTTTTGTGCAACGCTGTTTCCAGGATTTGTTCAAAAAAGCACGTAGCGTCTTTGTATAATTCTCATCTAAGTTTTTTTCTCCGTATGCTTCGTTAAAGTCCAGATGGTGCAGCTATACAATTGTACTGACACGGCTGCAGCTTAGAAGAAATCCCACCTTATCTTATAAGAGATCGCATTTCCATATTATCGATAATCAGTCTGCATCTTTCTTACGCCTTTGTTGATATCGCTTTCAGTTGATGACATATTGCACCGAGGTTTTTACAATCGTCTACTAATTTAAGGCTTGCTATTTTATGTGAATATAGCACCATGTCGTTTAAACCGAGTTAACGAAAAGGCCAATGCCCCTGGATACCTGTTCAAGAGAATGCAACAGAGACTCGGTTTGAGGAGGTGTATTTGTGAGAAGTATTGATTATCTGCGTAGTATGCATCTGTAATAGTTTTCGTGTGATATCGTCAACTTCTAGCTTTTTTTTTAGTGTGAAACCAATATTTTTATTTCAGTGAAAATGATGCTAAAAATTTCTAACATCCCTAATGATACTGGATATTAGCATGATGGTTAGAGTGTTGGCCAATAGCCTGGGAGACCTGGGTTCAATCTCAGGTCGAGTCATACCAAAGACTCAAAAATGGTACTGGATGCCTCCTTGCTTAACGCTCAGCATTATAAGGTCGGGATCATGGGTAAAGTTGAGCAATTCAGGGGAAGGAGTAGCGACCTCCCCTACACCTTTGTGTAGTAGCTATCGAAAAGGGAGGCTTCGGGTCACCCTCGACTACGGTCGCCAACTTTACTTAACGATACTGAACTGTTTTCTAGTTTTTTTACAGCTGTAAACCGTGAAAAAATTTCAAACCAAGAAACGATGTTGACTTAAAAAAAAGATTCCGTTTTATGACGTAATCAATTTCAAATATATTTTCTCCTGTATTACTCATTTTTCTAAAATCCAAAACATTTGCACTGAAGACGACTTTTTAGCTTGTATGCTTAGTATATATTTTATTATTTTACTCCTTGAGAGTTTTTCACATCAGCTAACGCTGATGGTCTTTCACTGGAGCTTGAGTGACAACAAGTCTCCTCTAGTCTCCAGGACTCATCTCAGTATTCTGGCCGTTTTCAGTTATGTAGTTGTTTAGATTGTCTTCTCTCGTTCTCTTATTTCCATGTTCTCCAGTTCCTTTAGTAATCCTTTGGTGACTGTACCAAAATCATCGATCATGAGTAGTATAATAGTCATTTTCACGTTCCACGGTTTTTCAATTCCCTAGCAAGGTCCAGGTACTTATGCTCCTTTTTACCTTCTTTTATTTTACTCGGTGGTCGGCCAGGACAGCAAAGTCTACAATTTTGCAAGTTCTCTTCTTTTTGTTGATTATTATTAGGTCTGGCCGTGATTAGGTAATCCGTGTGTATGTCAAAATCCCATAGGAGTTTATGTCTCATTCTCTTGGACAGATGCTGGGTTGTACATATACCATTTGTTCGTATGGCCAAATTGAAATTTCTTGCATAATTCCCAGTGGATCACCTTGCCCACCCAGTCGTGTCTAGTCTTATACTCCTTCTGCGCTAATTTGCTGCGTTCGCTTATCATGGGATTGATCATTTTGTCTCTATCACTACATAACCTACATTAGCTATTTTGTTGCGCCTTAACTATTCTCACTTTGATAGGTTCTTATGTCGTTGTTTTGTTCAGCTATTAGGAAAGAATCAGTTTCTCATTTGCTATTTTGTTGCGCCTTAACTATTCTCACTTTGATAGGTTCTTATGTCGTTGTTTTGTTCAGCTATTAGGAAAGAATCAGTTTCTCTTTTGCTATTTTGTTGCGCCTTAACTATTCTCACTTTGATTGGTTCTTATGGCGTTGTTTTGTTCAGCTATTAGGAAAGAATCAGTTTCTCTTTTACTATTTTGTTGCGCCTTAACTATTCTCACTTTGATTGGTTCTTATGGCGTTGTTTTGTTCAGCTATTAGGAAAGAATCAGTTTCTCTTTTAAGTTTTCCTTTTCTTATCCACAACCAGGTTTTCCCGTGTGATATGTTGCTATTAACAGTTTAAAACGTCCATAGAGTTGTTTTTCTTCCTATTTTTGTTTTCTAGTTATTGTCGTTCTGTTGGTCTTCGTGTTATCAGTACTGTTTCTGGTGGCTGTAACCAGTCCTTCTTCGTGCTTTTCTATGTAGTCTTCGAGTCATTGTATCGATGTGTCAACGCTGTCTTTAATGCTGGCAAGTTCTCTTCCCCTCTTTCTTGATACATATAGTCTGTCAGTGTCATCTCTGGTGAATAATGCCTTGAACATGGTCATTAGTTTTCTTGTTTTTTGGCCTACGTTTTTCTCTGGCCCATTTCAAGAATGGTTCTGAATATCTTACGAGGGATACACTCTAGGTATCTATTCCTTCGATAGGGCTTCTGTTACATAGTTTTGTCTTGATTAGCTTTCTGGTTCTCCAGGGATACTCTTTCTTATTTTTTTTTCTTTCATCTCCACTTGTTTGATGGTGTTAGCTTCATTTGTAGGTTTCCTTTTCTCCGAGCGTTCTAATCTTGTCTTGTTTTAGCAGTTCCATTCCGTCCGTCAGGTGTCGTTTGCCGCTTTTCATTACTTGCATGGCACATTTTTCTATGCCAAATTCAATCCCTGGGTTCTGACTGTATATTCTCACTGCGTATATTAGAGTTTCCAGAACTTTTTCATTTTTTACAAACAGTTTGATGTCATCCATGTACATTAGGTGATTGATCTTTTCCTGTGATTTATTGAGTTGGTTAAGTGGTTAAGTGGCATCATCGCATTTATAAATAATAACTGCGAAAGTGCATCTCCTTGAAATATACTTCCTTGGACCTTCGCTTCAGCTAAGCTTCTCTCTCCTGCTGTCAATTCCACTCTCTAGGTTTTCATGGTTTTCTCGATAAAGTTTATGAATTCATGTGATATTTTGTATATTTTGAGACAGTCTATTATCCTGCTTTGCGGGATCATATCATATACCTTTTTGTAGTCAATCCAGGCCATAGCTAAATTTTTCCGTCTGGTCTTGTTCTCGTTGAGGATGTGCCGATCTATGTAGAGTGACTCTCCTGCGCCTGGATCCTTTGCAGCATTCTTTCTGTTCCTCAGGGAACAATCCGCGACTTGTTAGCGAGTAGTAAATCTCTGCCCTTATTTATGCTGTTGATATTTTCTACATCATCGGTAGGCAGGTTATGGGTCTGTAGTTGTTTGGGGTGGTTCTTTTGAGGGGGTCCTTAGGGATCAATGTCGTCTTTCCTTTAGTCATCCATTCGGGTATGTGTGCTCCTTGTAGGCATCTATTCATTTCGAGTGCTAGTCTGTCGTGAATGGAGGTGAATTTCTTGAACCAGAATCTATCTATGCCATCTTGGCCTGGCGTTTTCCAATTTGAGATTTTTTTAGTGTTGTTCTGAGTAAATTGATGTGTATTTCCGCTTTCGGACCTTCTTCAAGTTCTTCTAATTCTTTTGCCATGTTGCTTATCCATTCAGCTTTTTTGTTATGTTTTCTTGGTTGCCATATTTTGGTCCAAAATTGTTTGGTTTCTCTTGCATCTGGTTGTTGGTATGTTTTTGCGTCCTCTCCCCACACTTGTTGGTTGAATTTCCTTTCGTTGTTTTGGAATGTCCTGTTTTGTCTGTATTTTTTTACCCTTTCTCGATATCTTTTTAATCTTCTTTCGCCAGTACTTTCTGGTTTATTTCTTCAAATTGTATTATTATTTCATATGGAAATCAGACCTGACCGATAAAATGAAACACAGTTTCTTCCAGGCAGCGGTTGTATCGATACTGCTATATGGATGCACTACATAGACGCTAACTAAACGGCCGGAGAAGAAACTAGACGGCAACTACACAAGAATGTTGAGAGCAATATTGAACAAGTCCTGGCGACAACACCCCACGAGACACCAACTATACGGCCAATTGCCTCCCATCACGAAAACTATACAAGTTAGACAAACCAGACACGCAGGACACTGCTGGAGAAGCAAGGACGAGCTCATAAGTGATGTACTCCTATGGACCCCCACATATGGCCAAGCAAAAGCAGGACGACCAGCTCGAGCATACATACAGCAGCTATGTGAGGACACAGGATGTAACCCTGAAGACCTGCCAGAGGCGATGAATGATAGGGAGAAGTGGCGAGAGAGGGCCAGGGATATCCGTGCTGGCAGCACGACTTGATGATGATGATGATGTATTATTATTATTATTATTCATTACTCATTAGAGTTTTTCACATCAGTGTAAGCTGATGGTCTTTCACTGGTGATTGAGTGACAAAGAGTCTCCTTAAGTCTCCAGGACTCTTCTCAGTATTCTGGTCGTTTTCAATAATGCTGTTGGTTGGATGATCTCCACTCGGCCGCCAACGTCTAAATCTTCCTGGCCCTTTAATAATCCTTTAGTTACCGTGCCAAAAGCACCAATCACAGTTGGTATAATTGTCACCTTCATGTTCCATAGTTTTTTCAATTCTCTTGCAAGGTCAAGGTACTTATCTCTCTTTTCACATTCTTTCAGTTTTGTTCTGTGGTCAGCCGGGAAAGCAAAGTCGACAATTTTGCAGATTTTCTTCTTTTTTCGTTGATTATTATAAGGTCTGGTCTTCGAGCCGAGATTAGGTGATCCGTTTGTATGTTAAAGTCCCACAGGAGTTTGTGCGTGTCACTTTCTAGGACAGGTGCTGGGTTGTGCATATACCATTTGTTGGCATGGTCAAATTTAGATTTCTTGCGCATTTCCCAGTGGATCATCTTGCCAACCCAGTCGTGTCTAGCCTTGTACTCCTTCTGTGCCAATTTGCTGCATTCGCTTATTGTGTGATTGATAGTTTCATCTCTGTCACCGCATAGTCTACATTTGCTATTCTGTTGCGTCTTATCTGTTCTCGCTTTGATATGATTGGTTCTTATGGCGCTGTTTTGTGCTGCCATTAGGAGAGATATCTAAGATAATTTTAAATAGAATACCTTGTATATAAGCAAGATTTTAGTCGAAACACGTGTCGGTAAAGTAAATACAATAAATATAAATACGACAAATTTTCATCCACACCGAAGTATTTGTTTTTCTTCCGTTTATTTCAACACACACACACACACACACACATATATATATATATATATATATATTGTGTATGCGTGTGGTGAATATATATGGACTTTACTAATAATTTTCTTTCTTTTTTCATGTACGTACAGTGACCTATACAGTTTCTAGTGCAGAAATATTTTGCGAACTCTTTTTTTTCATACATATTCATTGATACATGCTGATATATATATGTGAGTGCATACATATAGCATATGATAACCAACAATAAGTTTATCCTGGAGACAGAAAGTGTTTACAAATGGAGTCAGAGTGTGATCAATTCGAAAGTGTGTTCACACACACACACACACACACACACACACACACACACACACACACACACATATCTAACCTATGCAATAGACAAGCAAATAAATAATGTTTTATATGCATGAGGTATTGTTTTGACTTCATGAATCTAATCACGAAATTGTGATCTCAGATTTGATCTGTGTTTAATTTTTTTCATCGATTTTTTCGCTCTGTCTGTCTGTCTGTCTCCTTTTCCTAGGTTAAGCGGGTTTGATTTTTGCGGAGGTCTTATACTTAATGAACCGTTTAATAAAGAATAGTCTCCGTAATATTTCATTCTTTGACAAATGAACAACAGCTGTAAATCAAAAACTGACTCTTCCAAAACCACCTACGCATCTATCTGCTTACAATAAAAGCACTAACAATGAATTAACAGTCTTCGTTCGTTTTCTGTTTATTGTTTATAACGATCTAAAAGTCACCAAGTTAAAAAGAAAACAAAAACAACAAAAAGAAAACAATAAAAAAAAAAAACGCTTTTTTGTTTCTCAATACTTATCTTGCCGTGATTTGCTCTGGATTGAACCTCTTAAAAATTTTGAATTGTGATTTCATGTATAATCTACCTAGTAAAGTAAAAAAGACAGAATAAACTTAGATGGCAGTTGGGAAAATCTGCAAACTTGTGTACACATACATACGCTGACACGTGTGCGTCTCCATACACATACAGAGAAACACATCATATGCACACAGAATTACACACAAATACACATAAATATACATATTACAACTACTGACGACTGAGTAATAAATAATATCGCTCATGAAAAGAAAATATTCTTTCGCAGTTACCTTTTTAAAAACCTAGAAAAACACAACAGATCATTTCTTTAAATATCTTTTTCATTCTTTACAAGATTTCTTCATTTAAAGATAATTTGGACTTAGAATACTTTCAATATATATATATATATATATATATATATATATATATATATATATATATATAAGAGGTTTATGGTTATTACTAGCTTACATATATTCATTTGACGAATGCAGATAGACTGAAACCCAGGGCCAGAGACTCTGCCATGAAATATAAATATATATATATATAGTCATCCACAGACAGACTGTTTCGTTCTATCAGAACTCTTCAGTGTGGCTAGACACGCAGGACGCTCGAAGCCGGGATCAGAACCCGTCCAACTTTACGTTAGACTGTGTTTCAGACCACTCGTTCACCAAGCGGACCACGTTGGCTAAGGGAATTTTAAGGTATTTTTATTTTTAGAAACGGCAGCAGCAGTAGCCTTTGTTTACATTTTTTTTATACCCTATCGGCTACCAGAGTGCTCAATTCTTTCGAAGAGCTTTGCATTACGCTAGCGGCGGCCGGCAATTCCTTCGCCAGAGAGCTCAACCCCCATGGGGGAGCATATATTGTCATCCACTGACAGACTGTTTCCTTCTATCAGAACTCGTCAGTGTGGCTAGACACGCAGGACGCTCGAAAACTCAACGGAGAGTTACAGTGCCGTTAGAAATTTATTTCGACTTGTGGTGATGTCTCACCTCTTCGGCTGGCGTACAAATTTTATGGAGAAATCAATATATATACATATAAGTTGGCCAACAGAAGTAGAGGGCTACCCGAAGGCTCCCTTTTCAATAGCTACTAAATTGAAGTGTTGGGAAAGAAACTACTTATTTCCCAGGATTGCTTCACTTACCCTTGATCCGTAACATATAATGCTGAGTGTTAAACAAAGAGCATCAAGTGCCATTTTAAAGTCTTTGGTATGACTCAACCTGGTCTCCCGAGCCACTGATGAACACTCTAACCGTTATGCTAATGGAATATACGTGGTGCATTCAAGTTTAAAGTTTCTAGACTTTTTTTGTACAGGCATTTAAAATTGTTGTAGATTCTAGAAAATTCAGTATGTTATTGCTATACATCTTATGAGATGACAGACCAATTTTTATGATTTCAGCTTCAAATGAACAGCTACGGCAGCAATTGGAATATACCCTACTAAAGTCAGATTGTCATTGCTGGTAAATTTCAAAAATGCAATTTTGACGCGAGGACACTTTTGAAAAACGATATGCAATAAAATTCTGTTTTAAACTTGGAAAGAATGCCACAGAAACGTATGGAATGCTTTAAACTGGTTTTGGAGCATCTTGCATGAATCGGGCATCAGTTTTGGAGTGGCATAAGAGATTCAAGGAAGGCAGGGAGTCTGTGAGAGATGAGGAGAGGTGTGGAAGGAGAAAGGGAGTCAATTATTGTTTGGCCAAAGGGTTAGGGTTAGGGTTACTATGTTGTGGTTTTAAGTGAGTTCAGAAAGAGATTCCGTCGGAAGAGGCCAGGACTCTTCAAATCGGGTCATTTCCAGCAGGACAATACACCAGTCCACAACTCCATCCTTGTCACAGACTATTTGACCAAGATGGACAACAAAACAGTTCCTCATCCTCCCTATAATCCAGACCTTGCTCCCTGAGACTTTTGGTTATTCCCTAAGCTCAGAGTCTGTCGTTATGAGACAATTGACGAAGGTCATGGACACGCTCACACAAGAGGACTTCCATGGGGCCTTCGAGAAGTTGTTGGAACGGCACAACTTCTGCATTGCAGCCGGAGGGGATTACTTCGAAGTGGACTAGAGTTTCATGTGTGTACTATCAATGAAAGTGCCCATACGAAAATAGTCTGGAAACTTATTTAATGATCCTCGTATATATATATATATATATCATGACTTATCAGTGTGGCTTGACATGCGACATGCTTCAACGTAAGTAAAGGGATTTTAACGCATATGTGTAATTTTTCTTTTGTTTGCGCATGCGCTAAATATCTACTGAGTGTTCAGTTCATTAGAAGAGCTTTGCATTATGACAGTGGCAACCGGGAATTCCTTCGTGAGAGTGCTCAACCCTTGCAGTGGGAGAAACATACATATTGTAATTTAAGCTTATTTCTTAGTGTCAAACAGAAGAATTCTTCTGAGTTTGATGGTTTTTTCTGCAATTTCTATGCTGAAGAACACTCCAAAATATTCCTTGAAAATTCTGAAAGGTTCTTGCTTGTGTCAGAAGAAAATAATGAACAAAATTATTGATTATAATGTAGATAATCTATTTTTTATCTGCTGCACCATGGTAACTATAAAATTTCAATTTTCCTCAATCTTATATGCAAGTGAAAGACCATTCTGGAATCTTCCAGAAGCTTTAAACCTCTTTCCTACCCGAAAAAGGCACCACGGATACAATCGAATTAGACTCAATCAGCGATATGGACGCTTAGTGAATATTAATTAGTGCCTACTGGTATAATGAATATTAATTGATATGTGCAAGTGATTCAATTAACTGAAAACTATTGAATTGGCTTTGAATAGGTTTGCTTTGCTTTTATTGTTTAATGGGATTTCAACCTTCGTATGTTATTTAAAGCCAAATCCATCCTTGTAGAAGGTCAGTAGTGATAATTTTAATGTTCAAATCATTGCTGAGGGATACAAGCTTTGAATAGTGAAGAAATTGAAAAATTGGTCACCGTCTCTCTCTCTCTCTCTCTCTCTCTCTCTCTCTCTCTCTCTCTATATATATATATATATATATATATATATATATATATATATATATATATATATATATATATATATATATATATATATATATATATATATATATATATATATATATATATATATATATATATATATATATATATATATATATATATATATATATATATATATATATATATATATATATATATATATATATATATATATATATATATATATATGTATATATAGGAGGTGCCCGTGGTGAAATGGTTATCGTCGTAGGAAATGAACGCGGCGACTCGAGTTCAAATCCTGGACGAGAATGATTGCATTTCACATAGCACTAATACCCTTGGGAAAGGTATGAATCCAATTATTCTCTCTCCAGCTATGGGTAAATAATAGGACAGACTGGGTTCTTCAGCCTTGGTGAGGCAACTAGTCTAGGAGAAGGACAACTCTGAATTCAAAACCTATTAAACTCCGCTTAAAAATTGACCTTGTGTCATATCCTGCTCGAGCGGAGGGGTTGGTAAATAGGATATATATATATATATATATATATTTTAAAGCTGTTATAAAAGTAAAGCTGATTACCGTTGTAGAGGGCGATCCGAAGGCTCCCTTTTCAATAGTTACTACATCGAGGAGTAGGAGAGGCCGTTACTCCTTTCCCTGGATGAATCCACTTACCCTTGATCCATACTTTATAATGCTGAGTATTAAGCAAGGAGGTATCAAGTACCATTTTTTGAGTCTTCGGTGTGACTCGACCTGGGATTGAACCTCGGTCTCCCGAACCATTAGGTGATCCTTCTACCCACTAGGTGAATGGATTCTATCAAATATATACGTAATTACCGTTTAAATGAAAATGATATGGAAAATAGAGGAAATAATTCTGGAGAATCTGCTTCGATAGTTTCGTATGACAAATATCAATGCTCGAACAGAATTCCGAATGCTGATTTTCAAAGCTGACTGACCTATTCCTGGTAGATTGTTATACACTCTACCAGGTGCCCGTGGTGAAATGGTTATCGTCCTAGGAAATGGACACGGCGACACGAGTTCAAATTCTGGACGAGACTGATTGCATTTCACATAGCACTAATACCCTTGGTAAATGTATGAATCCAAATATTCTCCCTCCAGCTATGGGTAAATAGTAGGGCAGACTAGGTTCTTCAGCCTTGGTGAGGCAACTAGTCTAGGAGAAGGAAAACTCTGAATTCAAACCTGTTAAAATCCGCTTTAAAAATTGACCTTGTGTCATATCCTGCCCGAGCGGGGGTGGGGTGGGTGAATAGGGTTATACACTCTACCAGTTGATCATAAAGAAATTTTCCTAAATGTCTACAGTACTTTGATAGAACATCGTAATCGGAAATGATAAATTATATAATCGGCTTGTAAAGAGATAAATGATTTGTCTGGTTAAAGACAGAACATAACAGATGTGAGTGAAGAATAAATTGACATTGTTTCATTTAATTCAACCAAGTCTTCGTATGAATGGTTTTTCAAGTAACTCAAAGTTACGATCCATTCATCTAAGGTGTTTACTGTACTTACAAACTGACAAGCACATGTATATAAAACCTGTGCGAACAATCTAATTTGTATATCCTTATTAAAAGTTCCTTGGGTTTAATGTCGGGGGCATCTAAAACAAAAAGCGGGAAGTTTTATATGGTGAATAGATCTTTCTGCTTTGTATACATTAGATTACCTCATTGTTTGTTCTGATTGCATCACTTTCAATGTATATACGATTCCCCAGCCTGTAGAGCTGCCTAGAAGCTTTAATTGAAAGATTGCTAGCGAGAAGAGATCCTTTATTCATAGAGAGAAAGTAAGTTTTGTTCCATAGTGTTATAAGATGTCAATTGGAATACTGTCTCCCAGAGTGAAATTTGCGTTGCATAAACATTCAGAGTCTCAAGAAGAAAATAAAAGATAGGAAGTTGTTAGAAAGAGAGGAAGAAGGATAATTAAAATATTGTGAATTAGAAGAAATTGACTGCGAGTAGCAAGGAAAACTTTTCACAGACAATGCACAGTAATATTACAGTTAATTAGAATCGCATTTATATCTGTTTCTCTCAGTCTGTTCATATCACTTTAATTATGAGTGTACACTTGTTTTCATGGTGAAATTGAATCTAATCACTATTCAGTTTGTAGTCTTATATAAGGTAAATAAGTAGGCGACCATTGGCGAGGGTGACCCGAAGGCTAACTTTTCAATAGCTACTAAACAAAGGTGTAGGGAAGGGTGTTACTCCCTTCCCTGAATTGCTCCACTTAACCCTTGATTCATAACTTATTGTGCTGAGTATAAAGAAAGGTGGCATCAAGTACCATTTTTGAGTCTTTGGTATGACTCGACCTAGGATTGAACTTAAGTGTCCCGGGGCCTTTGGTGAATACTCTAATCTTGAGATCAATGAACCGTAGTAAATTACAAATATCAATAAAGTCACATAAAAAGATTGCAGTTGGTAAAATATTTAATTTTCGTATTTAATGTATAAGTAAAGTAAAGTTGTCTCCCTTTAGTCGAGGGTGACCCGAAAGCTCCTTTTTCAATAGCTACTACACCGATGTGTAGAGGATGACACAACTCCTTTCCCTAAATTGCTTCACTTTACCCTTGATCCATACCTTATAATACTGAGTGTTAAACAAGGAGGTATCAAGTACCATTTTTTGATTCTTTTATATGACTCAACCTAGGATTGAACTCCGGTCTGCCAGGCCTTTGGTAAACACTCTAATCACTAGTCCAATGGACCGTAGTAAATTACAAATATCACTAAAGTCACATAAAAAGATTGCAGCTGGCAGACTATATAATTTTCATATTTAATGTATAATTAAATTTGGCGACCTTAGTCGAAGGTTTGGTTAAGTTTTATGGCATATCAACCCCTGTCGGTTATTTAATGCCAAATCTTGTCTATGCAATTTTTATCATTAAGGGTTTTCGGACTTTTGTCTTCATCTTTATTTTTATTTCCACAACATTTCGCCTGTAGCCGTTACGCAATGTGTCCTTCTAGCGTAACGGTTATAGGCGTTTGTTCCCTAAACTTCTAAGGAGACAATTATCTGGAGGTTACAGGTTCAATCCTGACTGCAGGCAAGTAACAATACATGAATACTTAACACCTCTACCCGGTTATAGTTGACGGAATCAGAACAGGCGACCCCCATGGATTCAATAAAGGACGTAGTTCGAAGTTCCGTGTTGGTTCCCGAGTTCGACAAACACATGAAGAAGGTCGGCGGATATATCGGCCGAAACGTTGTGGAAATAAGAATAAAGATGAAGACAATAGTCCGAAAACCCTTAATGATAAAAATCATCACGCTTCGTCTCAGAAATTCAGACAACTGTCTATATGAATATATTCAAATATATATGATTTTATTTGGTTAGGTTTTATGGTATATCAACCATTGTAGGTTATTTAATGCCAAATTCTCTTTATATATATATATATATATATATATATATATATATATATATATATATATTAAATATATATGATTTGTTTTGGTTGGGTTTTATGGCATATTAACCATTGTAGGTTGTTTAATGCCAAATCGTGTTTATACATATACGTTTATTAAATACATATAATTTGGTTTGGATGGGTTCTATTTGACCCATAGACAGAACCCTATCAGGCGCTACCACTCCGGGTAAGAATGGACTGGGAGCGATGGCAACGAACGGGTACTCCATATTCCCTAAAGCTTCAGCATCACTATCAGATTGTTTAGTGTTATAAACTGGACACTCTTTGGAAAGGTGGGGGGGGGGGTCTTACCTCTCTGCAGAGATGGGATTGGTGTATTCTACAGTCCCAGCCGACTGGGCTCAAGTATTTATAATTTCTTGTATAAAAAAGTTCATAAAAATTCCTGTTATGATTATTAATTTATTTTCGGTAATTTTTCTCAGAACTTTTCACTGTAAAAAACAAAAGGAAATAAACTCTTTTTTTAGATTGTGCAAACTTGGTTGTTGATATCACAATAATTTGCATATTACTAATTTGCATATTATTATTTTCTGTAATAAGTATAAATTTCGTTGTATGAGTTTATATACTTAGATAGAAGGGGAAAATCACGTTTGATATTATGAACATTAGATATTGTTTCACTTGGATCTAAAGAAGAATTTCAATAACTATGCATGCATTTTTTTCAAAAAACAGTCAACAAAGTCCACTTTCAGAATCAAAATTAACTACCTCTTCGCAGTCTCCTTAATCCTTAATCCGTTTTACATTCTGAAATCTCTTCTCTTTTTTACTTTTGGGACGAGGCAGAAATCAAGACATTTGGGGAATATTCGGATTAAGATCCTGCATGAGAGTGCATTTCGGATACGACAAACACACAGTACATAATTCATGCAATGGCGTCTTCTTACCCACTGAACAACCCAAGTGAAGTGTTTTTACATACAGGCACACTGTAAGGTCTTCTTCTCTTATACTTTGCCAAGTTTCATCAAGGGAACGTTATCAGTTTTAAGATATTAAACATCGCTGGATAATTTCCGAACAGACCTCGTACCGACAAAATCTATCTATCTATCTATCTATCTATCTATCTATCTATCTATCTATCTATCTATGTCTGTTCCTATCTATCTATGTCTGTTCCTATCTATCTATCTATCTATCTATCTATCTTTCTCCTTCTGTTCCTATCTATCTATCAATCTATCTATCTATCTATCTATCTATCTATCTATCTATCTATCTATCTATCTATCTATCTATCTATCTATCTATGTCTGTTCCTATCTATCTATCTATCTATCTATCTATGCCTGTTCCTCCCTATCTATCTATCTATCTATCTATCTATCTATCTATCTATCTATCTATCTATCTATCTCCTGTTCCTATCTATCTATCTATCTATCTATCTATCTATCTATCTATCTATCTATCTATCTATCTATGTCTGTTCCTATCTATCTATCTATCTATATATCTATCGATCTCCTTCTGTTCCTATCTATCTATCAATCTATCTATCTATCTATCTATCTATGTCTGTTCCTATCTATCTATCTATCTATCTATCTATCTATCTATCTATCTATCTATGCCTGTTCCTCCCTATCTATCTATCTATCTATCTATCTATCTATCTATCTATCTATCTATCTATCTCCTGTTCCTATCTATCTATCTATCTATCTATCTATCTATCTATGTCTGTTCCTATCTATCTATCTATCTATCTATCTATCTATCTATCTATCTATCTATGTCTGTTCCTATCTATCTATCTATCTATCTATCTATGTCTGTTCCTATCTATCTATCTATCTATCTATCTATCTATCTATCTATGTCTGTTCCTATCTATCTATCTATCTATCTATCTATCTATGTCTGTTCCTATCTATCTATCTATCTATCTATGTCTGTTCCTATCTATCTATCTATCTATCTCTTCTGTTTCGCCAGTTCAAACAAATTTACGGTTTAAATCTAGAATCATTATAGATCTACTGGAGCAAAAGTGGAATCTTGATAAGTTAATATACATCATATCATACATAACCTCGAACATTTATCTAAGAAGCAATCAAATATCAGGAGTATTAAAGAAGTGTTTAGGAAGTGTCATCGATTAAGACGAATCGATACAGAAAACGGCAGACAGAAAAATATGTCAAAAACAAAATGGAAAAGAATTCGTTGATTATAAGACGTAAAAAGAAAAAAAAAAAAGATAGAAAGAAAAAAAAGCAAACAAACACGAAAAGAAAAGAAAAAAACATAAGATATGATAAAGGGGAGAAAATCAGGAACAAAGAAACAAAAAGAAATGTTTAACAATCGATAAAAAAATATCAAAAGAAAAAAAAAAAAAGAACGAGGAAATTAATCAATAATGTGAATTTATATATAGCTTTGTGTTGATGTTTATATTCATTGATCAGCATCTTGACATTGTCATCTTGTTACTTAATTCAAATTTTACATCATCGTATCATTGCTTCATTTCAGAGTGCATGGACATTGACTAAAAAGTTGTTAAAGCAAGAATTATTTGACGAAGCAGTATTTTCATCAGACACTTCAAAATGTGCCGTAAAACAAACAACGTCTGGTAGCACAATAAGAGATGGGACAGTCTGGGTTAGGGTTAATGATAGCTCGGTCTCTCCATCTTAGGAATTGTGGCGATACTCAGATGTTTTTAAATACATATATATATATATATATTCATTAAGAAAAACAAGAAACCGGTCACATTAGGATTATAAATTTATTTCCATCCTGTTACGCGTTTTTGAAAAATTCAAAAACACGAAAAAAATTTAACAGGGCCGGTTTGTTGTTTTTCTTAATGAAATTATTGCTCTGTAATGTCTGTTACATTGAGCTCTTTACCAGGAAAATTTAAATGTTCACTTTTGAATAGTTTTCTTGTCCCAACTCCGGTTTAACTGGACCAAATGATAATTATATATATATATATATGTATACTTAAGTATTTAAGTATATATACGAGGATCATAAAATAAGTTTCCAGACTTTTTTCGTATGGGCACTTTTATTGATAGTACACACATGAAATTCTAGTCCCCTTTGAAGTAATCTCCTCCGGCTGCAATGCACTTTTTGTACCGTTCCAACAACTTCTGGAAGGTCTTGTAGAAGTCCTCTTGTGTGAGTGTGTCCATGACCTCCGTCACAGCCTCTTTCATCTCCTCCATTGTCTCATAACGACAGCCTCTGAGCTAAGGGAATAAGCAAAAGTCACAGGGAGCAAGATCTGGACTATAGGGAGGATGAAGAACTGTCCTGATGCCCATCTTGGTCAAATAGTCCATGACAAGGATGGAGTTGTGGACTTGGTGCATTGTCCTGCTGGAAATGCCACTGACCCGATTTGAAGAGTGCTGACCTCTTCCCTAGGAATCTCTTCCTGAACTCCCTTAAAACCTCAACATAGTAACCCTAACCCTTTGGCCAATCAACTCTTCCGTATTGACTTCCTTACTCCTCACACACCTCTCATCATCCCTCACAGACTCCCTTCCTTCCTTGAATCACTTATGCTACTCAAAAACTGATGCTCGATTCATACAAGATGGTCTAAAAGCAGTCTCAAGTATTCCATACGTTTCTGTGGCATTTTTTCCAAGTTTAAAACACAATTTTATGGCTTATCGCTCCTCTAAAGTGTCAGATTGCATTTTTGAAATTCACCAGCTGTGACAATCAGGCTTTAGTAGGGTGTATTCGAATTGCTGCAGTAGCTGTTCATTTGAACCTGAAATCATAAAAATTGGTCTGTAATCTCATAAGATGTATAGCAATAACATAGTGAATTTTCAAGTGTCTACGATAATTTTAAAGGCCTATACAAAAAGTCTGGAAACTTATTGAATGCACCGTATATATATATATAGCGGCAGAAACTCCACTACTATCCGTTTTAAGTATGCTATTGAATAGAAGGTCTTTCCCTATTCTTTTCATGAAAAACTTGAATGTGCTAATCTCCGCTATTCTCTACCATGTCTTACCAGCAAAAGTAAGTCCCTAATCTTCTGACAAGTCTCTGCCCACTACGCTTGTTATTTCTTGGGGACCATTCTGTGAACCTTTTACATAATCAGTTTTATTCCTTTATAACTCTGTTAAAGGTATCACGAAGACAATCGAATTAGACTCAATCAGCGATATGGCAATTAATGAATATTAATTAGTACCTACTGGTATAATGAATATTAATTAATATGTGCAAGTGAAAGACCATTCTGGAATTTTTTTTTACAGAATAACCATTTTATTTTATCTCTGTGATTCTAAATTTCTTATCGGTTGATTTTGTTAATTTGCATGTTTCGGAATCATACGTAAGTAGAGTAAGTAAAATTGTCAAGGGGGACCCGAAGGCTCCCTTTACAATAGCTACTACATCAAGGGAAGGGCGCTACTCCATTGCCTGGATTGCTCCACTTTACCTTTGATCGTTACCTTGTAATGCTAACTGCTAAGCAAAGAGGCATCAAGTACCATTTTTTTTTTTTACTGTGGTGTAATGGTTATCGTCGTAGCACATGGACACGGCGACACGAGTTCAAACCCTGAACGAGACTGATTGCATTTCACATAGAACTAATACTCTTGGGAAAGGTATGAATCCAATTATTCTCCCTGCAGCTATGGGTAAATAGTAGGACAGACTAGGTTCTTCAGCCTTGGTGAGGCAACTAGTCTAGGAGAAGGAAAACTCTGAATCCAAACCTATTAAACTTCGCTTAAAAACTGACCTTGTGTCATATCCTGCCCGGGCGGAGGGGTTGGGTAAATAGGATCAAGTACCATTTTTTGAGTCTTTGATATGACTCGACCTGGGATTGAACCCCGGTCTCCCGGATTATAAGCGAACACTCTACTCATTAACCCAGTGGCCCGGTTACGTAATAGGCGATAATATACATTGATTGTATGTTTTACTCTTCAAGTATATTAGTAAGGTTTCACCTTCCATTTTTATGATTGTTTTTCGGATATTTAGCGTTGAACAAAGCTTTTGTCTTTAAATCTATTTTGGTACTTTCCTTATTCAGACTATTTAGCTCTGATTTTAGTTCATCCAATGATTCTGATATTATTTCTGACTTATTAATTTCATTTGGTTTGATTTTATGGCACATCAATTATTGTAGGTTATTTAATGCCAAATCCATTTTTATACTTTTAAAGAGTCCTATTTCAAACAATTCCGTTAAGTTGAAAGTCAAAACTGTTCTATTTCAAACAATGGAGTTTTGCATAGGTACGCAAGTTAGTTCTATTCGACCCATAGATAGGAGCCTATCGGGTGCTACCACTCCGGGCCAGAGTGAACCTGGGAACGATGGCAATAAAGGGGTAGTCTGCATTCCTCAAAGCTCCAGCATTATTGGAGCCTCACAATCATATTGTTTAGTGTCCCCTAATCCCCCAAGCTGGAGCCTTGCCATCGGATTGTTTAGTGTTATATCCAGGACACTCATTGGAAGATTCTTACTCCTCTGCAGAGAAGCAGTCGGTGTATTCTACAGCCCTGGCCGACTAGGCAACTGACTTAATAGAAAATCTATGAGGCTCAATAGTTCGTGTTTATATCTACTTCAGTTTCCTCCAAAACGCACTTTTAAGACGGTGTATATAGTTTAAAGGGAATCTTATTTTCTTGTCCCGTTTTCATCTTCGCTTTTTAAAAATCTTATTTGTTTCTTTTTCTACATTTACATATATAACCTAAATAACTATACGGCATAATTTGCCTTAATACCTTAATCTCATATTGAACTGAAAACTACTGCATATTTTTTTGTCTGATGCATTTTTCCTAATCAAAAAAATACAAAGTGATGTGTTTTTTACTCGGCTGATTTGATATTCATTAAAGGTCAAATAACAATTTCTGAATTGTATCTGTTTACATGGGGGTGTATTTCTTATTCTATTCATTAATACTTTCAGGAATAGTCTTAGAGTATGTTATGATTATAGTTGTAAAACACCTTATGACTTTTTCTTGTTTGATAGAATTAAGATTATAGGACAGGAAATTTCTATAACCTTTCATTCTTGTATACATTAAATAGATATCTGGGCTTATTTTTGTTGAATTGAGCGAGTCAGCGTACTTTTATGTTGAGCAGCACAATGACAGACTTGCCAATTACAATTCTTGGTGCATAAAGCAACCAGTATTTTTGGTACATCAGGATATTCTATTTTTGCGTCTGAAGGATTCGATATCTCGAGTCCTGATTGACCACTTGTTTCAGTGTAGATACAATGATAGATAAATGTCCACCATTCTACATTATGCTCCAAGTAACTGTTCTCAGTTTACTCTTGGTCTACTGGGCCGAGATACAATTTGGCCGGCTGTGTTTACTGGTATACGGATCAGGTCGGGTGTGTTTTGGCATGGTGGCAGTCGGTTGACGCTGACTCGCAGCTGACACTGGCATCCTTAAACCTCAGGGGGCATTCCCAAAGGTTCTAACCATCTCCGGAAGGGCTAGATTAATCTCCTGGCGTGTAAGGGTTTTGATCCTTGTGCCAACATTGAATGTACGTGGGTCGCTCGAGAAATACCAGTAACTGTCTTCATTTTACACTGGGTTCACTGGGCTGAGACACTCTTCAGTCGGCTGTGTTTACTGGTACAGGTGTGTTTTGCATTGTTGGCAGTCGGTCGAGGTTTCATGACGCGAGTGTCGGGAAGGCCCAGCATATGCGTTTCACAGCTAAAACCGGCATCTTTTAGCCTCACAGGGCCATCTCCTAGGCGGTTTTAACCCTTTCGGGAGGAGCTAGGTTTATTTCCCGGCGCCGATGGAGCTCAAGGCAATTTTTGGAACCTCCGGGTGTACGTGGGCTACGGTCCTGCACCTGGTACCCACAATAAAAAGGTCTTGTGCTGTACTCGCGAATACGTGAGGCGCTCGGCAAATACGAGTAACTGTAGTCAGTTATGGCCTGTCCCTTTGTCTGCCAACTGGATGCTCGTTGGAATCCTCATGCAATGGTGAGTGCCTTATTGCTTTTACTACATCGGTGAAAGGGGTTAACTTCTACTATTTTTAATGAAATAACCCAAATGCATCTTTCAAAAGATTTATTTTCATGTCAACTTTCTCTTAGATTTTCTGCGTTTTACATAGCACAAATGCTAAATCTTTCACTGTTATATTTTGAACATTGCTTCCATCTACTGTAGTAACTATTTGTAATAGTTATTTTTTAAAGCATTGATATTCATATAATATTCTTCTGTTATCCTTATTCTATTAACCAGATTTATCAGTTCTGGTTATAATTTTAAAAAAATTGTCGTTTGAACGTGAATTATGTAGAGAATTATATTTACTTCATAGAGAATTTGACGTTATCCGCTCGTTATATAATTCAAATTAACATCATTGAATTAACGATTCATTCGCGAGATCTTTCGGATGAATTTTAAGAGAAATTATATTATCGTTCAATGTAATAACGTGTCATCTTGTCTGTTAATTCAAATCTAGCTTCACTGAATTGAAGCATCGTTACAGTCAAAAAAATAAAAGATGATCAGAAGAGGTTGCATCTTGATGCGACATTCCAACGATTTGATGTAAAAAAAAAAAAACAATAGGACCTGGTGGTATTGTAAGATCCTCCTGGGACTCGTCGTTAGGGGTAATAATGCTTTAGTTCTTATAACAATGGTTGACACGGAGTCATCATCTGTGAAAAGTTGTGTTGGCCATCCAGCTGTTCTTTCTGCAGTTGTTCTTTCTCTCTCTCTCTCTCTCTCTCTCTCTCTCTATATATATATATATATATATATATAAAACTTCACTTTTATAAAATTATACGCAACTCAGTGATTTGATATCACGAGCGAATTTTACTGTTTGAATGAATTAAGAGTGAATAAAACCTAATTGTATCTTTAGCACTCTATCCACTTCGCTGAAAATCGGGGCCTTATTATTATTTTGAAGCTGCTGCAAATAAGATTATTGTATATATATATATATATATATATGTATATATATATATATATATATATATATTTACTAATCAATTATCTACCAGTATTCACGGTACCAGAAAAAAACAAAAAAACCCTGGCCAGGAACAAGAGATAAAAATATCTCGAATCACGGTCCAGAGGAAAAAGAAAAAGTTTTTTGGGGTAAAAAAAGAAAGAAAAGACCAACCTCGTCCTACTCCTTGAAAAAAATCAAGGGGTACTAAGTCAGTGGCCAAAAGAAAACCAAAAAACCCTCCGCGAATACTGCAATGCTATAATTACTAAAGTGCTCAACATTAACCAATGGAGCCAATTATAGAATTAACTTAAATCGCTAGTCGAAAATCTTCTACTAAAGTTTCACCTTAACGGATCATCAGGAAGTTTCGCCTGAAGTTTCGCCTGAAGTTTCGCCTTAACGGATCATCAGAGGCGAAACTTCCTGATGATCCGTTAAGGTGAAACTTTAGTAGAAGATTTTCGACTAGCGATTTAAGTTAATTCTATATATATATATATATATATGTGTGTGTGTGTGTGTGTGTGTGTGTGTGTGTGTCCGTATACGTATTTCTTATTTACTATCGAAATGATTAAATATTCATATACAGATTAGGACTTCTCATAAAATCAGAGCGTAGTATCTGATCTCTGTGTTGTGCAGTTTACCACATACTCTTTTATTGAATCCATGCAATTTGCGTTTTATGTCGATATATCTCATGTCTAGTTTGAATGAAAGTATCTATCTTTTACACAGAAGAGTTTCTTGAATGAAAGTATCTATCTTTTACACAGAAGAGTTTCTTGAATGAAAATATCTATCTTTTACACAGAAGAGTTTCTTGAATGAAAGTATCTATCTTTTACACAGAAGAGTTTCTTGAATGAAAATATCTATCTTTTACACAGAAGAGTTTCTTGAATGAAAGTATCTATCTTTTACACAGAAGAGTTTCTTGAATGAAAATATCTATCTTTTACACAGAAGAGTTTCTTGAATGAAAGTATCTATCTTTTACACAGAAGAGTTTCTTGAATGAAAGTATCTATATTGTACACAGAAGAGTTTGCAGTGAGTGGTTGTGAGTGAGTTCCCGTCTGTATTTAACGAGTATTCCTTTAGGTTTAATTCCCACAAGAAATACAACCCAAATTTTCAAGCACGTAAAGAAATGGAATATGACAACAAAGAACTTTAAGAAACAAAAACATTAATAATCTTAACAAACAGGATGCAAATAATTCGAAATACAATGTCTATGTTATGTACGAACGGCCTTTGTAGAAAATACAGTTGTGGCCAGTTGAATGAAAATAGGATTGTTCACCCGTGTGTGTTTACATATTAATAAAGTCTATTAAATAAATGGGTCCATAGTTGGCCGAAGTAAGGAGGATAAAAATTTGGGCTTTACTTACATACATGGGTATGTGTTGTGTATATAAATGATGGACCGTAAATATGTGTCCTTGTTTTCTTAAGTCCGCACGTGCGTTTTCTTATGATCTTTGACGACAACGTGACGCTTTGGTAAAAGAAGGTTGCATGCCTTTTCCCCTTGAGTCTTATGGCGTGACTCTCTGCTGTCCGTTCATTGCCTCCCGGAGTGGAAAGTCTTTTCGGTAGTGGAAGGAATGAACTTTGGTAGTCGAATCTATAGTTAATTAAATTCTTCGTAATTTATATTTTCTGGGGTCACTAAAGTGGATAAAAAAATAGGATATGGTTACGTTTTTATTGGGGGTCCTAAAATTCAAGCCCGCAGACATTTTTTGACCAATCAGATTCATATATTTACATAATTGCTTTAGAGACTATAGGTTTTCTGTTATTTAGTTTCTGAGCCGGATTTTCTAGAATGTTCTTATTTTGTGTTTTTAGCTGATTGGTTGAAAAATTTAAAAATGTAACTTTAAGGTTAAAGCTATTTTAATCTGAAAATTCTAGAATGTTGTTATGTATGTTTTTGGGATTGATTATTTTAAGGTTAAATAAATGTGTATTCTATAAGTTTCTTGAATGAAAATATCTATCTTTTAGCAGAAGAGTTTTTCTTGAATGAAAATATCTATCTTTTACACGGAAGAGTTTCCTGAATGAAAATATCTATCTTTGACACAGAAGTGTTTCTTGAATGAAAGTATCTATCTTTTACACAGAAGAGTTTCTTGAATGAAAGTATCTATCTTTTACACGGAAGAGTTTCCTGAATGAAAACATCTATCTTTGACACAGAAGAGTTTCTTGAATGAAAGTATCTATCTTTTACACGGAAGAGTTTCCTGAATGAAAACATCTATCTTTGACACAGAAGAGTTTCTTGAATGAAAGTATCTATCTTTTACACGGAAGAGTTTCCTGAATGAAAACATCTATCTTTGACACAGAAGAGTTTCTTGAATGAAAGTATCTATCTTTTACACAGAAGAGTTTCCTGAATGAAAACATCTATCTTTTACACAGAAGAGTTTCTTGAATGAAAGTATCTATCTTTTACACAGAAGAGTTTCTTGAATGAAAGTATCTATCTTTTACACGGAAGAGTTTCTTGAATGAAAGTATCTATCTTTTACACAGAAGAGTTTCTTGAATGAAAACATCTATCTTTTACACAGAAGAGTTTCTTGAATGAAAGTATCTAGCTTGTACACAGAAGAGCTTCTTGAATGAAAGTGTCTACCCTTTACAGAGAAGAGCTTTTTGAATGAAAGTATCTATCTTTTACACAGAAGAGTTTCTTAAATGATAGTATGGGTGAGTTTCATCTGTTTCCTGAAAACTCTAGTTTTTTTTCATGCTTAATAGACACTAGATGAGTAAAATGGTATCATAAGAAAGGAATTTTACTTATGAGTTCTATAATTCGTGAAGAAACAGAAATAACAAGTAAGGGATCACTAAAAATATCATATGAATCAAATGCTCGTCGTTTTTGGAAGGATAGTGAAGAGAAGAGACCCACCCTCAAAGCAGCAGGACCGAACAGTCGAAACGTAATATGATGATGAATATAGCACCCAATCCGTAATATTCACGTACTTGCACACTTGTGTTTTATAAGAAAGAATTCTTTTTTTGTGTGGTATTTTGATCGAAATAAAAATGGGTGTAAAAAATTATATTTCGTGGGGATTTAGGAATTAACAGTAAAACTCCCAACCGGATATTGACTCGTCGGCTGCCAGATACGAAATGTATAAACGCGTCGCCACGCATAAGGCTCCACGCATCCATCCGGCTAAAAATCAGAAAAAAGAAAAATAATAAAAAGTAAAGTAACCAATGGGAAGCGGTCGCGCCAAAATTAGAAGGATTTTGGAGTAGCGAATTTGGAGCCGGTGTAGAGAGATAAATACTCAGGTTTTCTGTGAACCGAGTCTTGTCAGGCAGTGTCCGTCAAACCAACAACATAATTTTGCTGTCTGGTGTTTTGGGCACCACGCTATGTCTTGGGACGTAGCGTTGGTTAGTCCATTCACCAAGTAAATAAAGGAAAGTATGGAAGAAATGTTTTCGTCTCTTATCAGTTTCTATCTTTTCTTTTTGTATATTTCTTTTGGACCTTCTTTGGGCAAGGCATTGCGCCAGCCAGTCAACGTGGGGTAAAATAATATAACCAAAATATGGAGTCAGATATCTTAGCCTTGCCCTTAGCCACTGACTTCCTAAAAGCCTTCAAACCCCACATTGGTGACCTCGACGAAAAAAAAAAAACAGAAAAAACCTTTAAACCCCACAATTTTCGTAGTATCAAATGAGCCTAAAAATGAGTAATGCAATGAGTAATGCAATGAGTAATGCAATGAGTAATGAGATGAGTAATGAGTAAATGAGTAAATGCAATAGAATTTTTTAAAAAGAATTGCTCATTTTTTACCAGAACTTTTTAAAAAGTTGTGAAAATTATGTCCGTATCCTGTTATATAATAAAATCTAATGTGAATTTCTTTCGTAAGCTTTAAAGAAAGGAATGATTTTTGTTTCACTGTTCAATTCAAAATACGAACACACAAAGAAAGCAACCGACTGAATGACATCGATCTAAAATGTTTACCATTGTTTTTTTTTTCCTATGTTAAAAGGGAGAAAAAAAAACAATAAAAAAGCAACAAAAACGTTGCATTTATTGATCATGACAAAGTTTAGAATTAGGTTTTTATCTGCAGTTTTCCCATATATTTGCCCTTCTAATTTTACCTGAAGCAGCTAATGGATTAAATCAATGTAATTCTGAAGGCAGATGCTCAAATAAGTCAAAGATGCACTTCTTACAACAGCTTGAGTGTGTAATAAGTTACTTTTCCCATTGTAATCATTTTAAGTCAGACATGTACTAGTCGATGTCTTTTAAATAAAGTGATTCACAACATGCCAACTATTCAATCTCTTTCAATGTGTAAATAGCTAAATAGAATTTCTTTGTCAGACTTTTAAGAAGCGAAACTCAAAGCTTTTAAATGATACGTAACTCAGCGGTTTGATGTCACGAGTGAATTTTACTGTTCGAGCAAATTAAGAGTGAATAAAATCTAGCTGTATCTTTTCTACCCTATCCACTTCACAAAAAAATCAGGGCCTGATTATTATGAAGATGGTTTAAGTTTCCTAAAATAAATCTATAGTATATTTCTATAATTATTTTATTCATTTGAGAGTGTTTCACCCTTGTGTTATCTGATGGCTTTCCACTGGAGTCTGAGTAACTGCAAGTCTCTTCAAGTCTCCAGGACTCTCCTCAGTATTCTGGTCGATCTTAACAATTCTGTAGTTAGGATGGTCTCCGCTAGTATTCTTATCTCCAAATTTTCCATTCCCTTTACTAATTCAGTAGTGACTTGAGTTTGACCCAGTGGTCAGCCAGAACGGCAAAGTCCACTCTTCGGCAGATTCTCTCTTTCTTTTGTCGAATATCATCACAAGATCTGGTCGTCTGGCCGAGATTAAATGATCCATTTGTATCTCAAAATACCAAAGAATTTTTTGCATCTCATTTTGTAGGACGGATTCTGGGTTGTGCATATACCATTTGTTCGTATGGTCAATTTTCAATTTATTGCATAATTTCCAGTGGCTCACCTGTCCTACCCAGTCGTGTGTGGTCTTATACTCCCTCTGCGCTAATTTACAGCATTATATGATTAATCATTTCGTCTCTGTCACCACATAATTTACACCGGCTATTTTGTTCCATGTTGTCTATTCTTGCTTTAACGTATGTAGCATAGCCGTAATACATATACAACCATACACATATACACGCGGAAACATGGTCAACACAATAATGACGAACGAACACACTTCTCACTTTATTCGAAAGGGTTGCGAAAGGGTTATGTGTGAGAGAAGAGTTGGAGACTGAACAAAGACTGCAACATATTATCCCCCAGTTCCTCTGTCTTTAGTAGCATTTCTTTCTCGTTCTTCCTGGGCTGCTCAACCAGGGGCCCTGATGGCCCAGTTCTCTGCTGGGTCTGGTTCTTACTTCCTCGAACAGTAACAAACTGACTCCAACTAACTGAACTTCCTGTCGCACCGGGTTGTATCATTGTTTGACGTCCACCTGCTTCTTGTGCGCGTCGTATCTGCACCCAATTCAACCTGTCCACAGTCAAGGTTATACTCTGATATTTTCGACCAGATACACCCGTTCCTTGATCGACAGCTGGGTCGGAGGTTAATATGTTACACGTAGTCCTTATAGAATTGTTTTGTCTGGCTATCAGAAGAGATTCCGCTTCTCTCTTAAGGTTTCCCTATTCTCAGCCATTTCCGAGTATTCTCGCATGAGATCTAGCTTGTTTGTCGCTTGATATGCCTATACAGTTGTTTTTCTTCCCATCTATGTTTTCTGGTTATTTTTGTTCCGTTGATGCTTGTGATATATTATTATTATTATTATTATTATTATTTGTAGTAGTAGTAGTTGTGATAGCATTGGTAGTTTTTCACATCAGCATTAACTGATGGTCTCTCATAGTGTAATATTTCGGACAGGCGCTGTCGTCAATCAGTGAAGGTCTCACAAGACTAGCGCGTGCGGGCAGAATGACCTGCAAAGTTAGACGTGATTTTAAAATAATCACTGATGAACTATCACGTGTTTCACGACAGTTTCACTGGTGACATCGAATATTCGGGGATCTTCGATTTATTCCCCAAAATCTCTATATAAGAAAACAAGTCAGGAGATTTTGGGAGAGTTGAAGGCTGTTGTCAAAACGGGTACGTTAAATGTTCCGAGGCCCCGACCCGTCCTACCCCAGTCTGCAACGACCTATCTGTCAGGCGTGTGTCAACAGCCAGCTCTCACCCACGCCGCCGTCACCACCAAGAGGAAGGGAGAAGAAGAACGTAACTAAAATTAACTTTTCGAGTTGCAACGATCATAGCCCTAAGTGAATAATAAACGACTGCTATGCTTTCTTCTCTTACCTTCGAGTTTGAGTATTTCTTTTTCTGTGGACTTCTTTCTTTAAAGCACAACACGTCGGTCCTATGTAACAACAGGAGTCTGAGTAACACTTAGTCCCCTGGACTCTTCTCTTCTAACCCAAGCCGATCTCAAAAATGCTGTGCTCTTGATAGTCTCTATTCGTCCTCTGATTTCTGACTCTTCCAGTCCACTTTCCAAGTTTTTGAAAACAGTTCCAAGTGCGCATATTATAATTGGTACCACCGTCACCCTCATGTTCCACAGCTTTCTTATTTTCCTGGCAAAGTCCTTGTACTTGTTCTCTTTTCGCTCTCTTTTCATTCTGTGTTCCGCCGGGACGATAAAGTCCTCTACAGGGCAAAATCTCTTTTTTTTTTTTTAATTATCACTAGGTCTGGTCTTTTGGCAAGGATTCAACGATCTGTTTGTATCTCAAAATCCCAGAGAATTTAATCCATCTCATTTTGTAGGACCGATTCATGTTTGCACATATACCATTAGTTCTTAAATTTCAATCTCTTGCAGAATTCACTAATTCACTGTGGATCACTTTTCCTACCTAGTTGGGCGTAGTCTTGTACTCCTTCTGTGCAAGTTTGCTGCATTCGCTTATAATGAAATTAATCGGTTCATCTCTTTCTCCGCATAACCTACACTTACTATTCCGTTGGGAATTATCAATTTTCACAAGAATATAATTGGTCATTTTGACGTTATTTTGTGCTGCTATTAGAAAAAACTCTTTTTTGAGATTTCCCTTTCGTAGTTATGTCCAGGTCTTTTCGCGAGCAATCTCGCCAGTTTGTCGTTTGAACTATCCGATTAGTTATTTTCTTCCCATTTCTGTTTCTTAGTTTGTTTGTTTTTTTCTGTACTTTTTTTTTTTGGCAAAACTGTTGTTGATTACTGTTGATTACTTTCTTTTCTCTTTTTAATGAAGTTCCTAATTAATGCATCGACGCAGTTCTCAATGCTGGCGACTCCTCTTTCTTCTTTTCTTGACATGTACAATCTGTCAATTTTATCTCTTGTCATCATTTTTATTGTACGTTGGTCCATTTATCTGATTTTCTCCTTTGTACATTTTAAGAATGGTCCTGAATATTTTACAAGGAGGACTGTTTATCCTTTTGATGAGATTTCTGTCCGGATGGAGACAGACACTACTTCGACATAGTTGCGGGTGTTCTGCAAGGAGACACATTAGCCCTATACCTCTTTATCATCTGCCTAGACTAAGTACTTGGAACGTCTATTGATAAAATGAAAGAGAACAGTTTCAAGCTGGCAATTGAAAGAAACAGAAGATAC
The DNA here is from genome assembly GCA_963585895.1 of Sepioteuthis lessoniana. Classification (NCBI taxonomy): domain Eukaryota; kingdom Metazoa; phylum Mollusca; class Cephalopoda; order Myopsida; family Loliginidae; genus Sepioteuthis; species Sepioteuthis lessoniana. The sequence goes on along the minus strand of OY757920.1, from coordinate 16,109,926 downwards.
CCCGCACAAACAATTACGGACGAAGACTACGCTGATGACACAGTGTTTCTAGCAAATACACCTGCCCAAGCCGAATCCCTGCTACATAGTCTGGAATGAGTAGCTGCTGGCATAGGCCTCCATGCCAACGCAGAAAAGATGGAATATTTGTGCTTTAATCAAAGAGTCAACATCTCCACACTAAATGGTATTTGCGGGATGATATCATTTACCTCTTTGTCGTCAATTCTTTCCATGGCTATATTTTTCCACCTCGTTTTGGATTCTTTACGGATGTGCTGGTCTATATATAGTAGGTCATTTGTTCCTCTTATTCCCACACATTATCAGGATTTTCCACATCATAGGTAAGCACCTTATAGGGATGGTTATTTTTCTGGAGTTTTTTTTTGGGCCGGGTAGTTTTCTCTTTCGTCATCAATTCGGGTATCATCCTTTCGGGTATGCTTACTTCACTCAGTTGCAGGATCAGTTTGTCGTGGATGGACATGGTTTAAGCCAGAATCCATGCATGTCATCATGGCCTGGCGTTTTTTTTTCTTGAGTGCAGCTCGTGGCAAGTTCAATTGTATGTTTGCCTTGGGGTCTTCTTCAAATTCTTCTAATTATTTTTTTAATGTTACCAGGGGCATACGATAAAGTTCCAGACTTTTTTCGTATGGGCACTTTTATTGATAATACACATATGAAACTCTAATCCCCTTCGAAGTAATCTCCTCCGGCTGCAATACACTTGTTGTACCGTTCCAACAACTTCTGCGAGGCCCCATGGGAGTCCTCTTGTGTAAGCGTGTCAATGGCCTTCGTCACAGCCTCTTTCATCTCCTCAATTGTCTCATAACGAAAGCCTCTGAGCTTAGGAAATAAGCAACAGTCACAGGGGGCAAGGTCTGGACTATAGGGAAGCTGAGGAACTGTCTTGATGCCCATTTTGGTCAAATAGTCCGTGATAAGGATGGAATTGTTGACTGGTGTATTGTCTTCGTGGAAATGCTAATGACCCGATTTGAAGAGTGCTGACCTCTTCCCTAGGAATCTCTTCTTGAACTCCCTTAAAACCTCAACATAGTAACCCTAACCCTAAGCTTTTGGCCAATCACCTCTGGTGTATTGACTTCCTTACTTCTCCCACACCTCTCATCATCCGTCACAGACTCCCCGTCTTCCTTGAATCTCTTACGCCCCTCAAAAACTGATACTCGATTCATGAAAGATGGTCGAAAAGCAGTCTGAAGCTTTTTTCGTGTCAATAATTTTCTCCAAAATTTTTTTGTTTCTTTTGCATCGGTTTGTTGATTTGTCTTTATTCGCTCTCCACCAACTCGTTAGTCGAATTTTCATTCATTGTTTTGGAATGTTTTGTTTTATTTGTATTGCTTGATCTCGTCCCAGTGTTATATATCATATGACATGGATTTTATGTTCGTTCCTAGTGACTCCGTGTGCTTTGACAAGGTGTCAGGTTGTGATTAGTAAACAGGGGGATGATAGCGCATCATGGCAGTCGGGTTGAACAAGTGTGTAACCGGAAGGAGACCACGTGATAACCATGCGGTCAGATTTAGACAGAGTGCAGAGAATCGGAGTCGAGAGAGGGACACGCAGCCGATCAGAGGCGTTTCGGACCTCTCTGACGACACAGCTTGCAAGGGGGTGCAAGCGTTGACACCCACTGGCTCCCAGAAGAAGGTATGGGACAAGAAGAAGTCCCCTCTCTGAGTATATGTCTCTCCATCTATCTCTCTACGAACAATAAACTGTAGGCCCCATTTCGAGAATAAAATGAGATATATATATTTTTTTATAAAGAAGTGTATCGTTCGTTAATTGAAATTCGTTCATTATGTTTGATACAAGACCAGTACTTTTTGAGTCTTCTTTCTTTTGCCATTATCTTTTGATCTATTTTTTCCAGTTGTGTAGTCATATTTGTTTGGGGTTGTTTTTTAGGATCATTTCCGTTAGGTTCCTGTATGTTTTACCTTCCTTAGCAGTTTCGTTTGTTGTCACAGTTTCTTTATTTGTCTTTTTAGCCTCATGTCCTATCCTGGTTTTGTATTTCTGTTTGAGTTCCTCAGGGAGATATCAATTTAATCACTGACTTGTTTTTTTCTACTGCATAGATTAACTCGTTCAATTCGCTAATGTTGTCCATTGAGATATGTCATGATAATTTATTTACTTTTTCGATCACCACATAAGGTTTTGGCCAGTTTTGATTCCTTCGGGATGGTCATGTAGCCTTCTGTTCCCTCATGTTTTTTTTTTAAGTTCTATGTTTCTCTTGTCTTCTTGTGGCGATATGGATATTGAGTTTCTCGGCTCAGTGATGATTTGGTTTCCACTATTTTTATTTTAAAATCATTTAGGAGGCTCTTTTTAGGTATAATCTTCACGGTTGACCTGTCGACATATTTCTGGTATCTTTAGGTCAGACATATTTTTTTTATTAATCCTTTCGAAATGCCGTATTGATCTTATGATATTCGGCGGGAATTATAATTAGTTATTTCCCAAGACATATTTTTTTTATTAATCCTTTCGAAATGCCGTATTGATCTTATGATATTCGGCGGGAATTATAATTAGTTATTTCCCAAGTACTTTCTACCCAACTTTGGGTCATCATCAGGGGAAGATGTATTACAAAACTGATGTAACTTTTGTATGTACATTATTACTTTGTAAGAAGAGCGTTTGTATTGATGTATGTGTAGCGTTTACTTTTCGAATTTACTTCGATAAATAGCGTTAGTAGCTAAAGACATTAGCACTGGTTTCAAAATTAATTCTCTTAAGTTTGGGTTGTGTGTTTCTAATATGTAAGTCTTTCTTTAAAATCAGTTCCGCTTGGTCGACAAATCTTTGACTTGTCATATTACATCAAACAGATTCTTTCCATATCTGTATCATTTGTTTCCTGTACATTCTTTGTGCTGGATTGCTTCTAAAATAACAGTGTATTACTTTTTTGTTGTATTCCCAAGTCCATTTTCCCTTTGATGGATTGTTACTTAGGTTTTTGTTCGTGTACCTGAAATAAGAGTTACCGACATTCAGAAGATTCCAACCGTGACCTTGGCGTTGGCTAACACAGGAGTACCTGCCGATCATGACACTCAGATCTGTCATCTGAGACCCACGTTGAACTTTTAATGGCTGGTATACTATGGCTATACCAGACCTAGAAGTTTATTATTAACCGCGCTTTTGTCGCAGATATGATCTGATATTCTTTCAAGAAAGAGGACACTTAAGCAGGCTATCCACCCCCTAAAAAAGTCACTTATTTATTTTTAGGGTATAAAAACTAATTCCTTATTCAGGGTGCAAGATTTTATCTGAATTTCCTTATGAATTATACTATTGCTTACATACTTACGCACAGCGCATTTTGTGGATTCCACAATGCCATACCTTCACTGGACGTCTGAATCTACTATAACACGTTCATTTCTTAAAAGACAATTTGTTAATTTATACAAATTCAACTCCACAGGTTAACTATTTTAGCATATATATATATATATATATATATATATATATATATATATATATATATATATATATATATATGTTGGTAGCTTTTCTTCATTAATACATATTTGATTGAATATAATAGACATTTTTTGTCCATATATTTTTTTGTTAATCCTTTCGAATTGCCGTATTGATCTTATGATATTCGGGAGGAATTAGTTGATAAATCTTCCATAATTAGTAAATGTTCTTTAGGAGATTGAATCTCTGAAAATTGCAATATATATGTTGGTTTAACCTTAATTACCTTATCGAGAAACTTACAATGCACCTGTCTGATACAAGTTTCATAGCATAGCATTTCAGAAAATTCTTACCGAAAACACAACAATATTAGTGTGACAATACCCCCTCGGCCCCCCGATACATCAACTTCTTCGAACCATTTCACTTCTTGGCCGGTGATCAACTAGTGGTTCCGATTGGGGTATCGCACATTTCTTCATAGCCACAAAAAATACAATCAAGGGAGTGGGAGAAAAAGAACAAACGAACAATATGCTTGGGTTAATTCAAGAAGATGAGCTATGTAACATTGCATTCCCTTGTGCATATGTAGACTAACGCTAGCGTGGATTTCTTGCGAAATTTCTACAAAGCTACTAGGAATGCCAACCCATCTTGACCGGTCTTCCCTCACTGCTCTGGACCCTATCTCATGCCAACTGGTCTCTCTGCTGTCCAGTGTCGACTGGCCACACGCGTAACCCTTCGCCAACTGCCTTCTCTGAGTTCCCTTGTCCAACTCCTCTCGCGTTCCCTTACCCACTTCCGGTCACGTCAAGATCGCAGGCTCAGGCCTTTGTTTGGTTTCGCGCCAAAACAGACAACGGGATCGTCTGTTTGGCGGACCACCTACATAGTGTTACTTTAGTACATAAAAATAACAAGCAAAAACTACAGATCCTCGTGGCACTACATATTTGGAACATACAACCCAAACTTAAGAGAATTAATTTTGAAACCAGTGCTAATGTCTTTAGCTACTAACGCTATTTATAGAAACAAATTCGAAAAGTAAACGCTACACACACAACAGTACAAACACTCTTCTTACAAAGTAGTTATGTACATAGAAAAGTTACATCACTTTTATAATACATCTTCCCCTTGTTGTATTGTCATCTGCATATTCATGCAGCATCATAACGACACCATAATTACGACGCAGTGACAAAGACAGACGCAGGAATAAACGACGCCGGGAAGGAAGACGCACGAAGACTTCTTTACAAATATATTTACCTCTCACTTTATTGCAAGGGTTCGAAAGGATTGTTCAAGGGTTGCATGTGAGAGGGAGCTGGAGACCGAACATAAACTGTAATATCTTGACCCCACTGTTATGACCGTCACGTTGTGTCTTTCTTGTTCTCCTGATGCTGGGGTCCACTCCATCGGGATTTCCGAGGGCCCCCTCGGTCGGGTGTGGCGATCACCCACTGGATCTTTGAAATCGAATGTTTAATCGTCATCAAGCGGAAATAACTGTCATGCAGTTCAGAGGTCATTCTCTTCCGGTGCATCAGTCTGTATTGGCACAGTGGGATCTTCACCTTGTCCCATATTATAAGCCTTAATCCACCCACGCGATCTCTTTCGATTACTGGCCATTGGAATGTGTCACTTCCTTCCGGTGCATCACCTTGGAATAGCATTTCTTTGGGCCGGGTCGAAGGTCAAAACATAACACTCTGATGATGACCTAAAGTTGGGTAGAAAGTACTTGAGAAATAACTAATTATGGAAGATTTATCAACCAATTCTCGCTGAATATCATAAGATCAATACGGCATTTCGAAAGGATTAATAAAAGAAAATATGTAGACAAAAAATGTCTATTATGTTCAATCAACCTGCCATGACTAGAAAATTCGGCAAGCACCTACATGCAACATACGGAACACTAAACAGAAATTTCGACCTTATTGTGTCTCATCAGCAGTGCATACCGTGATCTTCACCAGTAGAGGTCGAACCAGCAACCGCAGAATGCAGAGCCGAAAGTCTACCACTGGGCCACCGCTCCATATCACACATAAGCGATACCAAATTAACTAGTCATGGTAAATGCGCGCCCACTTAACCTGATGTGTCTTGAAGGTACGTTTGATCCCTACAGAGGACACGGTCACCTATATATATATATATATATATATCGACAGTATATGGATGCACTACATCGACGTTAACTAAACGTATGGAAAAAAAAGCTTGACGGCAATTACCCAAGAATGCTGCGAGCAATATTGAACAAGTCCTAGAGACAGCACCCCACAAAGCAGCAGCTGTATGGCCACCTATCACCCATCACAAAACTATCAAACTTAGACGAATCAGACATGCAGGACAATGCTTGAGAAGTATTGACGAGCTTATAAGTGATGTACTCCTGTGGACCCCTTCACATGGACGTGCAAAGGCAGGACGACCAGCTCGAACCTACATACAACAGCTTTGTGCCGATACGGGATGTATCCCTGAGGACCTGCCGGAAGAAATGGACGATAATGAGGGATGGCAAGAGAGGGTCAGGGATATCCGTGCTGATAGCGCGACAGGATGATATATATATATATATATATATATATATATATATATATATATATATATATATATATACCCATGTCTCGTGACCCGGGGGGAATAGAAAAAGAGAGAGACCGCTGTTGCCAAATTGCAACCGTATTCTTTTTTTTTTATCTCTCCCTCTATTTTGCTTTCTTATATTCATTATTAATTATTAGATATTCAGACTTTTCAAAAAATAAATTTTACTTCGATAAGAAGGCAAAGTTTTTAGACCTATGCATACACACAGAGAAATTTCCATATATCAACGAACATAAATTTAGAATGTTTAGATCTTTCAAATTTTTACTTAGATATCTTCTTCTTCTTCTTCTTCTTCTTCTTCTTCTTCTTCTTCTTCTTCTTCTTCTTCTCTTATAGTTCAAAATACTTTAATTTCTTTGCCCACTTGTCCCAAAATCACAATTTTAGTTGGTCAGTTTTCTCATTTATTCATTCTACGACCAGCACTGTTTTTAAAATCTCGAAATATAAGCGGCCTGGTTCAGGGTTTGAACCTGGGTGCCGTGTCCATTTCCTACAACAGTTACAACAAACGCTTCCTATTGCCCAGTCGGCTGGGGCTATAGAATACACTGACTGTATAACCCCCACCAACGTGTGTCCTGGATATGACACTAAACAATCTGATGGTGAAGTTCCAGTAATGCTGGAGTTTTGGGGTGTGTGGAGTACCCCTTTATTACCATCGATCCCGGGTCCATTCTGGCCCGGAGTGGTAGCACCTGATAAGGGTCCTATCTATGGGTTAAATAGAACTAAACCATGGTTCCTTCCCAATACTGATTTCTGCATTTAAACTGCGTATTTATGCTCAATTGAATTGTTTAAAATAGAAATGTTTTGACATTTAAACTGCGTACTTATGCTAAACTGAATTGCTCGAAATAAAACTGTTTTGACGTCTAAACTGTGTACTTATGCTAAACTGAATTATCTGAAATAAAATGGATTTGGCGTTAAATAACCTACAAAGGTTATATATGCCATTAAACCAAACCAACCAACCGCTTCCTCTGCGTGGATATACTCTATATGAGCAGCTGTCACGATAGTCAAGCATTTCCTTTTGCCTTCCACTTGAGACATGCAAACAGCTCAAGAGAAGGTGACTTGGCCTACCATGTGATGATTAGAAAGACTCTTCTTCCAAAAGTGGATGTTGCAACCAATTCTGCTTTTGTACACTGCATTGTACGACTGCATATGTTATAAGTAGTCATGAAATAAAATGAAATAAAGCAAGATCTTCAGTCATCTTTAAATGGCGGTGTGATATGACATTGGTCTTTAAGAGAGAAGCTAATTGGACTTGATTCTTTTCTGGTGAGTCTTACAAGCAACTGATCCCTCTGAAATTTCATGGTCATTCCGTCCTCCATCTATTTTTTATATTGCCTGTTTTGTGTGCTTTTGTATCAGGCAATTGATTATTGTATAGTTTATGTTGAGCCATCTTCCATCTTGTCTACAGGACAACCAACAGTTCTTTTGTTCATGTTGATTCTCACAAATACTTCATCTCATAACTTCGCTATGTTTGAGTCTAGAGTAGAAAAAAAACTGTACTTTGTCAAGGGAAAGTTTTATAATGAAATGCTTTCTTAAAAAACAATTAAAAGACAAATCTACTATGCATGAGTATATCATGCATTGCCAGCTGTTTTGAAGCACGTAAAAAGCGTAGCAGGGAATTTCTTTTGGCTTCTTGAGACCTCATAACCATGCAGCCGTTGAATTAGATTGAAAATAATTCTATTCGATTATAAATAAGTGGGTAGTTTAAAATTTGAGAGGATTTATAAAATTAAACATAATTGAATATGATCTAATATAATTCACTTTTCCTATTCAGTAGCCAACAGTAAAAAATTTTTGCGTGCCTATCAAAGAAACATGCAGTGTAGCCTAATTCTGCTGGGATACCACATTCTACTTAAAAATAATTCTTGCCGATCGCTGCTTTGATTGACAGCTGTATTTATTTGCATGAATCATCGAATTCTCTGGAACGAATTCATTGTAAATACATCTCCTCCAATTCCATCACTGTGCTCACTTTACACACCATATTTTATACTCACCATATACTCACTATAAACACTATATTCTATACTCAGAACATACTTTGCCCAGTTGGCTGGGGCTGTAGAATACACCGACTGCTTCTCTGCAGAGGGGTAAGACCCCATCCCTAACGATTGTTCTGAAAATGACACTAAACAATCTGATGGTGAGGTTCCAGCAATGCTGGAGCTTTGGGGATTGCAGAGTACCCCTTCATTGCTATCGCTCCCAGGTTCACTCTGGCCCGGAGTAGAAGCACCTGATAGGGCCATATCTATGCGTTAAATAGAACTAACAGTATACTTATGCTAAAATGAATTGTTTGAGTAAACTGAATAGCTTGAAATAGAAATGTTTTTGACAATTAAACCGTACTTACATTTAAACTGTGTGCTTATGCTTAACTGAATTATTTGAATTGGAACTGTTTTTCGACATTAAAACTGTATTTACACTTAACTGAATTGTTACATATAACTGCTTGAATAGTTTGAAATGGAAATGTTTTTGACAATTAAACTGTGTACTTATGCTAAACTGAATTATTTTAAATAAAACATTATTTACATAAAAATGGATTTGGTGTTAAATAACCTACAAAACCTAGCAAACCAAACCATACCATCAGAATATACACATTAAAACTTTATTTCAATGAAAACTGACCTTTAGTACTATTTGGAAATATTTCGGCCGGGACTGTACAATACACTGACTGCTACTCTGCAGAGGGGTAAGACCCCCGCAATGAGTGTCCTGGATATGATACAAAACAATCTGATGGTGAGGTTCCTGTAATGCTTGAGCTTTGAGGAATACGGAGTACCCCTTCATTTACATCGGTCCCAGGTCCACTCTGGCTCGGAGTAGTAGCACCTGATAGGGTCCTATCTCTGGGTCCAATAGAATTAAACTGTGTACCTATGCTAAATTGAATTGTTTGAAATAGAACAGTTCCGATATTTAACTGAACTGTTAAAAACTGTTATTATACTTATACTAAACGGAATTGTTTAGAATTTAATTCAGCGTTAAATGTCTCGTAAAGTTTGGTACGCCGTAAAACCAACCAACCAACCAACCAACCAACCAACTGGTCGGCTAATATAGGTGTGTCGATGTGTAGGAGTCCATTGGAGAACGCCGTTTATTTCTTTTGCAGTGCCCAGCAAGTCTTGTTCGTCTAACTTGGAGGATAATTAGTTTCTGTTCCAAATCTAGCCTTTTAAAATGGTTGCATATTTATCGGTTATGGCATTCAGATTAATAGAATTATTTCAGTTATATAAAGTTCCTGTAGTGATTGATATTTACTTTCACTTTCTTAAGAATTAACAGTGTCCTGTAAGGAAATTTGTAAAAAATAATGACATTAAATGAAATTATCTCAGATTGAAATCAAGGAAAAAAGAAATATTAATTAAATTTTTATATCGTTATTTGAAGAAAAAAAACCCCATCTAAATGTGCATATAACTTGAAAAAGAATAATACATTAAAAATAAGATAAAAAAAACTGGAAATTAAAAATAAGATAAAAAAATTGGAAAAATAAGATAAAAAAACTGGTAATACATAACAAAGAAAAAAAAAACAGAAGATGAGGGAAAGTTTTGGTTTAGTTTGGTTTTATGGCACATAAACCATTGTAGGTTATTTAATGACAAATCTATTTTTATACATATAAATAGTTCTATTCCTAACAATTCAGTTTATTTAAGTACAATTTTTTGTTTACATACGGTTAAATGTAAAAACAGTTAATTTCAAACAATTCGGGTTAGCATAAGTACACAGTTTAGTTCCATTTTACCGATAGATAGGACCCTATCAGGTGCTATCACTCCGGGCAATGGAGTATTCCACATTCTCCCAGGCTCCACCATTACTGGAGCCTCATCATCAGATTGTTTAGTGTCATATCCAGGACACTCGTTGGGGGAGTCTTACCCCTCTACAGAGATACTGTCGGTGTGTTCTGCAGCCCCAGCCGATTGGGCTAGGAACAGTTTAGTTTTGTTTCTTTGTTGAATGGTATAGCAACCTTCATGGATTACTTAATGTCAAAGCCATCCTTGTAGAAGAACATAAGTGATACTATTTAACTCGTAGCTAGGGAGATAAGGAGGTTCATGCCTTTCCCTTTTTGAGATAAGGAGGTTCATGCCTTTCCCTGTCTGGTGGGAAGCATAGACAAATATCAGCCGCTGTGCTTGGCGCAGAGGGTTTTCAGCAGACTCTCTGGCATCCCTGTCGGACGGTCAATGTTTAATGCCAAACTTGAGGCCGAAAGGCTCCTGGTTTCGGCTGGGCCACCTTTGGGTGTGCCAGCTGCATTATTGACACCTTTAACATTTATGGATAGCACTGGACTTCGCTGTCCAGTTTAAGCTATAATATAGCATCCACGCCGAGACTCATTTTTGGGTCCATGTCCAGCTAGGCTCATCAGGTTCATATTGCACCAAGTGCCCAGATGACCAGCAAAGTCAAGCAGGTCTCGAACCTCATAACGGGTTAGACTTTCCCCTCCCCTAATCATCTCTATAATCCAACCTTCGGGTCATTGACCGTGTGTCAAGTCATTTTTAATGCGAGGCAGAGACAAATAACCGTGCTTCGTGTTTAGGCTTTTTTGCTTCCTGTCTGGCATCCATACTCAATAGCAGACTTGGGGCAGAAAAGCTCCTGGCTTCGTCTAGGCCACCTTCGTGTGGGTGAGCTGCATTATTGACACCTTTGACCCGTTTTTATAACACTTGACCTCGCTGTCCAGTTTAAGCTATAATCTGGCATCCGTGCCTGAATCCATGTTTGGGTCCAAGTCCAGCTAGACTCATCTGGCCTACATTGCACTAAGTGGGCCGATGATCAACATAGCCCAGCAGGGCTCCAGCCTAGGTTCGTGCCCAACTTTCCTCTCCCCCAAACCCCCACTGTAATCTGAGCTTTGTGTCATTTAACCTTGTGTCAAGTTCTATCTGATGGGAAGAAGAGAGCTTGATTAGCCACAAACCAGTACCAACTTTTCACAACTTACCAATATTGACGAAATTGCTTTTATGGCTAATTTGGAAAAAATAATCCCTACCCCCCAACCACTCCAAATAAACAAACAAACAAAAAAAACAAACAAAAGCAAAATAAAAAACAAAAAACAAAACCTAAAACAAACAATAAAACCCAACCTCCCCAAAATAAAAATAGACAAAAAAAAAGCTGAAAACCAAAACCCAAAACAAACAAAAAAAAAACGACCCCTCCAAAAATAACAACTCCCCAAACAAACAAACAAATAAACAAACAAAAAACTCCCCCTTCAAAAACAAAACCCATAGCAAATAAACAAACAAACAAACAAAAAACCGATCCCTCCAAAATTACAAAAATAAACAAAACAAAAAAAAAGACAAAACCCAATACAAACAAACAAACAAACAAAACCAACCCCTCCCAAATAACAAATAGAAACAAACAAAAAAAACCCAAACCCACCCAAAAAACCCAACTATCTGCTTTCATAAAAATGATATTATAGTTTATCTGTTGTAGTTCACAGACGAATTTTTATAGGATACTTATGAACGATATATGGAAACACTGGACAGCTATTTCGACTTTATTAGGTCTCATAAACAGTGTATACCTTGAGATCCACCACTAGAGATCGAGCCAGCGACCACAGATTGCTGTGCCGAAACTCTACAACTGAGCCAACAGTCCATATTGCGCACCAGTTGCGCCAAATTAACTAGTCATGGTAATTGCACAGCCAATTAACCTGAATGTGTCTTGCAAGTTACATCCGGATTCTTTACAGAGGACACGGTCTCCTCCAGGGCCACGTCTTCCCAAGAGGATTAGAAATACGCATCTGCGTAATTATCATGACCTCAAGGGCAAAGATACAGATGTATATTTTTCTTTTTTAAGTAAAGGAATTGTATTGTTAATTGAATTATAATGACCAGAAAATCCGGCGAACACTTACACACAACATGCGTAATTCAATTCACAATACAATTCCGCTACTCAAAAAAGAAAAAAAATATACAAGGATTGATCTATCGTTAGATGTCGAGCATCTTTAATTTTTAACAGTATTCTTCTGGTCCTAGTAATAGCCTAGCAACTCTTTTCTAAGTCTTAGTAAATTCTTTCCATCTAAATACATTTTAATCGTCCAACCAGGCTATTGCATATCCATATACAAAGGTGGAGTGACGTTTCATCATTACCTCACACTTTTGACCGAGTTTGTTTAATCGTATATCAACCTTCTTGGGTTATTCAATGACAAATTCATCCTTCTCGAAGAACAGTAGCGATACTATTTAACCCATAGCTGGGAGGATAAGGGGGTTCATACCTTTCTCAAGGGTATTTGCCCGAAAGTGAAAGTAATAATATGATTAGAGTTCGAACATTCTTACTGCGATTCCGCAGTCTAGTGCTTTAACCATTACATCACGTACAGTAAACGTGCTAGTATCTTGATTATGATTTTTCGACGGCAGTGCGTATGCGAGTGCAGTAAGTGTGCAAGTGAAGTGAGTGTAGAAATGTGGTGATTGTATGAGTGACATGAGCGTCAATAGGAGCCTATGATCGTAGTAAACACGGTATTCACTGAAAGAAGTAGTGTAAAACAAACTTTGGTCCTTTGTGTTATATATATATATATATATATATATAATTCTTATTTTTATACCTCTTCTATAATTCTGACGGTGTTAAAAAATCCTGATTGATACAATGTGTAAATAAATTTGTATATATATATATATATATATACAAATTTATTTACAAATTGTATCAATCGGGATTTTATATATATATATAAATAAGATGGTCCACGGTGAGATTTGTATTTTTTTAATATATCCTTATTCTTTCTTTGGACCTACAACAACCATCTATATATATATATATATATATATATATATATACAAATTTATTTACAAATTGTATCAATCGGGATTTTTTAACACCGTCAGAATTATAGAAGAGGTATAAAAATAAGAATTATATATATATATATATATATATATATATATATATATGTGTGTGTGTGTGTGTGTGTGTGTGTGTGTGTATAATTCTTATTTTTATACCTCTTCCATAATTCTGACGGTGTTAAAAAATCCCGATTGATACAATTTGTAAATAAATTTGTATATATATATATATATATGTGTGTGTGTGTGTGTGTGTGTGTGTGTGTGTGTGGATAAAGATGGTTGTTGTAGGTTCAAAGAAAGAAGAAGTACATATTAAAAAGATACAAATCTCTCCGTGGACCATCTTATTTTAAATATATCACCATCATCATCATTATGTCGTGCCGCTAGCACGGATATCCCTGACCCTCTCTCGCCACTTCTCCCTATCATTCATCGCCTTCGGCAGGTCTTCAGGGCTACATCCCGTATCCTCACATAGCTGCTGTATGTATGTTCGAGCTGGTCGTCCTGCTTTTGCTTGGCCATATGGGGGGGGTCCATAGGAGTACATCACTGATGAGTTCGTCCTTGCTTCTCCAGCAGTGTCCTGCGTGTCTGGTTCGTCTAACTTGGATAGTTTTCGTGACGGGAGGCAAGTGGCCGTATAGTTGGTGTCTTGTGGGGTGTTACCGCCAGGACTTGTTCAATATTGTTCATATATATATACATATATATATATATATGGAAAAATGGTGGATTTTGGTTGGTAAATCTGACAAGATGATAAAAATAAGTGGAAAAGTGAATAAACCAAATACTGACAACAGATTCAATATTTCGATCTTTTTTAGAAATAGAACTTCATTTCTAATAAAGAACGAAATATTGAATCTGTTGTCAGTATTTGGGTTATCTACTTATTTTTTATGATATATATATATATATATATATATATATATATATATATATATGATTAAAGAAATTTCACAGTTTTAACATCTATATGAATCTACTTTTCACCCTTTTACACACACATGCAACCATACGAAGATATATACGAAGACATGCATAAATATCACTATCATGTATTTTGGCTGAAACTTAATTTATAAAATGACCGCAGTTATTTTGATATATTTAAAATTATTGCTTAATAAATAAAATATATAATATGCTGTACATACTAAACATGTTTTCTATCTTAATCACAGGGTCAATTTGGATCTTACACTCTACTTATAGTAGAATAATTGCTTAAACTGTACCTCCATTTATTTATCCTTATTGATATTTCAAGTTTTTATCGTTTGGTCTTTTCATTTCAGAAATACCTTACAAATTAAAGATTTAATGCAATTTCCAATGGCCGTTTTTATAATTGGTAAGTACCATCTAAATTAGTTTCTTTTGATAATAAATTTTGTATTTTGTAGTACTTGACTTGAACTTCATAATCTAATATATATATATATATATATATATATATATATATATATATATATATATATATATATATATATACGAGGATCATTAAATAAGTTTCCAGACTTTTTTCGTATGGGCACTTTTATTGATAGTACACGCGAGAAACTCTCGTCCCCTTCGAAGTAATCTCCTCCGGCTGCACTGCACTTGTTGTACTGTTCCAACAACTTCTTCAAGGCCCCATGGAAGTCCTCTTGTGTGTGCGTGTCATTGACTTTCGTAACAGCCTCTTTCATCTCCTCAATTGTCTCATAACGACAGCCTCTGAGCTTAGGGAATAACCAAAAGTCACAGGGAGCAAGCTCTGGACTATATGGAGGGTGAGGAACAGTCTTGATGCCCATCTTGATCAAATAGTCCGTGACAAGGATGGAGTTGTGGACTGGTGCATTGTCTTGCTGGAAATGCCACTGGTCCGATTTGAAGAGTGCTGGCCTCTTCCGATGGAATCTCTTCCTGAACTCCCTTAAAACCTCAACATAGTAACCCTAACCCTAACCCTTTTGCCAATCAACTCTGGTGTATTAACTTCCTTACTCCTCCCACACTTCTCATCATCCTTCATAGACTCCCGGCCTTCTTTGAATCTCTTATGCCACTCAAAAACCGATGCTCGATTCATGCAAGATGGTCGAAAAGCAGTCTGAAGCATTCCATACGTTTCTGTGGCATTTTTTCCAAGTTTAAAACAGAATTTTATCAGTCCAGATTGCATTTTTGAAATTCACCAGCTGTGACAATCAGGCTTTAGTAGGGTGTATTCCAATTGCTGCTTTAGCCATTCATTTGAAGCGGAAATCATAAAAATTGGTCAGTCATCTCATAAGATGTATAACAATAGCATAGTGAATTCTCAAGAGTCTACGACAATTTAAAATGCCTGTACAAAAAAAAGTCTGGAAACTTTTTGAAGGCACCACACACACACACACACACACACACACACACACACACACACACATATATATATATATATATATATATATATATATATATATTTATATTGTCGGCTTCCGAAGATTATGAGTCAGGATTATTCGTGTATAGAATATATGAGGGATTTCATATAAATCTATAGGAGTGCTCGATGTATGGCTATTGTTATATATTCCTTTTCAGGTTTATAAATAAATTTATAATGACAATTTAACTGTGGTTGAGTTTTCTTTCAGTTACCTTATACATATATATATATATATATGTATATATAAGCAAAAATATGGGGGACGATTTTTTAGACAGTTTAGTTTCTAAAGGGATCACCCTTAAAAGTTGAATGTTATTATAAAAAACGCATATGTGTGAATGCGCATGAACTCTGTTCATACAAAGTGAAATTTTCAGATTGTTATTTGGCAGTTAGAATTCTAGTTGGAAATTCCTGTCTTATTGTTGTCATGGCCAATTAGAAGTAATTTTCGTTTTTCTTATTATAGAGACATCCAGGTTTTTTTTGCCAACAGAATCGATTAAGCCTTTTGTCTTTTTTGGTTGTTCTCATTTTCTGAAAAAGTTTTTGTTTAAATAATAAAAAAAACCCAACAAAAAAACATTATGGATGGTGTGTTCTTCGATGTGATTTTCACGAAATAAAAAAAACAAAATTTGGCAATTTCTCTAGGTATCTGTCAGTAAACTTGACATGCGTTCAGTTGAATAGCATTTCCTCATTTAGAAATATTTACTCAGCTTAACTTAGTCTGAAAACAAGGCTACACTATTTGGACGCCTACTGAGAATCTTCCCCGCTGCATAAGATAATTAGTTTGTATAATTAGCTCGTTAACCATCGTACTATTAGTCTATCACTTTTATTCAATTGTGGTACTATAGCTTCACGACACCTAGTTTGCCGCTGGTTTCGTGATTACCACATGTGTCGACTGGTCTTTCTCTGTTTCTTTCCACGCCCACGTTGCTTTCAGATCCGAGGAAAGAGAAGATGGTTGGGGTCCAGTCGATGAAGGTTGGAATTCGTGTTGGAGAGATGAAAAAGTTGCCAAGCAAATTTTAAAAATGACAAAAATAAGGCGTTTGTTATAAACAGTAACAAACGTTTATTTACACAGTTGTTTAGATAATTTTTAGTCAAACACCACAAACTGGGAGTGAAAGTAGTTGACTGGCGGAGTTTTAACTGCAATTAGGCAGTGCAATGGCAACGGATTTGGTTCTTTTAGCGGCGAATTCCTGAACCAACTCAATTTTTCGCTTTGGGTGTCCTCCATTTATGGGCCCGAATCCCGAATAATCAGTTTCTGATTGGTCAGCCAATGGGGACTGCCGACCAATGGCTATCATCGTAACAATCCCCCCGGTTTGCCCCTGATTGGTTTAGACAATCGGCCAATCAGCCACAGTCATTGGGAGGGGCCACAAGGAGCAGTCCCGTGGCTAGCTGACCAATGATTTAGTGATTCAAGGCCTTGTGCCAAACTTGGTGACACCAACCCAAATTGTCTGCTATTTTAAAAATACATCTTTTTGTTTAAAGTTTGAAATCCGATGGCTGTCTTGACAGCTTTTTGCAGTTGTGCGGATGTTTATTTTTTGGTGACAGATTTATAGGTCAACAAGCCCTGATCGGATCTCAAACTTTTTCGTACTTAATCACTTGATATTTATTTTATACACGGTTCTCAAAAAATACTTGGACACCCAAAATGAATTTATTTTTAACAAAATACTTATTATCATGATTTAATAAAATTAATTAATTTCCTTTAATTAATTTCGCCAGCCAACTCCTTGACACTTAAATGAAAGTGTCATACAATAATATGTATAATAAATTCTAGTACGTAAATACCAATGTACGTATCACCATGGTCGGACCCCAACTTCTCAAACACCATGGTCTTAACTCAACTTCTCACCATCATGATCGGACCCCAACTTCGACTGTCTGACTCAATGGCAGACAACCCGACTGCCTGCCTACATGGTCCAAAGTCAACTCCCAACTGCCTCTTTTTCAAAATCTTCCAATTCTCTGAACCATCGCTTCCGGGCATGACGTCATTCACACTCCAGCTCCGTTTCCTATCTGGGGTTTATTATGACGATTGTGATTGTCATATCCTTTGCGCACGAGCGTAAAACTGTACCCAATGTCTGTGCACTTGAACTAAGAGCCGAATAGTTCAAAGTCCAACCAAAATGAATTATGAAATATGATTAATGAAAAATGATTAAAATAAAAAAAAATCATTTCTTAATTTTATAACACCCATTCATTAATCAAATTAGTTAATATGTTATATGATTAAGTAATCCGTTGCGCCGTACAGTTAAAAAACATAGGAAGATATTACTCCTTCTAAAGTATGAAGTTAAGTTTTTTAAATAACAGTAGGCTTTCGCTGGTCATGAAGTACCATAAAACGCCAAGGAAAATTAGTCACCTCGAGTTTTCAACCAAGAAAAATTAAATTTCCTTATTCCACACAACTATAAACTTCTCTAATAAAAATGCTAGAGTATTTTATTTCCTGGAAAAATATTAGAAACATGTAAGAAATTAGAAACGATTGGTTTGGTTTTAAAGTTGGATGGTTTGGTTGTTTGGGTTTTATGGCATATCAACCTTTGTAGGTTATTTAACGACACATCCAGTTTTATGTAAATAATCAGTTCTATTTTAAACAATTCAGTCTAGTACGAGTACACAGTTCAATTGTCAAAAACATTTCTATTTCAAGCTATTCAGTTTATTCAAACAATTCTAATTCAGTTAATTCAGATTAGTATAAGTACAGATTTTGT
This sequence comes from Sepioteuthis lessoniana, assembly GCA_963585895.1. NCBI lineage: Eukaryota > Metazoa > Mollusca > Cephalopoda > Myopsida > Loliginidae > Sepioteuthis > Sepioteuthis lessoniana. The sequence continues at coordinate 16,091,534 of OY757920.1, read as the reverse complement.
TTACACATAGTTAAATTTCAAAACAGTTCAATATTAAACAATTCAGTTTAGTGTAAATACAGTTTCAATGTCAAAAAACAGTTTCATTTCAAATAATTCAGTTTAGCATAAGCACGCAGTGTAAAATAAGTTCGGTTTAATTGTCAAAAACATTTCTATTTAAGCTATTGAGTTTCATCAAACAGTTCAGTTTAGCATAAGTATGCTGTTAATTCTATTTAACCCATAGATAGGGCCCTATCTGGTGTTACCATGCTGGACCAGAGTGGACCTGGGAGCAATGGCAATAAAAGGGTACTCCCCATTCCCAAAAGCTCCAGCAATACTGGAACCTCACCATCAGATTGTTTAGTGCCATATCCAGGCCACTCGTTGGGTGGGTGGGGGGTTTACCACTCTGCAGAGGTGCAGTCAGTGTATTCTACAGCCCCAACCGACTGGGCAATGTCAGAAACGAAGCGATTGTTTTAATTTCTTTCTTCAATTGAACATGATAAAGGTTTTCATTACTAATGCATTGCAGAATTTATCACAAATGCAATCGTCATCTAATTGTCTGCACAAAGCTGATCATTGATCTTTTATTCAATTGGTGATATCTTCCGACCTCATGTAAAACTTTTTCAATAGAGAGTTTTCAGATATCTCTTTGAATGCTACGTATGCATTGGCCGAAAAAGTTGCATGCAAAGAATCTTGCACAATATTTATATTATTTTCATTCTTTTGGGTTACTTATAGAGATCAACACACACACACACACACACACACACACACACACACACACACACACACACACACACACACACACGTGCACGCGTGCACGCGCGCATACACCCACATGCGCCCTATCTATGGTTAAATAGAATTAACAGCATACTTATGCTAAACTGAACTGTTTGATTAAACTCAATAGCTTAAATAGAAATGTTTTTGACAATTAAACCGTACTTATTTTACACTGCATGCTGCATTTGAAGCTTAAGAGAAGACTGATCTTGTGAAAAATGTTTCCATAAAAGTCAAGTAAATCAAATATGGACATCTTTCATTAATAACATGATGATTTTTAAAAAAGTTTTACTGTTTTTTTTTCCGAAATAGGCTCACTTTGATGATTCACTAGTATTTTACTAAGGGGTTTTTATAACAATACACGTCTCAGAAAGACGTCTTTGATGTATGTCTCCATATTGGAGAACTTATATAGTTGGCATGTCGCAGATTTTATGATTGGTACAGTTATATAACTGTACCTATCATAAAATCTGCGACATGCCAACTATATAAATTCACCAATATGGAGCTTTGGAGAATGCAGAGTACTCCTTCATTGCCATCGCTCCCAGGTCCACTCTGGCCTGGAGTGTTAGCACCTGATAGGGTTCTATATATGGGTCGAATAGAAGTAAACTGTGTACTTATGCTAAACTGGATTGTTTGAAATAGAACTGTTTGACGAAACTGAATAGATTGATATAGACATGTTTTTGACTATTGAACTGTGTACTTATGCTAAATTGAATTGTTTGAAATAGAACTGTTTTTGTATAAAATGGATTTGGCATTAAATAACCTACAAAGGTTGATATATATATATATATATATATATATATATATATATATATATATATATATATATATATATATATCAACCTTTGTAGGTTATTTAATTCCAAATTCATTTTATACAAAAGACAGTTCTATTTCAAACAATTCAATATATATATATATATATATATATATATATATATATATATATATATATATATATTGAAATGATAGATTTTAGTGAATCTGACAATATGTGGAAAGTTGGATAAATCAAACACTTAAAACCGATTTAGAGGGGTGATATTTCGTTCTTTTTATTCCAACGAACTTTTTCAAATTGAAACCGTTTTCATATTTTTTTGTATTTATAAGCAAATGAGGAACATGATAAGATGATGGGGAGGATAAAGGTGTAGCAGGAAGAAGGGTCGGGAGGAGTCAAATGTATCAGGTTTCATTAAAGGTTTTTGATTGTGCGAATGTGGAAATACATTTCCAAAGCAAACCGTGTTGGACAACATCCAGGATTTTATCAGATCTTATTATACCCGGCGAACATCATACCATACGAAAACAATATGAAAATAGAAAACAGATAAAAAAAGGGACATTTTCTCCACTCTGTGCCACCATACTTTTGAGGATTGTTTCATTGTTGCTTTCTCTTTTCCCTTTTTCTCTCCCCTAACCACCTAGATATTACATTATAGTTAATATCTGTGACATAAGATTATAGTCAATGTCTTTCAACGAAACAAAATATGCCGAAACCTCTTTCCCTTCCAACTTTTCCCAATTTCTTTCCCACTAGCACACTAAAATTATTTCCACTGTCACACAATCAAAGATCTTTCCACATATTTCAATCACATTTTTTTTTTCATCATACAACGTGTGAAAGCACGTGCGATACCATCTCCTCATCAGCCGCCAATCAGGGGAGATAACACAGTTTCGGTAGCTCAAGTTATATAGCTATATAATAATGAGTTGTTCAATTATGAAGACATTTTAGTGTTTACCCTCATATTTCACGGATATGTTTACATTGGTATTTATCTTTTGACGTATCTGTTTTATGTAAAAAAAATAACTGCATCATTATATAATACGAAACTAAGAATATTTTTTGTATCAGATATTTCTATTTACAATTGTAAAGAATTATCTAAATATTGTATAGATTCTGTAAATTGCCTCGGAAATTGTTATTTAAGTATCTACTTTAAGAACAATAGATTAAAATCTGAAGAGGTTTTTTTTAAATAAAAGGACAAATTTTTTTTAAAGAAACAGAAACATTCGAAAGTTATGAAAAATACAATTATTGAGTTTTTAAAAGTCGAATATATTGACTGCAGAAAAACAGTATTTTGCTGTAAAGTAAAGTTAGTCGAGGGTGACCCGAAGGATCCCTTTTCGATAGCTACTACACCAAGGTGTAGGGAAAGGCGCTACTCCTTTCCCTGGATTGTTCCACTTTACCTTTTATCTTTACCTTATAATGCTGAGTGTTAAGCAAGGCGGCATCGAATACCATTTTTTGGGTCTTTGGTGGTATGACTCGACCTAGGATTGAACCTCGTCTCCCGGGCCTTGGCGAACACTATACCTCTCCAAAATTTTAAGGAAATGTTTGATGTCTAAACCAACACCAAAAGCAAAGACGCACTTGTAGCCATTTTCGTTATTGCGTTATTGAATAATAAATTTTGAATTTTTACCGACATTCTTAATCGCTAAAGAACTGGTTTTCCGTTTTTGCTGACTCATTTAGAGTACTGTATATTTGGTTCTCCATCGCTGTTCTTCGTCATTGCGGACTCATTTTAACTGCTGTAACTCTGATTCTCCTTGCCCAATCGGCTGGGGCGGTAGAATACACCGACTGCACCTTTGCAGAGGAGTAAGATACCCACTATAACACTAAACACTTTGATGGTCAGGCTCCAGTAATGCTAGAGCTTTTGGGAATGCAGAGTACTCCTTCATTGCCATCGCTCCCCGGTCCACTCTGGCCTGGAGTGTTAACACCTGATAGGGTTCTATCGATGGGTCGAATAGAAGTAAACTGTGTACTTATGCTAAACGGAATTGTTTGAAATAGAATTGTTTGACGAAACTGAATAGATTGACATAGAAATGTTTTTGACTATTAAACTGTATAATTATGCTGAACTGAATTGTTTGAAATAGAACTGTTTGACGAAACTGAATAGATTGATATAGAAATGTTTTTGACAATTTAACTGTGTAATTATGCTAAATTGAATTGTTAGAAATAGAACTGTTTTTGCATAAAAATAGATTTGGCATTAAATAACCTACAAAGGTTGATATACCATAACAAACAAATAAACAAACTTTCATCAAAATGACTTGATTCGGCTTTGAATTACCCGAAAAGAGTTGATACACCGTAAAACAAAACAACCAACCAACCAAACAACCAACCTGATTCTCTGTCTTTGCTGACCCTTTTAATTGTTTTAACATTGTTCTTCCGCATTGCCGACTCTTTTTAAGTGTTATAACTCTGTTTCTCTGTCGTGGCTGAGTTTTTATATTTTGTTATAACTCTGTTTTAACCAACGATGTTGATTCATTTTAACTGCTATAAGCCTGGTTCTCTTTCGTTACCAAGACATTTTAATGGTTATAACTCTGATCGTCCTTCGTTACCAAGACATTTTAATGGTTATAACTTTGATCGTCCTTCGTTACCAAACCCTTTTTAATGGTTATAACTTTGATCGTCCTTCGTTACCAACCCCTTTTTCATGGTTATAACTCTGATTCTCCTTCGTTACCAACCCTTTTCAATGGTTATAACTCTAATTCTCCTTCGTTACCAGGCTTTTTTAATGGTTATAACTCTGGTTCTCTTTTGTTACCAGCTTTTTTTCATGGTTATAACTCTGGTTCTCTTTCGTTACCAACCCTTTTTAATGGTTATAACCCTGGTTCTCTTTCGTTACCAGCCCCTTTTGATGATTATAACTCTCATTCTCCTACGTTACCAATCTTTTTAAATGGTTATAACTCTGGTTCTAGTTTGCTACCGACACTTTTTAAATGCTCTTGCCCTGGTTCTCCGTTATTACCAACAGTTTTATACCGCTCTCCTTTTGGTTGTCCGTCGTTGCTGATTCTTTTTAACTGTTGTAACTCTGTTTCTCTATATTTGCTTATTCATCTTTATTGTTGCAACTTAAGTTCTTCGTCAGTCCCGTCTCATTTTTACTGTTGTGACTCCGGTTCTCCGTCGATAGCCACCTCGTGTACCTGTTCCAATTCCGTTGTAACTGAATATTTTTTAATTATTATAACCCAGATTCTCTGTCACAGCCGACTCTTTCAAAGTATTGTAACTGTGGTCTTCCGTCACTGCCGATTTCATTGTAAAATTATTTACAGATATGACACGGGGTCGAATATTGGGGAGAAATTAATCTGCAATATAATAATTTTGCCAAGTTAAATTCTGTCAACTAGTACTAAATTACCACGATACTGGCAATGGATAGACATTTGTCTCGGCATCTGCATGGAAAAACACCGGTAATGCCGTCATAAGACATTTTGGAAAGCTTCCAAGTTCTCTTAAGTCCTTTAAGATTAGTAAATCGCATATGGGAATCCAACCAGGAATTGAATGGCATCCTCTGTACAAAAATCGTCTTTTGTTACAGTCCCACCCATGCCAGCAATGAAATAGACATCATCACCTACTACCACGATCTATCTTTTCTTGTCCGACGCATTCCCAAACACAACGTTCTTATCATCGGTTGAGACATTAACACTAAAATGAGCAAAATCAGAAATGATAAATTCTTTTACCACAACACCCCAAATAGCAATGGGGGATATCTAGCCGAGTTTTCAGCCGAGAATAGGCAACCATGCCTAGACACTTAATTTCCAAAAAGGCAAGGGAGACTATGGAGATGCACCTACCCAAATAAATGTAAATCTCAGCTAGATTATAAACTGGTAACAAGTGTATAAATAGCGCTTTGAGCTATGTGGCATACTGTTCTTTTGAAAAAGTATCGTTCAATCACAGAAGCGTCTTTTGAAAGGCTATCTTTCGATCACAAAAGCGTCTTAGCAATGATTTAAATGAGTCGAAGTAGAAATAAAAAATAAACAGCTAAAGATTCATAATATGACAGTTCCTCACTCACCAAAAGTTATATAAGAAATTCACACACGTTAACTATAAGAAATAAGTTTGATCCTATTTACCAACCCCTCTGCTCGGGCAGGATATGACAGATGGTCAATTTTTAAGCGGGGTTTAACAGGTTTGAATTCAGGGTTTTCCTTCTCCTAGACTAGTTGCCTCACCAAGGCTGAAGAATCCAGTCTGCCCTACTATTTACCCATAGCTGGAGGGAGAATTATTGGATTCATACCTTTCCCAAGGGTATTAGTGCTATGTGAAATGCAATCAGTCTCGTCTAGGATTTGAACTCGTGTCGCCGTGTCCATTTCCAACGACGATAACCATTACACCACTGGCAAGAAACAAGTTTGATACTCTACATGAGACAGAGGAGTAAGTCTTCCAAACGAGTGTCCTGGATATAATACTAAACAATCTGATGGTCAGGCTCCATGAATGCTGGAGCTTTGGGGAATGCAGAGTACCCCTTTATTGCCATTGCTCTCAGGTTCTCTGTGGCTTGGAGTGGTAACACCTGATGGTATTTGTTCTCCGTCCTACCAACCGGACGAGTGTGGCACAAGGCCTTTTTTAAGGTGGGTACGGGCGCAAGGCCGGAGCCCACACGCGCCCGGCATTTCCAAAAATGCCTCGGACCTCGTCGGCATTGGTTTTATCGCCCTCAGTGGCCGGGCGATAAACCTAACCTCTCCGAAGAGGGTTAAAGCCTGGAGGGACGGCCCCCTGAGGCCAGAGGTATATCCAGTGACAAGACACACCCGACCTGAACTGCCCATTACATCACGGCCGGCCGAATGTGTCCCATCAACTGGATATGTCGCTTCTCGAAAAGGCCGAAAAACCATAGGCTCCAATCCATGGGTCAAATAGAACTAAACAATGTACTTATGCTAAACTGAATTGTTTGAAATAGAACTGTTTATATTTATAAAATGGATTTAGCATTAAATAACCTACAATGGTTGAGATGCCATAAAATCAAACCAAACTAAACCAGATCTGTAAGACATACTCTGAATGATGAATATTAAAACTTTGTTAGCACCCATAGTGAAGCAGCAGCTGAGTGCATATCAAACAAACCAAGATTCATATGTAGAGTTCTACAAGAGTCAGTAGCAGTTAGGTTAAAACAGGATAACATGAAAATAGTATCCTTATTCAATAAAAGATTCCCCAAAACTGTCCAGAAACCTTAGAAAACCAGGTTTCTTTCGGTTTCTTTGTTTAATGGCATATCAACTCTTTTTAGGTTATTTAATGCCAAAGCCATCCTCCAAGAAGAATATTAGGGGTACTATTCAACCCATAGCTGGGAGGATAAGGGGGTTCGTGCCTTTTACAAGGGTATTTGCCCGAAAGTGAACGTAATAGTGCGACTGGAGTACGAACTCGCGTACTACGATTCCGCAGTCCATCGCTTTAACCATTACACCACGAGGACACCCCTATAGAAAGCCAGAGAGAACTATCTAAAACATAGTGTTGTATAGCTGTTATATATTTAAGGAATGATTTTTTTTTATATAAATCCTTTCTCGTTAATAATATTTTATCGTTCAGTTTGGTTGGGCCTTGAACTATTTGGGTTAAGAGTTCAGGTGCATAGTCCTTGGGTACAGTTTTACGCTCGTGCGCAAAGGATACGGCAATCACCATTGTCATAATAAACCCCAGAAAGGAAATGGGGCTGGAGTGTGGATGACGTCATGCCCGCGAGAGAAGATCCTGAGAATTGGAGGATTTTGAAAAAGAGTCAATTGAGAGTTGGATTTGGGCCACTGAAGATGTAGTTGGGTTTTTCGGATCTCTACCGACAGAGATCTTAAACATCATAAGATGCGTTGCGCGTTGGGGATGGTTAGCATAGTAAGAATTGTGTCTCTTTCCTCGTGTCGAAGAGCCGAAGTCAAGTAGTTAATAAAACCGTTCGTGTCAGAAACAACAGAGGCCACCAGCATTTTTACAATGTCTGCCTATTGTTTACCTAAGTATACGTGTGGTGTACAACATAGCGGCAAAATTACGAAATGAGGCATAAGACTTATTTATACAAATATTACTCTCTCTTCTTTATTACTCGAAAGGTCCGAAACTGGCTGTAAGTGTGTGTGTAAGAGAGACAGACAGGCAGACAGACAGACACGAACAACTCGGACACAGATAGACGGTGGACTGCTATATTGACCTTTTCTTAACCGACATTGTGATTCGATATTCAAGACCTTACGTCTTAGCTTCTTTGACGGAAGGTTTTCAGCCGGGGTCAATAGGAGGCTCGCATGCCCCCATCGTCTAGCCGTTCGCCGATCGCTTTTTTGACTGCCTGAATGACAAGGGGCTGTTCTGTCAGTGGATACTTGTGTATATATAATTTCATAACGCCTACGTCCGGTTATACTTCTGGCTGTAAACCTACGTGACCTGCTTCCGTTGTTCTCTTGCTTACACAGATGGAACATCCTGTTTTAGAAATGCCTAAAAGACGGCTCTGTCAAAGGTTAATATTCAACAATACCAAAAAGAACAATTAAAATAAATTCAAGGCCAAATCAATAAAATCAGAAATTCAGTATAAGATAAACTATCACAATTAGCATAGCAGATAGTAAGATAGTAATTGAAGTGAGTGGAAGGAAGAGCACCTCGAGAGCAAAACTAAAAACAGCCTGCCAAGAAGAAAAACAGCAGAGGTGGAAAGAACATTTCAAGAATATGTTCGGAAAACCGCTTAAGTCACTGAAAAATACTTATAGCTTACAAGCAATCAAATTAACTCATTTTACGGAGAATAAACCTGACGCAGTACTGAAAAAAAAAAAAAAAGAAATTAAAAACAGAAAAGCAGCAAGCCTCGACGAAATACGTCGTGAAGTGTGGAAAACAAAAGCATTTGAAGAGAGGGTTCTTCGATCATGCAACCAAGTTTATTAAAGAATTCAATAGAGAAATTGACGAAAAGCTTCATCTTCCTCTTTCCCAAAAAAGGCGATGTAATAAATACAAAAAGGAGAGTGTTCACCAATGGTCCGGAAGACCGGGGTTCAATCCCAGGTCGAGTCATACAAAAGACTCCAAAAATGGTACTTGACGCCGCCTTGCTTAGCACTCAGCATTATAAGGTAAGAATCAAGGGTAGAGTGGAGTAACCCTTTGAATGGAGTAGTGCCCCCCCTTACACCTCGGTGTAGGAGCCATTGAAAAGGAAGCCTTTGGGTTACCCTCGACTAAAGTCGCCAATTTTACTTCTTAATCGTATCTGACCAGAAATTAAGAAAATTCTCAGAAAAAATCAGAACTGTTTTCGGAGAAATCGATCCACAACCTCACAGATTCTGATTATCTGTCGAATCATCGAAGATGTATGAGCAAAAATCTCGTGGCAACACTATTGTCCGTAGATTTCTAATGGGCATTCAATTCCATACACAGAGGAAATGGTCTCCCCAGAGAAACTGTTACAGCTATAATGATGACCTACAAAATCATGAAAGCAACGATTCACTCGTTGTAAATACTAAATTTTTCGGCATTCTTGCAGAAGTTTTGCAAGGAAATAAATTAGCGTCATGAGTGTTTTTAATCTGCCTTGATTATGCTTTTCGAACGTCAGTAAGATCTATCGACATTCGAAGTGCATAATCTAGGCAAAAGGAAATGGTTTCACAGGTTGGAATTGGTAGAGGAATTTACCAAAATTGTTCCGCGTGCTATGAAAGTTCCGAAAGCACGCGGGACAATTTTGGTAAATTTTTCCACCGATTCCAACCAGTGAAATCAAGACATTTATCAGGAAACCTGAAAGGATTTTAATAAAATTATTGAGACAAAATGTGTCCTTATTATTTAATCAAACATCCATATATATATATATATATATATATATATAGGAAGAGGGCGAGAGAGGTATAATAAAATCCCACAGTGTAATGAATGAAGGTATTTTGCACTCGAAGATTATATTTCGTTTCTTTGTTTAATGGCATATCAACCTTTGTAGGTTATTTAATGCCAAAGCCATTCTCCTAGAAGAACAGTAGTGGTACTATTTAACCCATAACTGGGAGGATTAAGGGTTTCATACCTTCCACAAGGGTATTTGTCCGAAAAAAAAAAAAACGTAAAACGCGACTGGAGTACGAACTCGCTTACTACGATTCCGCAGTCCATCGCTTGACCCATTAAGCCACGAGCACACCCTGTAAGAAGATTTTAAGTTCAAGTTCAAATATATAGATTCCACTCCAGCTGTTCTAAGCTTCTTGAAACTTTAGAAATTATTTTAAGCTTAGTTTTCATTAGTTATGCATACGACGTGATACATGCTTTTGACTAAGGTTAACTAAACCCTGTTCTTGCTAATTCCCAAGTAAACGCGTCTGTTGTCTTCAATTAAAGTTATTGACTTCCGCCAATGAATTTAGAAGTTCAATTTTAACAGCAACTCTTTTCGTTTATTTGGAGTTTTCCCTTCCCAGTTGTGTCTAATGGAAGAGAACTATGGTTATTGGGTATGACAAAAATGTCTTACGACTTAGCATGTACGCAAATCAGCAATTTTGCTTTTAAAATGTTAATTAAAGAATCCCTCGCCACTTAAAACTTCGAATTGGCAGTAATAATGCAGACTGAGTTAATATGACGACTATTGAGATATGGGTAGAAATGTGGCTTTTAAATATTTATGTAACAAAAGCCCTCTAATGGGGTTGATAATCCAAGGAAAGAAAGATTTTTAAAAAATGCATTATGACAGTGAAAAATGGATTTTCTAAAAGAAATATTAAAAAAGCTGGGGGTGTGCACTCGTACGATTCCCCAAGGGATGTGGAATCAAATTGCATATCAAATTGCATATCATATTCCAAGAAGTGTTTTCTTGTTTTTTGTTTGTTAGTTGTTTTTTTTAATTCTATCCTTTTTTTTTCTTGTTCTTCTTTATTTGTGAAACTTGCATTCTGTAGTCGAGTTTTCCCTTCTTTTGTGTATTCGAAGGTGTCAGAATATAATCTTAATTGATTTTTTAATACATTTTATCTCAAATTTGAATTTCTAGAAATCTTAAAATAACTTCTTCGGTCATCATCATCATCATCATCATCATCATCATCATCATCATCATTATTATTATTTACTCCTTTTGAGTTCTTCACATCAGTGTTAGCTGATGGTTTTTCACTGGAGTTTGAGTGACAGCAAGTCTTCTCAAGTCTCCAGGACTCGTTTCAGGATTCTGACCGTTCTTAGCAATGCTGTCATTTGGATAGTCTATACCCGTCCGCCAACTTCCAAGTCCTCCATGCCTTTTAATAATCCTTTAGTTATTGTGCCAAAAGCACCAATTACAATTGGCACAATCGTTACTTTCATGTTCCACAGCTTTTTCAATTCTCTAGCCAGTTCGAGGTACTTATCCTTCTTTTCCCTTTCCTTCAGATTTATTCTGTGGTCCGCTGGGACCGCAAAGTCGATAATTTTACGGATTCTCTTTTTTTTGTAGATTATTATGAGGTCTGGTCTTCTGGCCGGGATTAGGTGATCCGTTTGTATGTTAAAGTCCCATAGGAGTTTATGTGAGTCATTTTCTAAGACAGATAGAGTTTTTCCCATCAGTATTAGCTGATGGTTTTTCTCTGGAGTTTGAGTGATAGCAAGTCTCCTCAAGTCTCCAGGACTCTTCTTAGTATTCTGGCCGTTCTCAATAATGCTGTCGTTTGGATGGTCTCCACTCGTCCGCCAACTTCCAAGTCCTCTACTTTTGCAGTCCCTTAGTTACTGTTCCAAACGCACCAATTACAATTGGTATAATTGTCACCTGCATGTTCCACAGTTTTTTCAATTCCCTTGCAAGGTCGAGGTATTTAGTACACGGTATAACACAAATAGCTCCATTGGAGACCATTACCAAATTTCAAGATTTTTACATAAAAAATAAAAAACATAAGAACATAAAAGAAAAAAAAAAATCTTCAAAACGAAAGGGATTCGATTTCATTTAATCAAACCTATATATATATATATATAACAACTCCTTCGCACGAGCAAGGTGCGACACAAGGTTAATTTTTTAAGCAGATTTTAGCAGTTTTGAATTCAGTTTTTCTTATCCTAAACGGGTTGCGATGCAATGGTTAAAGAGCCCAATCTGCACTACTATTTACCCATAGCTAGAAAGAAGATAATTGGATTCATGCCTTTCCCAAGAGTGCTAGCGTTAGGTGAAATGCAAACAGTCTCCTCCAAGATTTGAACTCAAGTCGGCGAGTCCATTTTTCTACGGCGTGTCCACTTTCCTGCACCCCTAACGCTTCTGTCTCTCTCTCTCTCTCTCTCTCTCTCTCTCTCTCTTATATATATATATATGTATGTAGAGAGAGAGAGAGAGAGAGAGAGAGATTGTTATGTAAAACCAAAGAGATTAATAGAAGTGAGATGTTTTTAAAATTTTTCGAATAAAATTAAATTAAATTTTCCTAAAATATTCCTCTTAAGTACAGCAAATGTTGGCAGAAGAAAAACACTGAACGTCACAGTCAGGAAATAGCAAGAGGTGTCTTCTTGGTGTAATGGTTAAAGCGATGGGCTGTGGAATTGTAGTAAGCGGGTTCGAATTCCAATCACGCTACTATGTTTACTTTCAGATAAATACTCTTGGGAAAAGCATGAACTTCCTTATCCTCCTCTCTTTGGCATAAATAGTATTACTACCATTCTTCTCGAAGAATGTTTATGACATTAAATAACCTGTAAAGGTTGATATGCCATTAAACAAAGAATGTGTCAAAACTTTAACGGAATTTGTGACTGCTTTTCGAATCAACGCATATTTAGAAAATAATTTTTTTATTTGTTTTAAAGCTGGAGTATTTTCTATATTCGCTTGTATTTCTTTCAGTTGAATTTTATTTAAGATCAATGTCATTTTTCAAAATAACTGATGCGGTCTTCTTGTCCATATATTCTGATAGCAAAACAGATGATAGTTAATCATAAAGAAATATACACAGGATTGGAATATACAGTGTGGGTAAAAAGATGACTGCAGATAAAGTGCATGCGTACAATGATTTGGTTTAGTTTCTTCGTTTAATGGCATATCAACCTTTGTAGGTTATTTAATGCCAAAGCCATTCTCCGAGAAGAACACTAGTGGTACTATTTAACCCATATCTGGGAAGATTAGGGGGTTCATACCTTTCCCAAGGGTATTTGCGCGAAAGTGAACGTAATAGCGCGACTGGAGTACGAACTCGCGTACTACGATTCCGCCGTCCATCGCTTTAACCATTACACCACGAGGACACTCCCCTCACAATGAGTTCTACATACGTAATTAATTTAAAAAAAATTCTAACATCTATTAACAAAAAGAATGAAAACTAAAACAAAACAAACAAACAGGTTAACCAGTCGGTTGGGACTGATGATTGGTTGTTTTTATGGCATATCAACCTGTGTAGCTTATTTGACGCCGAATCTATTTTTATGAAAATAGTTCTATTCCAAACAATTCAGTTTTGCAGAAGTACGCAGTTTAAATGTAAGTAGAGTTCAATTGTGAAAAACATTTCTATTTCAAGCTAATCAGCTTAGTCAAGCAGTTCTAATTCAGCTAATTCAGTTTAGTATAAGTACAGATTTTGTTTACACACTGTTAAATGTCAAAACAGTTCAGTATTAAACAATTCAATTTAGTGTAATTACAGTTCCAATGTCAAAAACGGTTCCATTTCAAACAGTGCAGTTTAGCATAAGCACGTTGTTTAAATTTAAGTACAGTTTATTTGTAAAAACATTTCTATTCAGCTATTCAGTTTAGTCAAACAATCCAGTTTAGCATAAGTATGCCGTTAGTTCTATTTAACCTATAAATAAGGTCCTATCAGGTGTTACCACTCTGGGCCAGAGTAGACCTGGGAGCAATGACAATGAAGGGGTGCTCTGCATTCCCTAAACCCCCAGCAACACTGGAACCTCACCATCATATTGTTAAGTGTCATATCCAGGATACTCGTTGGGGGAGGTCTTACCCCTCTGCAAAGGTGCACACGATGTATTTTACAGCCCCAGCCTGCTGGAGCTTTGGAGAATGCGGAGCACCCGTTCATTGCCATCGCTCCCAGTTCCACTCTGGCCCGGAGTGAAAGCACCTGTTAGGGTCCTGGTACGTATGCTAAACTGAATTGTTCGAATTTAAACTTTTTGACAAAACTGAGTAGCTTGAAATAGAAATGTTTCATACAATTAAACTATGTACTTACGCTAAACGGAATTGTTTAATATAGAACTGTTTTGACATTTAACTGTGTGTAAACAAAATCTATACTTATACTAAACTGAATTAGCTGTATTTGAACTTTTAGAATAAACTGAAGAGCTGGAAATAAAACTGTTTTTATAATCAAACTGTGTACTTATGCTGAACTGAATTGTTTAAAATAGAACTGATAATTTGTATAAAAATGGATTTGGCGTTAAATAACCTACAATGGTTGATATGCCATAAAACACAACCAACCAACCAACCAACCTCCTCCCACAACTAGTGTCCTGACGCTCAGTCGGCTGGGACTGTGGAATACACCACTGCCCCTCTGCAGAGGGGTAAGAACCCCCAACTCACCAACGAGTGTCCTGGGTATGACACTAAACAATCTGATAGTGAAATTCCAGTAATACTGGAATTTTGGGGAATGCAGTACCTCCGTTCATTGCTATCACTCCCAGGTCCACTATGGCACAGAATGGTAGCACCTGATAGGGCCCTTTCTTTGGGTCAAATAGAACTAAATTATGTCCTTATGCTAAACGGAATTGTTCTAAATAGGACTGTTTTGATACTTAACTTATACTGAACTGAATTGCTTGAAATAGAGCTGTTTTGACTTGTAAACTTCGTACTTATGCTAATCTGAATTGTTTGAACTGGAACTGTTTTGTATGCTAAACTGAATTGTTCGAAATAGAACTGTTTTTGATTTTAAAAATGTACTTACGCTAAACCGAATTGTTTGAAATAAAATTGTTTTGACATTTAACGGTGTGTAAACAAAAACTATACTTATACTAAACTGAATTGTTTGAAATAGAACTGTTTGCGTAAACTGGAGAGCTTGAAATAGAAATATTTTGGTCTTAACTCATGGTCTTAACTCAACTTCAACTCTCAACATGGCCAAAGTCAACTCCTAACTGCACTGTCCCCAGTCGAGTACCCAACTGACGTCTTTTTCAAAATCTCCAAATTCTCAGCTCATTTCCTATCTGGGGTTTATTATGACAATTGTGATTGTCATATCCTC